>OU452215.1:10042164-10507201 GCA_911728435.2 Apoderus coryli | reverse complement strand
CAAAAAAAATGAGGTAAAGTGAGTCAAGTGAGGTCAAAATGAGGTAAAGTGAGTCAAAGTGAGTCAAAATGAGGGTAAAGTGAGGTAAAGTGAGTCAAAGTGAGTCTAAATTAGTAAAGTGAGTCAAAAATGAATCAAAATGAGTCAAAGTGAGTCAAAATGAGGTAAAGTGAGTCAAAGTGAGTCAAAATGAGGTAAAGTGAGGTAAAGTGAGTCAAAGTGAGTCTAAATTAGGTAAAGTGAGTCAAAAATGAATCAAAATGAGTCAAAGTGAGTCAAAATGAGGTAAAGTGAGTCAAAGTGAGTCAAAATGAGTCACAGAGAGTCAAAATGAGGTAAAATGAGTCAAAGTGAGTCAAAGTGAGTCAAAATGAGTCAAAGTGAGTCCAAATGAGGTAAAATGAATCAAAGTGAGTCAAAGTGAGTCAAAATGAAGTAAAGTGAGTCAAAATAAAATAAAGTGAGTCAAATTGAGTCAAAATGAGGTAAAGTGAGTCAAAGTGAGTCAAAATGAGTCAAAGTGAGTCAAAATGAGGTAAAGTGAGTCAAAGTGAGTCAAAATGAGGTAAAGTGAGTCAAAGTGAGTCAAAATGGGGTAAAGCGAGTAAAAGTGAGTCAAAGTGAGTCAAAATGAGTCACAGAGAGTCAAAGTGAGTCAAAATGAGGTAAAATGAGTCAAAGTGAGTCAAAATGAGGTAAAGTGAGTCAAAGTGAGTCAAAGTGAGTCACAGAGAGTCAAAGTGAGTCAAAATGAGGTAAAGTGAGTCAAAGTGAGTCAAAATGAGTCAAAGGGAGTCAAAGTGAGTGAAAATGAGGTAAAGTGAGTCAAAATGATGTAAAGTGAGTCAAAATGAGTCAAAGTGAGTCAAAATGAGGTAAAGTGAGTCAAATTGAGTCATAGTGAGTCAAAGTGAGTCAAAATAAGGTAAAGTGAGTCAAAATGAGTCAAAGTGAGTCAAAATGAGGTAAAGTGAGTCAAAATGAGTCAAAGTGAGTCAAAATGAGGTAAAGTGAGTCAAATTGAGTCAAAATGGGGTAAAGTGAGTAAAAGTGAGTCAAAATGAGTCACAGAGAGTCAAAGTGAGTAAAAATGAGGTAAAATGAGTCAAAGTGAGTCAAAATGAGGTAAAGTGAGTCAAAGTGAGTCAAAATGAGTCACAGAGAGTCAAAGTGAGTCAAAATGAGGGAAAGTGAGTCTAAGTGAGTCAAAATGAGGGAAAGTGAGTCAAAGTGAGTCAAAATGAGGTAAAGTGAGTCAAAATGAGTCAAAATGAGGTAAAGTGAGTCAAAGTGAGTAAAAATGAGTCAAAGTGAGTCAAAATGTGGCAAAGTGAGTCAAACTGAGTCAAAATGAGTCACAAAGAGTCAAAGTGGGTCAAAATGAGGTAAAGTGAGTCAAAGTGAGTCAAAATGAGTCAAAGTGAGTCAAAATGAGTCAATGTGAGTCAAAATGTGTCAAAGTGAGTCAAAGTGAGTCAAATTGAGTCAAAATGGGGTAAAGTGAGTCAAAGTGAGTCAAAGTGAGTCAAAATGAGTCACAGAGAGTCAAAGTGAGTCAAAATGAGGTAAAATGAGTCAAAGTGAGTCAAAATGAGGTAAAGTGAGTCAAAGTGAGTCAAAATGAGGAAAAGTGAGTCAAAATGAGTCAAAGTGAGTCAAAATGGGGTAAAGTGAGTAAAAGTGAGTCAAAATGAGTCACAGAGAGCCAAAGTGAGTCAAAATGAGTCAAAATGAGGTAAAGTGAGTCAAAGTGAGTCACAGAGAGTCAAAGTGAGTCAAAATGAGGTAAAGTGAGTCAAAGTGAGTCAAAATGAGTCACAAAGAGTCAAAGTGAGTCAAAATGAGGTAAAGTGAGTCAAAGTGAGTCAAAATGAGTCAAAGTGAGTCAAAGTGAGTCAAAATGAGTCAATGTGAGTCAAAATGTGTCAAAGTGAGTCAAAGTGAGTCAAATTGAATCAAAATGGGGTAAAGTGAGTCAAAGTGAGTCAAAGTGAGTCAAAGTGAGTCAAAATGAGTCACAGAGAGTCAAAGTGAGTCAAATGAGGTAAAATGAGTCAAAGTGAGTCAAAATGAGGTAAAGTGAGTCAAAGTGAGTCACAGAGAGTCAAAGTGAGTCAAAATGAGGTAAAGTGAGTCAAAGTGAGTCAAAATGAGTCAAAGTGAGTCAAAGTGAGTCAAAATGAGGTAAAATGAGTCAAAGTGAGTCAAAATGAGGTAAAGTGAGTCAAAGTGAGTCAAAATGAGGTAAAGTGAGTCAAAATGAGTCAAAGTGAGTCAAAATGGGGTAAAGTGAGTAAAAGTGAGTCAAAATGAGTCACAGAGAGCCAAAGTGAGTCAAAATGAGTCAAAGTCAGTCAAAATGAGGTAAAGTGAGTCAAAGTGAGTCAAAATGAGTCAATATGAGTCAAAATGTGTCAAAGTGAGTCAAAGTGAGTCAAATTGAGTCAAAATGGGGTAAAGTGAGTGGAAGTGAGTCAAAGTGAGTCAAAATGAGTCACAGAGAGTCAAAGTGAGTCAAAATGAGGTAAAATGAGTCAAAGTGAGTCAAAATGAGGTAAAGTGAGTCAAAGTGAGTCAAAGTGAGTCACAGAGAGTCAAAGTGAGTCAAAATGAGGTAAAGTGAGTCAAAGTGAGTCAAAATGAGTCAAAGGGAGTCAAAGTCAGTGAAAATGAGGTAAAGTCAGTCAAAATGATGTAAAGTGAGTCAAAATGAGTCAAAGTGAGTCAAAATGAGGTAAAGTGAGTCAAATTGAGTCATAGTGAGTCAAAGTGAGTCAAAATGAGGTAAAGTGAGTCAAAATGAGTCAAAATGAGGTAAAGTGAGTCAAAGTGAGTCAAAGTGAGTCACAGAGAGTCAAAGTGAGTCAAAATGAGGTAAAGTGAGTCAAAGTGAGTCAAAATGAGTCAAAGGGAGTCAAAGTGAGTGAAAATGAGGTAAAGTGAGTCAAAGTGAGTCAAAATGAGGTAAAGTGAGTCAAAATGAGTCAAAATGAGGTAAAGTGAGTCAAAGTGAGTAAAAATGAGTCAAAGTGAGTCAAAATGAGTCAAAGTCAGTCAAAATGAGGTAAAGTGAGTCAAAGTGAGTCAAAATGAGGTAAAGTGAGTCAAAGTGAGTAAAAGTGAGTCAAAGTGAGTCAAAATGAGTCACAGAGAGTCAAAGTGAGTCAAAATGAGGTAAAGTGAGTCAAAGTGAGTCAAAGTGAGTCAAAGTGAGTCACAGAGAGTCAAAGTGAGTCAAAATGAGGTAAAGTGAGTCAAAGTGAGTCAAAATGAGTCAAAGGGAGTCAAAGTGAGTGAAAATGAGGTAAAGTGAGTCAAAGTGAGTCAAAATGAGGTAAAGTGAGTCAAAATGAGTCAAAATGAGGTAAAGTGAGTCAAAGTGAGTAAAAATGAGTCAAAGTGAGTCAAAATGAGTCAAAGTCAGTCAAAATGAGGTAAAGTGAGTCAAAGTGAGTCAAATTGAGTCAAAATAAGGTAAAGTGAGTAAAAGTGAGTCAAAGTGAGTCAAAATGAGTCACAGAGAGTCAAAGTGAGTCAAAATGAGGTAAAATGAGTCAAAATGAGGTAAAGTGAGTCAAAGTGAGTCAAAATGAGTCAAAGTGAGTCAAAATGTGTCAAAGTGAGTCAAAATGAGGTAAAGTGAGTCAAAATGAGTCAAAATAAGGTAAAGTGAGTCAAAGTGAGTCAAAGTGAGTCAAATTGAGTCAAAATGGGGTAAAGTGAGTAAAAGTGAGTCAAAGTGAGTCAAAATGAGTCACAGAGAGTCAAAGTGAGTCAAAATGAGGTAAAGTGAGTCAAAGTGAGTCAAAATGAGTCAAAGTCAGTCAAAATGAGGTAAAGTGAGTCAAAGTGAGTCAAATTGAGTCAAAATGGGGTAAAGTGAGTAAAAGTGAGTCAAAGTGAGTCAAAATGAGTCACAGAGAGTCAAAGTGAGTAAAAATGAGGTAAAATGAGTCAAAGTGAGTCAAAATGAGGTAAAATGAGTCAAAGTGAGTCAAAATGAGGTAAAGTGAGTCAAAATGTGTCAAAGTGAGTCAAAATGAGGTAAAGTGAGTCAAAATGAGGTAAAGTGAGTCAAAGTGAGTCAAAGTGAGTCAAAGTGATTCAAAATGAGTCAAAGTGAGACAAAGTGAGTCAAAATGAGGTAAAGTGAGTCAAAGTGAGTAAAAATGAGTCAAAGTGAGTAAAAATGAGTCAAAGTGAGTCAAAGAGAGTCAAAGTGAGTCAAAGTGAGTCAAAATGAGACAAAGTGAGTCAAAGTGAGGTAAAGTGAGTAAAAGTGAGTCAAATTGAGTCAAAATGGGGTAAAGTGAGTCAAAATGAGGTAAAGTGAGTCAAATTGAGTGAAAATGGGGTAAAGTGAGTCAAAATGAGGTAAAGTGAGTCAAAGTGAGTCAAAGTGAGTCAAAATGAGGTAAAGTGAGTCAAAGTGAGTCAAAATGAGTCAGACATGCTCTCACGCATTCATACGAAGTGATCATGTAAAAGCTCCTTTAGAGCCACCCTATAGAGGATCGTATAAAATTCTTAAACGTATAACAGACATTCTTTATCAACTAGACGTCAACCTGCTTTTATCACAAAAACAGACAACACGAACACAGACAACTCTCAACCTACTTCTACGGACACAATTCCAGATCAACAATGGTCTGTGTTAATGCAACCCTGCATTTTTATTTATTTTATAAATTCATTCACCGTCTGGCATCACTGTAATGCAAGCTGTAATGTGTTTAGGCAAAAAGAAGTGAGCGCGACATAGACAGAGAAAAGAGAAAAAGATTCGATTGCCGCCTTTCGTTGAAAACAGACGCGTTTATTATACTCCGCAAAATTTGTATTTGTTTTTCTTTTAATTGTTATATGTTTTTAATAATCATTACTAAATTAAATAATTTAACTAAATAGTATCTTCGTGTTATAATTTCATTTCCAAAGAGAAAAGTTAGTTATGTGTTGTGTATAGTCCATGAAAGGAAACTTTCAAACAACAGTAAAAGAAATTTTGTTATTTTGTTAATAATTAACTAATGTTATTAACATAAAATTGGTCCTTCGAGCCGGATCTGTACGCGACAGTAATTAATAAGTGCAATTCCAAACAATTCAAAAGTTAAATTATTAAACAAGTACTACAATAAGACACGTGCGCAAGTCTAGTGCGCATCAACAATCAAACAATTCAGAGTGTAGCGTCGGCGGCATTTACACATAAAGAGAACTTCTAGCGTCGGCGGCATTTGACACAAAGAAAACTCCTAGCGTCGGGTCCCTTTGGTTCTGAAACAGTTGGTTAAGAAGCAAGAAGAGACGTACGGGATTAAAATCAAGTGAGTCCGTTCCATTTTCCTAGTATTCTATATTCTATCGAGTGCTATTCAATTTGAACAATAATGTCGACAGAGTCTTCAGTCAATTTATCTCAATTAATCTTCCAAAGGGGAAGAATCAAGTCTAATTTAACTAGAGCAGAAAACTATTTCAATTCAATCAATCACGACAATATCGATGAAAAATTGTATTCTGAATTACAACTAAGATTAAGCAAGTTAGAACCTCTATATAATCAATTCGCAGAAATTCAAGACAATATTGAATTTATTTCTGATTCTTCTAATGACGATAATGATAGAGAAAAAATCCCAGTGGCATGATGTATAAAATCTATATTGTAAGGAGATAAATTTTGTATATTCGGAGATGAGATTAGGTTGAATTAGGAGCTCGCGGGTTCGAATCCTGGCATGCATGTGCAGCCATAGAGAATGTCAATAATTAACTTTTTCTATGGGTCCCGTTGGTGTGCGGAAATATTTAATGTGAAAAATATTTAATTTGCTGTTTTTAGTGAAAGATAAAATATAACTGACAATCCCAAAACTATTATATCTCTCAATTTATCTTATAATCCACAAAATAGCTTCCAAAACATTAAAGAGTGCGTGATAATATAATCTTACTCATAATTTAATTTACCAGATCAATTACAATAATTGCAAAATACAATAATACTATATGGAACTTCTGGTCTTTGTTGTTGGAAAACTTAAAAGATAATTGAAATAAAAATTTGCTCAAAATCCTATTCTTTATATCCGATTTTTTTTCGTCGAGGTAAATTTATTCTACGTTTTGAAAATGAAAAGTTTATCCGTGTTCCGGATCGAATAAAAATTCTAAGTGTTATGTTTGAGGTTAGTCGAGTGGTAATAAATTAACGCTCAAAACAAGAAATACATTTATTATGGATCACAGCTGAATATATTATGTCACAATTAATATTCTGTATTATATTTACAGTAAAGCTATTCATGAATCGTACGTGCGTACTTGAGCTTGGCTAACTGTAGACTACCGGCCGTGGTGCCAATGCTTCGTCGGCTAGTCTTCGTATTATGATCGGGCGTGTTCGTCCTGTCATGCAATGTTGCGACATTACACTAAGATTGCTATATTTTGTTATAGGAATTAAACAAAATCGAATCTGGCAAACAAGATGCAATAGACAAAGTTCGTGAAAAGCTGGCTAGTGCTAAACAAAACGTATTGTCTAATAGCAATTTAATAAAGGAGTACCAACGGAAATCACGAGAAATCTACGGAAAGATAAGTATGGTGGAAAGAACAGATTCACAACTAACGGTTATTGAAAAGGCCTTGGAATCCTATGAGAATAGCTTGAAACTGAAACGCCAACATTTCAACGAAACAGAATGTCTAAAAGAAAACGAAGAATTGAAGCTAACGATAAATGTGAATGAGAAATTACTTCAAGAATTAGATGAAAAATATCAGTTGATGCAACAAAATTTTGTCAATACCCAAAACATTGAACGAGAAACAGGAGTCATTATTGAGAAGAGGAATGAAATTGAGAGGTAAGTTACATGATTTTAATCAGTTGATAATAAAATAAGTTTTTCCATTCTGGTACTACTACTACTGTGTTCCCGAAAGAATCAGTCCAAAGAAAGAAAACAAACCAACATTCCTTATAAGTAGGTAAATAAAGCGTATGTAAAACATCTTCTTTCTTTATCAGAGACAAACTCAAGATATCATAGACCTCCCTCCATAACTGCAATGATTGTTATGTGAGAGCCATTGACAAATTAGATAATATTATTCTTTCATTGAAGTAGTAGCTTAATTACTAATCTGTAGATATGCATTATTTTTAATGATTAATGATAAATTCCCTTGTGTAGGTAAAACCAGTCATTTTGGCCGCTATGCCACGAAATTATTTTTTGTAAAATATAATGGCCTCAATATTTACATATTTATTGATACCTATGCAGCCCTTTATTCTCTATATATGTATGTATAACTACTCTGTTGGTACCTATTTATTAGGATTATGGCGAAACACGACGACAATCTACGGCGGTTGTTTGATAAGAACATCCCCGAGTCGAACTTCCAAAAAGCGGTTCGAGAGAAGGAAACAATTGCTGAGAGAAATGTGAAAAACTTTTCTAAAAGAATTGCGGAGAATGAGAAGATTATGATCACCATGGAGGCCACAGTTAAACAACTGAATGAAAAATTGAAAACTTACAAAGATGAATTGAAACGCGATCACAGTAAAGTTAATGAATTGTGCAAAGGAAACGATTTTGATGCAGTTTTAAACGAGGCCTATGAAAGAAAGGAGAAATTACAAAGAGAAAAAGGTAAGTTGATTGTATTGGATATTTTAATCATTAGTTTATGATTAATTGATATGGCATAACTAATAATCCCGATGAAACAAAGTTATTTTCAAATATTTGTCATATATTATGTAGTGTACTATTAATTAACTAACTTCAAACACACACAGTTCCGCGTTGACGGCGAAGAATCAATTGTGTCAATCCTAGTATGCAAGATGTTTTAAATCAGGTGGAATTTTTTAAACTTCTTTGGATGCACTCCTCATCATTTCTATCATGGTCGCGTGAATTTCCTTCCGCCCATCCTCATTTGTTGGAAAGTCGAATTTTTATAATAAATATAGAGGGTCCTATATTCGAGCCTGAGGCACATCACTGAGATCTGAGAGTTTTGAATTACTACTATTAAGCAAATGTCCATAAATTCCTTTCAGATTCGAATGTGTAACGTCCGATAGTTGTAAATTCTTTAACTGTGTGAATTAAATACAAGACGTTACCCTTAAATTATGTCAAAGAAAAGTTAAATGATGATGAAAATAAAGTTAACAACTAAAACCATATTTTAATTTGTCCTAGTTAGCAAATATTATGATTTTAGGAAACTACCGGTCCGCCAAAGTGATGTACGAGAAATTTATCCAAGAATTTGAAAGCAGTGAACCATGTTGTCCAATTTGCGAAACGGATTTTTCGTCGAAAAGATCTAAGGCAGGCGATATTGTGAAAAACCTAAAAATTAAAATTGAAGAATTACCCACCAAAATAATTCGAGCGGAGAAGGAATTGAAAGAACAAGAAGAGTTTTATAATAAATTACAGCAAATCACACAAGTCAATGTTAATATCACTGTGCTGAAAGGTAAATTTGAGTATAACAACTAATCTTAACATAAATAATAATAATACTAACTAAACACTATTCAGTTTTGCTGATTTTGCCATTTTGTATTGTTTCAGAAGATAAAATCCCAAAACTGGAACTCGAACTAGCTGAAAAAACTGAATCTTTAGAAAATATATCGTTCGAATTGGTCTCACTTGCAGCCGAACTTCAAGATCCCCAAACGGAACTCGAAATCTGTCGGAAATTAATTACAGATGCAAATAATCTAGATCGATGTTCTGAAGAGATTATTCGGTCCCAACACAATGTCAAACAGTACGAAAAAGATCTTTTAAACGTCGAATCCGACCTATCTCGGGAAGAAATGGAATTTAAGTTGCATACAACACGCGAAAATCTATGCACAATGCGTAAGGAATTAGAAGATAAGAAAGAATTATTCGATAAGAATATGCGTTCGATCCAATTCTTACAAACTAACATACATAATCAGATCCAGAAGAAGCTGGAAGTGCAGAAAGCATCGCAAGAAAAACCTCTATTAAAGATTCAAGCGGACGAATATAGAATTAAAATTGCTGAATATAAAAAAGAACAAGAAACTTTGAATCAAAATGTGGATGAATTTGAAGGAGAGTTGAAACAATTTATATTAGAATTTGATGACATTAAACGTGATCATATACAAAAGATCGAAGAGCGTCGTAATGAGTTAGAAATGAATAGGAGACTCGTTAAAGATATTGAAAAGCTACATAACGACATTCAAGTGTATTTACACAATAATGGACTGGAAAAGAAAGAAACTGCTATGGAAGAACTGAAGCTGCAACAATCAGCGATTGATAAACTGGAAGATACTCGAAAGAAATTGTCGGAAACTATATCGACTCATAAAACAAATCTAGCGAGTAGAGACATTGGATATCGCGAGCTTTTGGATAGTAAAAATCTTAGACAGCTTCAGGGCAAAGTTAAAGCGTTAGAGAAAGATGTGACAGAACGTCGCACACGAATTGGCAATCAAAATTACAAAAGCGTATTTCAGGAGAAGCGGCGATTAGAGAAACAATTGAACGATTATGAGGCTGAAATAAATTCTTTAAGCGGTGTTTTTAAGACGAATCTTGCGATTAAGAAAGAGTTGGAAACGGAACTAAATCAACCTGAAATTAAGACTGCAGCCATTGATTGTTTAAAGAAAGAATATGAATTGAAAGTTAAGCAAATGATAGTTAATGATCTGGACACCTACACTCGTGTATTAGAAAAGTCTATTATAACATTTCACAAAGAGAGAATGGTGCAGATTAATCGAACTATCCGAGAAATATGGAGGAATATTTATCAAGGGAATGATATTGATTATATTGAAATCAAAACGGATGATATTCTATGTGGCGCTGGCTTAAAGAAGCGCAGTTACAACTACAAAGTTGTGCAATTCAAGAAAGGAATTGAGTGTGAAATGAGAGGAAGATGCAGTGCAGGACAGCGAGTGTTAGCATCGTTGGTTATTCGAATGGCGTTAGCGGATACTTTTACTTCCACCTGTGGCATTTTGGCTTTGGATGAACCCACAACAAATTTAGATAGGGAAAATATCAACAGTTTATGTCAAACGTTGTCGAATATGATTTCATCAAGACAGCTCCAGAAAAATTTCCAGTTATTAATTATTACGCACGATGAAGAATTTCTACAAATGTTGACTAGGGATCAAAGTTTATCCCATTTTTGGAGGGTCAGAAGAAATAGGGAGGGGTTCTCCGAAATTGTTAGGGAACCCCTCTAATGAAGTGTATTTTTGTTGTTGTTTTGTTTTGTTTTGTTATTTTTATTTTTTTTGTTATTATTTTTATTTTTTTTATTATTATTTTTTATTACAAATATAGATATTTTTGTTAAGTTGTTATTTTTTTTTTTTAAATTATTTTTATTATTATTATCAGATAGGTCCATTACATTATAGAGTACTATGAAAAATTTTGGTTTTATTACACTCTAAAAGTCTATCCATCCATTGTCTGTGTGATATGTGGCGCCATCTGTTGGAAAATGGTGGAACTAAGACAAGCCAGATTATAGGATTCTGTATCTAGATTTTCACAACTGTGGCGCCATCCCTTGGAATATAGCGGAACTAAGCCAAAACAGATTATGGGTTTCTGTTTCTAGACACCCAAAGCTTTGAGCGTTAGTCACGAGATGGCGCCATAGTCGACTTTTTTTTCGCTCTGTTGTAAAACAGTATACCATCAGATGTTACTGGTTCTAAAAAGCCATAGTCGACTTTTTTTTCGCTCTGTTGTAAAACAGTATACCATCAGATGTTGCTGGTTCTAGAAAGCCCGATATGGCAGGCTCAATAGTTTCGGAGTTATCAAGTTTTTACCATCAGGAGGGTTTTGGCTGCTATCTTTTGAGGCTTTGGTACGCCCCTGCGACGGCCTGCAAGTGATAGTGAGTATATACGTAATATTGCCCATGTTGTTATCTGATCAATTCTGAGAGGATGACATGGCAGGCTCAATAGTTCGGAGTAATTATTTTTTCACCATCAGGAGGGTTTTGGCTGCTATCTTTTGAAGCTTTGGTACGCCCCTGCGACGACCTGCAAGTGATAGTGAGTATATACGTAATATTGCCCATGTTGTTATCTGATCAATTCTGAAAGGATGACATGGCAGGCTCAATAGTTTCGGAGTTATCAAGTTTTTACCATCAGGAGGGTTTTGGCTGCTATCTTTTGAGGCTTTGGTACGCCCCTGCGACGGCCTGCAAGTGATAGTGAGTATATACGTTATATTGCCCATGTTGTTATCTGATCAATTCTGAAAGGATGACATGACAGACTCAATAGTTTCGGAGTAATTATTTTTTCACCATCAGGAGGGTTTTGGCTGCTATCTTTTAAAGCTTTGGTACGCCCCTGCGACGGCCTGCAAGTGATATCGAGTATATACATTATATTGCCCATGTTGTTATCTAACCAATTCTGAAAGGCCGATATGGCAGGCTCAATAGTTTCGGAGTAATTATTTTTTCACCATCAGGAGGGTTTTGGCTGCTACCTTTTAAAGCTTTGGTACGCCCCTGCGACGGCCTGCAAGTGATAGCAAGTATATACGTTATATTGCCCATGTTGTTATCTAACCAATTCTCTTTTGTTTTTGTTTGACTGTAAATAAAATAATGTACTATGAAAAATTTTGGTTTTATTACACTCTAAAAGTCTATCCATCCATTGTCTGTGTGATAGGTGGCGCCATCTGTTGGAAAAGGGTGGAACGAAGACAAGCCAGATTATAGGATTCTGTATCTAGATTTTCACAACTGTAGCGCCATCCCTTGGAAAATAGCGGAACTAAGCCAAAACAGATTATGGGTTTCTGTTTCTAGACACCCAAAGCTTTGAGCGTTAGTCACGAGATGGCGCCATAGCCGACTTTTTTTTCGCTGTGTTGTAAAACAGTATACCATCAGATGTTACTGGTTCTAAAAAGCCATAGTCGACTTTTTTTTCGCTCTGTTGTAAAACAGTATACCATCAGATGTTGCTGGTTCTAGAAAGCCCGATATGGCAGGCTCAATAGTTTCGGAGTTATCAAGTTTTTACCATCAGGAGGGTTTTGGCTGCTATCTTTTGAGGCTTTGGAACGCCCCTGCGACGGCCTGCAAGTGATAGCGAGTATATACATTATATTGCCCATGTTGTTATCTAACTAATTCTGAAAGGCCGATATGGCAGGCTCAATAGTTTCGGAGTTATTATTTTTTCACCATCAGGAGGGTTTTGGCTGCTATCTTTTAAAGCTTTGGTACGCCCCTGCGACGGCCTGCAAGTGATAGTGGGTATATACGTTATATTGCCCATGTTGTTATCTAACCAATTCTGAAAGGCCGATATGGCAGGCTCAATAGTTTCGGAGTAATTATTTTTTCACCATCAGGAGGGTTTTGCCTGCTATCTTTTGAAGCTTTGGTACGCCCCTGCGACGGCCTGCAAGTGATAGTGAGTATATACGTTATATTGCCCATGTTGTTATCTGATCAATTCTGAAAGGATGACATGGCAGGCTCAATAGTTTCGGAGTTATCAATTTTTCACCATCAGGAGGGTTTTGCCTGCTATCTTTTAAAGCTTTGGTACGCCCCTGCGACGGCCTGCAGTGATAACGAGTATATACATTATATTGCCCATCTTGTTATCTAACCAATTCTGAAAGGCCGATATGGCAGGCTCAATAGTTTCGGAGTAATTATTTTTTCACCATCAGGAGGGTTTTGGCTGCTATCTTTTAAAGCTTTGGTACGCCCCTGCGACGGCCTGCAAGTGATAGCAAGTATATACGTTATATTGCCCATGTTGTTATCTAACCAATTCTCTTTTGTGTTTGTTTAACTGTAAATAAAATAATGTACTATGAAAAATTTTGGTTTTATTACACTCTAAAAGTCTATCCATCCATTGTCTGTGTGATATGTGGCGCCATCTGTTGGAAAAGGGTGGAACTAAGACAAGCCAGATTATAGGATTCTGTACCTAGATTTTCACAACTGTGGCGCCATCCGTTGGAAAATAGCGGAACTAAGCCAAAACAGATTATGGGTTTCTGTTTCTAGACACCCAAAGCTTTGAGCGTTAGTCACGAGATGGCGCCATAGTCGACATTTTTTTCGCTCTGTTGTAAAACAGTATACCATCAGATGTTGCTGGTTCCATGCCTGAAGTGTTGTGAAATTTAGACGCAGGACAATGATATTATGAAGGGCTATTTGCATGCCAAACGACATGCGGAAGCAGTGTCATTAAGGATAGTTTCTTAGGGCTTGAATGATAGCGTTCTATAGTCAAATACCGAGCAAAAGCATCAAAAAATTGAAATTTGTTCCATGCCTGAATTGATATTTATATAGGAGCGACGGAGATAGATAGGGTAGTGGCACGACAGACGACTTTCTTGTATAATATGATCACTGGTGGTGTTATAGCCTTCCAGGTTTATACACAGAAATAAAACGGTAAATCGGAAATTAGATTCTTCGATTTTAAAAGATATCGCGCTTTTCTTTATTTGAAATTAACAAGTTCAAATATCCGAGTATATATCGTGCCCTTACTATGTCCCTCGCACTCACTCCCATCGATATTTATATAAGGAGCGAGTGAGATAGATATGGTAGTGGCATGACAGACGACTTTCTTGCATAATATGATCACTGGTGGTGTTATAGCCTTCCAGGTTTATACACAGAAATAAAGCGGTAAATCGGAAATCAGATTCTTCGATTTTAAAAGATATCGTGCGTTTTTTATTTGAAATTAACAGGGGTAAGAGGGGTAAGAGGGGTAAGAGGGGTAAGAGGGGGTAAGAGGGGTAAGAGGGGTAAGAGGGGTAAGAGGGGTAAGAGGGGTAAGAGGGGTAAGAGGGGGTAAGAGGGGTAAGAGGGGAAAGAGGGGTTGGGTTGGGTTGTCAAAGAAGATCCCACCTGATAAGAAAATACCTGCAAAATAATTATTAGATACTGATTTACAAGGAAAAACGGAATTCTTATGGAGCCCTAAACTGTCAATTTTGACATAAATCTTGATATGTCAAAAATGACTGACGTTAGGTATAGGACATGATACATGAAATATGTCTGAAATCTTATTTAGAATCCAAAAATGTAATAATATATTATTTGAGTAGAGCATATTTAACAATATAGACACTGAAATTTTCAAAATTCAATTCGAAGTATTTTCTGAAATAATCTAATGGGTTACCACCGTAGGACACCCTGTATATGTATGTATGGTAGTGGTGTATTTGTATTAATTTGTATGTTCATTGTAATTATTATTTATTATCATTGTGTATAATTTAATATATATAGCTAAAAATAAACTATTGAGAATAATGTGCCTTTTTTATTTCCTGACTTCCTATCTGTAATGCATAAAATGATTTTCAAATTAGATAGGTATCTTCAAATTATACATAAATATATTTGAGTATCGTTTTTCCGATATACGAAATGAAGGTTTTTCAGCTAGGTATAATAAAATAAGTTGAATAGCGGTTAAATTCAAACTCAAATGCGCGCCAAGGAAAGCCCCGCCCCAAATGCTCTGATTGGCTCGGCACGTTGGCATTTTAATGTATGCTGATAACTTCCTATACCAAATAAAGGCATTAAAATTGAAAAAATGCAACTTCTTAATAGGTTTTTGAAGTTCCCTGAGACGATTAAGACCATTTCCAGATGGAAGCCTGTCTGTATGTATTTTACCACGATAGCGCTCAAATGCTTTTAACAGTTGAGCTAAATTTTGGCGTATGAGTTTGGGGCAGTCCTAGGATGAAGCCATTAGATTTTGGTTGAAGTCGCTTAAGCTCTGTGATAGGGTTGGTCACAACCGCTAAATTTTAATATATCACTAGGGGTCGAGTGATACATCATTTTAAAGCATTTTTATCTGCTTTACAGCGATAGGTCACTTTTGATATTGGTCCTCATAATTCTCGAGAAAATTGCGTTTAAAGCAGTTAGGTAGTTAACACGTAAGTATATATATTACATTTAAAATACAATAAGAGTATATACGATAGGTGGTACCGTGTCCTCACTGTTAGAGCCTTCACTTCGTATTTGGGTGTTAGGGGTTCGAATCTCAGCTCTGGTAATACTTTTTTTCTTCTAATTTTTGAATAAAGTAGTTAGTTTGTTACGTTAGTTTATTGGAAATAGTGGAAATAATACAATTATAATAATAATTATTATTATTAAAATTCTGTTTCGTTACGTAAATGCTTCAAATTTGCCTCGAGTAAATGGCGGGAGTAAAGTTGCGTGAAATTTCCTGCTGGTAGACGTTGATCATTTTTTGGAATAAGTACACGTCAATATCTCATCCATATACCTATCATTTTTTATAGACAATCAAAATGACGATCTTGAATCTTGGAATATAATTTTTTTGTAATTCAGATAAAATAATATTAGCAGATATTCCGAGGCAGTATATTCGTTTATTAATTATAAAATATACAACAAATTAACAAAAATGTATTTATCAAAAAATAAATTAAATTAATATATTTTTTCTTAACTTTAACCAAAATAATTTACTATATTAGACAGTCCACTGCTGAGTGATGAAAAAATGTTGCCTTGTTGGTTTTGCTGTTGAATCGTGGGAACCCTGTGATATAAAGGTGGCTGATGTGGTTTGTAATAGCCATCTTTCCTCTGAAAAACAGTCATTAGTTACAGTTTTGAGTTTTAACTGTGTTTTACATTTTCCATTTTTAGGAAAATGATTATTAAGGTTAATTATTATTATTTTTTTTTTTGTAAATTCAATGAGGACAATATATCTATGATTCGACAAATATTATATTATTTGCATCGTCAGTATGTTGCCGACAAAAGGTATCAACAATAAACCTGATAACAAAGCTGAAATAAGTAAATTATATGAGATTAACAGAGGCGTGCAACGGTATGAACTACATGGTATTCAATGGAACTGATTGGTAGGTGTACCCCACTTATACAAATATGATTTTGGGAACTACCTATAGTTGGTATTAAAGGTGTAGTTTGTAGAAAAATTTAGAAATGGTTGAATGTAGAAAACTTATGTTCACTTTTAAATATGTACATAATATTTAAAGACATGCGTTTTAATCCTACAAGTTGTTGATTTAAACTAAATGCAAAAAGTAGAGAGAAAGCAAACAAAATAAGTAATAAAACGACGCGACGCGACGCAAAGAACAATAATTAATTCAAAAACTCAAAACAACGAAAGACGAAAATCGAAAAAACCAAATAAGAAATGGTGGGAAAAGTAGACTACGAACAAGAATAATTACAAAATTAAAGAAGAGTTTGGAGAAAAAATTTTCAGAATTCGAAGAAAGATTAAAGACTCGTGTGGATGAGCAAGCGGTGAATATAGAAGAAATTATAATACAGTCAAGTATAAGCCAGAATTAGAACACGTCAGTAAGAAAGTTGGAGTTGTAAAAATTAAGACAATTAGTCTCACAAAAACAACAAATAGCCATATCATAATAATTGTAGAATATACCAATAACACCAAACTGATGTCGCCTGACATTAGATTTGACATTAGACCTTAATAGGTGTTGCCAAACTTTATAATGCATCTACATGATGTGAGTGTCTACGTTTGTGTTAAAATAAATTAAAAGCGCATGCAGTATTTCCTATGAAGTGAACATTCCCATGTGCTTATATCCTTGAAATTTATTCTTGTGGGAAAATGAAAAAAATCTGAAACCTGAAACAAAACATACTTACATTCAGTGCAAATGGAAAATTTCGAAAATGCACTTCTTAGTCGTCAGGAAAATCAATTACGTCGGGATTTGGCTTCAATGGAATATCAGGTAGAGATAAAATTGTTTTTGGTGGTGAAGTTATTGGAGCATCAAAGTGTTCCCAAGGCTATAATATTTACATATTTACAGTAGTTATGTTTTAACAACACAATATAAATATTATGGAAAGTAACTGGACGCATATAAAATTTATTTCTGCTACCTATATAGAAAATTCATTAACTAGAGACGATTATTGAAATAAACAATACTGTCTTATATGACGAGCATGCAATTCATTGGTGTACTTACTTTGGCGGTATGTAAGGTAACATTTAACAAAGTTGGGTGTTCTTCAACAACAATAAATTCCATTTCATTAGGTATAAATCCATCAGCGTACACCTGAAAGGAAATCATAATTAACAAAAAAAAATCTAGTTTTCGCTAGAGAGGTACGATTAGCTCTCCATACTATGCGTTCTATACAGAGTTCAGTTTTTGGAAGTTATTTTATGTCCAGATTCGTTTATTAAATTATTTTATTACCATATTTTTATTAGCTGACAAAAAATTTTGTAAAGCACACACAT
The DNA here is from genome assembly GCA_911728435.2 of Apoderus coryli. Classification (NCBI taxonomy): domain Eukaryota; kingdom Metazoa; phylum Arthropoda; class Insecta; order Coleoptera; family Attelabidae; genus Apoderus; species Apoderus coryli. The sequence continues at coordinate 10,489,761 of OU452215.1, read as the reverse complement.
GACAATTTGCATTATTAATAGAGAAATATATATATATCAAATGTAAGTAAATATTTCCATCAAAATCTCCACATCGCATTTTTGACTCTATTCTACATAATATACTGTATTAGTATACCTATAGTGTGTGGCTAGTAAAAAGGAGTGGGTGGATTCCACTCGTACTTACTCCAAAGTCAGAAAATATAGACCCGTTCAACTTCACCAACTTTAACCCAATTTAGTACAAAAATACTATTGGTCATGGCGTAGAACTGATTAGATTTTGAGATACGTCAAGCCTAGGTAAGGAATGTAAAAAAGGTCAAAACTTAAAAAATCATACTGCTATTATTAAACTAAATCAAAAAACAGAAAATATAATAAAAAAGGTAATTTTCTTGTTAGAAATACGTTTTCACCCATAAAAATTGTGATATTTATACAGTTAAAGTTAATGACTGGATGCTCGACTTCACTGTGTGGCTGCTTACAACCGGAACATGGGTGGGACTGATCTTATGGATCAGGGAATAGCTACATACGGCATATATGTGGTAAAAAATGGTATTAGTCTATTTTTGCTTGGCTGATAGACGTAGCACTGCACAGCAGCACCTTGGATGTAAAGATTAGATGTGTTTTGTTTTACAGGTCATATTTATATGTTAGATTATATTATTATACTTACCTTGCAGCTAGTGGCATTTAAATAATATAATTTGCCGTAGCCAATGGGAACGTATATTTTGTTAACAATCATACTGTCATACATTAACTCACCTCTAATTTATAAGTTCCTGGAAGCAAGATTCGCCAAAATTCACCATATTTTGTTGTCTGGAATCCAACATCACGACTTCTTATCTTCAATGACGCTTTTTCTACGGGGTTACCATTTTCGTCCATTACAAATCCTTGAACACCCCGATGGACTTCCGCCAAATATTTTATCAGTGACTAAAAATAAATGAATGAATAAGTAAGTTGTTAGATGTTTTACATTATTTTATACAGAAAAAAAATAATAAAAAAATCCTCTTACTGAAATATAGGTACACACACATTTCACTTACGATTCGATTATCTTCCCAATATTTTGGCAGCTCATTTGCGGGCGGAAATTTACAGCAAGATATCTCTAACGTAACTTCCATACAGCCATACCAAACGTAGTTGTAATCCTGCATACCTCCTGTTAGTGGATACCACTCAGCTCCGTTCGTTATACCCTAAAAGATTCATGGCTTTAACAATCATCATCGCAATGATCAACGATTACATGATATTATATTATGGACATTACTAGATACACTAAGATAGGAGAAACATTCAGTACCTAATTATTAAGGATACATTTTTTTTTATGAATCAATGCTAAAGTTTCAGGGTTTCATATTGGCAACCTTGCAATGAATGACATCTGATTAAGTTTTTAATACGAATTTGTAAACATAACCTATAATAGAATCAGTTGAAGATGTCAGATAAAATCAAATCCGAATTGCACTGCTGAAGAACAGCAGCAAGATGTCGGGATTAGATTTTTTTGTAATAGAAGGTGCTATAGGGAGTTAGGCAAGGATGTTAAAAGTGTTAAGAAATAATTATTTAAACTATTTAAGCATTTACAAAGTGTCGACGATGAGTAGCAAACTGGTCGACCCGCCGGCCGCTCGAATTTGCAACTTCTTTCCTTGAAACCAGTGCATGAGAGGTGCCGGAACAACTTACTAAAATCCACAAAAAATTGTAAACCTGATGCCAAATAATATTTTTATAACGCTATTTTGTGTTGGCATTGTTATTGAATTTTTTTTTTTGCCAAAACAAATGTTGATTTTTAGAATAAGTAAATTTCTTTTAGTTTTTTAAAAATACGATTGTCCTCTGAGTGTCTGCAAATTAAGCATGGTAGCAGAGCAGGTATCTATAGGTACATTTTAATATGATTGAATAAAAAAAAGACTTTAGCAGTTCTAAGATTAAACAACTAATAATATATGATATGTTGTTACTACAAAAGACCAAATAGGTATTTGAAGCTACAGCTCTCCTGTCGCATAACGTTAGAAAAATTCACCTGTGGGACATCGTAATGCTGACAGGTTGTCGTTGATTTGTAACCAAAAAGGGTATTTAATAATATTTATGATAATTTTGATCGAACAACCCTAGAAAACGTCGAAACCAAATAAGTACATAATCTACTTACTCTTCTAAATGCTGTTTGCGAAGATTTGCAAGACACACCTCGACCCATTTTTGCATGATTGGTGGAGTATACCAAAGAAAGGTGTTTAAACACGTCATCGTCGGGAGTTAAAGATGGTGTTGATGCGTAACTAGAAAATACTAAAATATGTCAAATTAAAACAAACATTTGGCTTCAAAAACATCAAAGTGCCGTCGAGACGTGAAGTTGAACAGCTGCTTCGGTACGGTATAAGCTGCGCACATAATCACGGATTTACACAATAATACCTAATAGGTATTAAGGGCCATATTAACTATTGAACTTACTCTGGCACAATGCTGATGATCTGCATATTCCTTTTAGATGCGGTAAAATAACAAATTAAACGTTATTAGGGCTTATTAGGTACATACACATACGAAGATTTTATCACACTTAAGAGTTTGTCTGTTAAACACTGTATTTTCACCTGACACCTGATGGCCGTTTTGTCAGTGGTGTTCAGTCGGTGTGTTCGATTTATACAGGGTGAATAACGGGGCAGTTTATTGTAGGAAAAATATCTTGACTCGTTATTTTTTTCAACACGCAAGTATGTAAATCAACTGTGGCTACATTATGAAAATAGTGTCTAGTATATAGAGTGCACCAAAAAAGTATTCCATACCAAAGCTATTAGTTTTTTATTGAGACAGTATATTTTGATAGTACCTGTATTTAAATAGACCTTGTGTTAATATTCTTCACACCTACTTATTTTGAATAGTTTTGGAGAAAATAATAATTAATTTTTAAACATGTTGCGTTTCTCAACGCAGAAAGAACATCGTAAATGAAATTATCATAATATGCCAATTGTTAAGTTCGACTTTAATTTTACTGTAGACGATGGAGCTATCAATCAACACCCCAAAACTTCTTCTATTTATTTCAAATTTGTTCCATGTTATTAGCCTCTTACCAGTGGCGGCTTGTCATATGAAGCAGGTGAAGCAAAGCTTCATCTAAATGGGCAACGGTGCCACTCCGGCATATATCCAATATACAACGAGATACAACCACCTGGCGGCCGACTGTCGCCCTTTATATAAACATAGTTGCCAGCGTTTAATGGCAAGCAAGCATAGCAGACTTTATTTTGTGTTATGCTTCACGCTTCACCACAGTAAACTGCCACAAGCCGCCACTGCCTCTTACAGTCGTAGTAAATGAAAAGGGTGTTTAGCTGATTTCTGGAAAAAAATTACGAATATCTAACGAAAATAACGGTTCCATTTGGTTAACAGAAATAAATTCAAATTGGGTTGAATGGATTTTCATAAATAAGTGATGAGTTTTATGAAAATCTGACGGGTATATAATACCAAAATGTAGTATTGTGCTTCGGTGTGTGTGAATCTATTACCAAACTAATCCTAAAACAACCAAGAATCATCAAATGGACAGTTACTGTTACATAAAAAAACACCCGAATTATTAATGAGGGTAAATAGGATGTTAGGCAATACTTACGTGAGTTTGGCGTATTATCGAATGGATAACTTGCCACCAATGCTCCACCATGCAAGCTCCCGGAAAGAACAAATTGTATTTTGGAGATCCACTGTTTTACAGCCTCAGTTTCTGGTTGTGACCGTTTGTTGTTCTGTTTGAAGTAATCCGGGAAATTCCGGTTTAAATCAAATCCTCTTGCATTGTACCTAGAAACCAAAATAAATTTAGTTGCATTTACGATTACAAAATTTAAATTTTAACTTCTGTTGGATTTGGTGGGTTGCAAAAAATCCATACACATAACAGAGACAACACCGCTCAATGAGACAGATGGTAAAACAAACAACACAAACTATGATACATTTATTACTTGTTAGGTACGTCACGTTATGATATGACATCGTCATCACCCAAACTATCCAGTAGGTACTCCCCACAGCGTGTGCTGTCCATAAATGATCCAAATGTATCGACATGTGCGCCAGGTATTGCAAATACACTACATCCCTGCCTTTCTCGAACCCTATTAGTCTGCAGGACGTTTATTGCCGTCATTTGGATACGCCGATGACCATCAAAAGTAATAGAAACCGCGTAGGTGTTTGTGGAACTTGATTTTTGAAGAAAAAAATTTTGAACTAGTTTAACGCTTAACACACTCACAGATACACTTTTCCAAAAACTTGATACTCGCAATCAGGGAACGTGAACACATGTATTTCCATCAAAGTTTCCACATTGAATTATGTGGGAGGTAAAAAATCATCAAGCAAATTTGCAAATCACCCTGAATAAAAAACACCCTGCACCAGATTACTGAGTATCAAAAATTGCTGTACGAAAGATATTCTAGAAATCAACAAAACGCGCTTCGAGAATAATAAAAGTGTTTTTGTGAAGTGGTAGAGCTAATAACGTGATAAACAAAAAAAAAAATAAAGGCTTTAACCAAAACTTGATAGAAAAATCATCGGAGGATCATTCGAATGATTTTTCACTTGAGTCGTTCTGTTTCGATTTGTGGGTTATCTCTCCGTCTCTTTTACTAGTTTTAAAATATGACAACTGTTCCTGGTTATCACGATTATTTTCGAATGAAACATTGAAGTTCTTTCTCAGCTTCTGTGCACTATCATTATGGATAATTATATCAAAGGGATAGGATTATACTATACCGATTATTTTTAATAATAATGTCTTTATTGCAAATAAAAAATTCGAATCGAAAAGTTGAGTTGAGTTTCATTCGAAAACACAGTGACAGAATTTTTGCATTGCAAAGAAGGGTCCTTAGAATAATGTTTGGTTTGGGATATCGCGAAGATGTAAAGCAAATTTTTATTAATAAAAAAAGATTAGCCTTGCCTGCACTTTACGTGTACAAGTGTTTAATATATACAAAGGGACATCTACAAGACTATTTAACTAGAGAAGTTCTGCACAATCATTCGACTAGAATACCGACTAATCTAAATATAAAGTTTTCAAGAATTAAACATAGTAGGTATAGCAAAAATTATTATGGCCCTATTTTCTATAACAAGTTGCCCCAAGCTGTAAGAAATCTATCACAAAAGCAATTTTAAAAGAGGGTATTCAACTTTCTTGTTGGCATACACCTCTCCAGTCTGTCAACGATTTTTTGACGCTTGACTTACAAGACGGGGACTTTTCTGGGTAATTGTAATTTTAATCTTGTTTTTAACGTTCACTTGTGTTGTGGTGTGTGATAGAGGTTAATTATTTGACATTAGTAGATAGTGATAATTATGTCAATTGTGTTTGTTGTTGTTTATTGTCTTATGAACATTTTATGTTTTTATGTATAACCATATCATAACGTGCAAATGTTTCTATACATGGGCATGTTCAGGATGAATAAATAAGTAAATAAATAAAAACTTTAACTAAAATAATTGAATGATACCGATTATTCTCATAATCGGATGATCGATTATTTTTCATTTGAATTTGCCCAATACTAAAACATAATTACCTTCCTTGACCACCATCACAAGTATTTGGTTTTGACACCTCATAACCATCCGGATTCATTGATGGCAAGATATGAATCCTCGTGTTGTCAAGAAGCCATCTGATATATGGATCGGTAGAGTAGCTTGTCACAAAATGCTAAAATTTATTTGACTATATACTAAAATAAACAGAATGTCCTGGAAGGAGGTTTTTTTATTCATCAAATCATAACTTGCAAAGTTATTTTTTGCAACGTACGTACAGCGATGATAACAGCTACTATCTAAACGAAGGGACTTTTGGTATTATCAACACATATTTTGTGTCGGCAATCTTCTATGTCCACGTTATTACTTCATTCAATCATTTATCAAAAACTATGCACCTAGTTTTTCCTTCTTTTCTTAAAATTTAAAGTGAAAATGTTTTAAGCATACTATTTTTCAATTCGCATTTGTAACAATCAAACCTCTAAATTTTTGAATAGAAAATGTGGGTCAAATGATACCTAGTTCATTTCGAAAGGTACAAAATTGTCTTTCAAATGATGCCCTATGTGCTGGATTTTACTTCAACAGTTAATGTCAAATGACTTTAGAATGCTCACGCTTGAAGTACCTCAATTTTAGTTATAAGGAATCAAAACAACTAGGTACAATTATTTGCATATTATATTGATGATGATCCTTTCTAAAAATAGATCAAACTTAATTTGACAAAATATTATAAAAGTACGATTATTTTGCCTTCAAACAATAATATAAATTTTGTGTAGTTCGAACATTTTGTAGCATATAAACGTTCTCATGTTTTGAAGCAGAACATTTATGTTTTAAATATAATAGTCTAAATTGGATGACCTGGCTGGCAATTTAATTGGTCTATTTTATTTGTATTATTTATGCCTTTACCCAACCAACATTTCTTTTAAGAGCGGTTGGCAAACGCAGCTTCGTTCTAAGTTTACTTAGCCGCGCCTGCGCCGCCGCTCTTGACTTTCCTCTCTCAAACTTCACCTGGTCAATAATTAGCATTAACAGTCAGCTGAATATGTTTACGTATCTTGTGACAACTTGTGAGTTGTAAGTGTAAGTAACGACTAAGTTTTCGTTTATAGTTAGTATTGTATTTATACAGGGTGTTCTTATAAGTGTTGTATTATTTAGCTTTTTTTTTTAAATTTTTGTTGAAGTATCATTTAGCTACAATTATTAATGGTACCTATACTTACATATATTAAACGTAAAAGCAATTCTTTACTAACAGGTTCGTTGCCATGAATATTTCCAATATATTTTACGTCCGGTTTACCAATCATATGTTCATAGGGCGATGCTGATAGGACCATTACCCAAAGGTCCCGACCTACATATTACAAGTTTTTACTAAAAATTTAAGTAGGAATGTTACATGTTAGTAAGGACAAAGTATTCGAAAATTTTGTGGGAAAAGCGGTTTGCCTCTATTTGGTTTTATGTTAAGAATCTTAAATTTATTTATTTAATTTTCTTCTGTTCATATACCGTTGTTGGACTGGTTTTTCTTTTATTTTTGAATTATAAAATTATCTAATTTAAGAGGTTGTATTTATATTTTTGTTAGTGTTGTATATTGTTATTATCAAAATGAAATTGGACATCATTGTCCGTAAATAAAGAAATAGAAAACACAACAACAAACATTTTTGATTTTTACATCATGTACACTGTACTAGGGCGTATGGTAATTAGGAGACATTCCAATTGGAAAACAATTTCTCCTGCTCTTTTAGACAACTGATTTTTTGTGAGGACAACAAGGTACTAAAAATTAAGCTAATTCGGATTTTAATGAAGATTCCGTAAAACCTAATTTAAGAAAAAAAAACACAAATTTTCTATTGATTAGAGTAACTTACCCTGTACTGATTTCCCAATAGAATATAATGCAGTCAGCGAGGGATATCTCGTAGTGGTCAGTCTCAAAAACTTCGTCATTTGTTCATAATTATGGTATTTGTCATAATCTAAATGATATGGCTCAACATATTGTCCATTTTCAGAGTTGAGTGTTACTCCATTTTCATATCTTCTGGATTCTAATGTCGGCTGAATAACAAATTGTCCGAAATTATCTGTGTCCACCTAAAAATGCTACATGTTTTACAAAAACCATTTAGGTATTAAATGAGCATTTTGCGCATTATTTTTTAGTAAAATCTTTATTATACAAGACTAACAATAAGTCGCCTAATAAAAAATGTCCACGACTAGTTGGGGAGCGAGTGGGACTGCGAGGGTGTTCAGAACTCAAAAAAGGATCATCAGAGCGATGCAGGGAATCTCTCAAACTACTTCCTGTAAGGACCATTTCAAAAAATTGAAATTAATGACATTCCCTTCACTATACATGTACTCACTTATAATACATATAAAAAAACAAAATGAAATATTACCTAAATCAGAAGATATACATAGTCACAATACTAGAAATAAAAATAACTTGGTATTACCATTCTCCAGATCAACTACTGGCCAAAAGAACCCTAACTACATAGGTGTTAAATGTTTCAATAAAATTTTAAAAATACAAAAGTTTCAAAACATTTCTATCAAAAAATTGAAACTGGAGCTGAGAACCTTTTTTATAGAGAAATGTTTTTATTCTGTAGACGAGTTTTTAAATTGTACTAATGAATAGTTTTAAGTCCCGAATTATAGCGGGTTATGTATGAATATTATTGTTTTTGTGTTGTATGTAATATTATTGACTATTGTATTGTATATTGTTATCATTCTGAGGAGCAAAGAATAAAAAAAAAAAAAAAAAAGAAAAAAAAAAAAAAAGTTGTTAAGCCTAACTACTACTACTATATTATTGACTGCGCTGCTAATTCAGTATTAAACCTGATTCTTTTAATATTCATTAATCAATTGATTACTTTGACCAATTTTAACTTCTATTCTATTTCTAATAGACTTACGTTTGGTGCATGTGGAAAAGCAGCTGCATTTGATTCCAAATATGATCCGACTCCATCGTCAACACTGAGTTTCGAGGAAATTTGCGCTTCGTCAAAAACAACGTCTTGTGATGTAACACTGTTTACTACAACTTGCATTAAGGAAAACCATTTTATAACGGAATACATTACAAACAACCTGTGAACAAAATACCAAAAGTAGGTACTAAACGCCTGGAAATATTTGCAAAATTCAACGAAATTTACTATACACTACTATACAAAATACAGTGGAAACCAAACAATGGCTTGATAAACATTATCCAAACTCTGCTCCATCGAGATAAATGGTAGGGAAGTGGATTGCTGAATTTAAACGTGGTCGTACCAGCACAAATGACGCAGAGCGCAGTGGACGCCCAAATGATGCTGTTATTCCAGAAAACGTCAAAAAAAAATCACAAATTGGTTATGAACGATCGCAAATTGAAGGTGCACGAGCTAGCTGACATTGTGTTTTTACCCTTTTACACCCAGTAGTATACTTTGCGCTATTTCTATTTTTTTAATTCTCTTTCGCCCAATATAACATATTGCACACCTCTTTCTTATACAGTTAAATTATACTGAGTGTTCTGTCTATATATTGTGACACTATATCGGTGGAATTGCCACTTGTCACCTCCAAGAAGCTCGAGCTAAGGCTCATTCCAAAGTTCATTGAAAAATCTGAAGAAGGATTCGTTTCCCGAAGATTTCCAACTTCAACTTAAGTTTATAACATACATAATATGATCAAAAATATATGACCTGCGCGGAACAAAGTCGAATTATTGTTATAATTGTATTATTTTCATTATTACCAATAAACTAACTACTTTATTCAAAAATTAGAAAAAAAAATATTGGTAGAGCTGGGATTCGAACCCGCCAGAACCTTCAGCATGTGAAGCAAATTCAAACAACATATCACAGACATATCTTCGTGGATCGCTCTTTGTTGAATAGTTACTTAGCATAAGTTGAATTTCTTGACATGCTACGACCCTGGCTCCAAATATTTAATAAATATACAATATTTAAACATGCCGAGAGCTATTCGTGCCTTGAGGGCAACAGTTTATTTTGTATTCATCTAAGGTAACTATTTTGTTGTAGTTGTAAAAAACCAGTGAAAAAACCGATGCTAGATTAAGATAATAATTAAGTAGTATAAATAATATTATATACTTAATATAGTTTATAAAAGCCTTGACCTAGAGAGTAGTCTAGCATGACGGTTCTAGTATTTAATTGTTCGCACTTGTAGGTCAACGAAAGAACAACATTTCACTTTAAAATGCTCGTCTAATGTAAGTGTACCATTCCTACTTTCTTGTTATTTCTGTTTTTCAGACAACACGTGGTAATTACAGTATCTAGGTATACATGAAGTAAGTATTAACTTACTTAGGTAAGTATACCATCTTAGGTAATTGTATATTTATTTGTTTGTATGCTATAATCAACGATTTAATGAATATAAACTTAGTGTTTCGACAGGCATCTATGCTTTATAAAACTTATCTAATAAACTTGTTAGGCCTGTACTAGGTAGGTAGGTACCTATTCTGTATACAGAGATAACCACGCCATAGGCGTAACCAGGATGTATAGCAATGGGTAGGGGTCGGAAATATGAATCAATTATATGCGAAGTCATTTTTAAGATATTTAACTGGAGCCTTCGAAGGCGCGACTTTAATTCTCCTTTTTTATTTAGAGTCTTAATTCCTAACAAGAAATATAGCATTCTATTTCAAATATGCGACGTAGTGGCTACTTCCGAAAGTCGCACATTCTCACATTTTACTCAGTTAAATAGAACTTGTTGTCAAACCTTTAAGTTCCGAAAAATAACAAATTTCTGAACAAACGACTTGCTTACAAACTTTTAATGAACGGGTTGCCCAGATAACCCTACGTAAACGCTAGATCTCCTTTTTTAATTTCTTTCTTTTCAATAATTAAAAGGAAAAGCAAAGAACTTTCTCTATTTCTCAATTTATTTTTAATAATCTGGAACTCGGTTTCTGCTGAAGTTCTCCAAGAAGTCAATCAGTAATTTCGAGCACATTCGCGTAAATTAATCACACGCGGTTTGTCTGGGAGGAAGAAAGATAAGCCGAATTCACTTTTTTCTTATAAATATCACCTTGCTGCCACATTGAGATTACCCTATTCCAGAACAGGTAGGTTTTCTAAAAATGCTTGAATTTCAATGTAGAAAGTGTGTGTGAGTACGTTCCCCAGTAAAAAAAAGAGCCCTCGTACAGAATTGGCCAAATAGTGTTCTTGTTAAATCCGAATGAAATAGTCTGTACAGTACGGAATACACTCATGCGTTGGACATCGTAAATATATCTCCCTTATATATTATTGTGTTGGATGTCAAGCGGTCTTAAGTGCGAAGGAAAAAACAAGAAAGATTATTGATAAGAAATCACAGACATCTCATGTCAGACGTCAGTCAAGACGAGACAGACAACATGCTGCAATATTGGTAGGGATAATCAAAACTATTTTGACGAGAACACCTGAAAAAAAGTATTTATCAAATTGATATTACGACAAACCTTGATACTACTCGGGATGTGGTAGACATTATAGTGTGCATTAGTTATATTTTTGTATCTAATTAGAATAAAGAATTTTATGCAATTTACCTATCTTTAAATATTGTAAAAATTTGAATTAGGAACGATATCATATATTATTATTCAAATTTGCATAAACCAGATTCTCTAAAAGAAAATGAGGTAATATATTAAATTAATTGGATACTAAAAATATCAACGAAATCTAAGGTTGTCTATAATTCTAAGCATACTTATAAACAGTAGAATATACTTAAGTAGGTATAATAGAGTAATTAATATTCAAAATAATATACTTAGTTGATATTAAGAGCAAAGCAAGTGAACTTTAGAGTAGGTTATGTCACAGCAAAAGTGAAATAGAAGTCACTGGTTCCGTTACAACTAATTATAGCTTTTATAATTATTATACTATAATTATTAAAACTAAAATGAAATAGTACCTACACAAGAAATTTTGGAAGCAGCCACCACAGCAACGATTGGTTATATATGTCGCTGAGAAATTGTTGGAATGTATCAGAAACGGTTTCCATTTAGACATGAAATGCAATAGGTACAGAATAGACAAGACTGCAGTTTAAAACATCAAAAATGTATTGTGCCATAATATTACTTTGGAGTAGTTAGAAACTATTTCGAATAAATATTATATTTACTTACGTTCTTATACTATGTTAACGTTTATCTTCAGTCATTGTTCATGATTCAATATTTATTTTGTAATTCTTCAATTTGGTGCTCTTTTATATGAAATAATATGCGCTGTTTTGATATTAATTCAGATTTCATGTTTAACCAGTCATGCGCGTTGGTACTTGTAACGCAGACAAAAGAAAACGCTTTATAAATATAAAAAATTAATTTGGTGACGCTTAATGGCTTGCAATGCGTTTGTCAGGTGGAGATTTTATTAGGTACATACATATTAAACAATTATTGTTAGGTATAATAAGCAAACAACTGCTTCCATGTTCATTATTTTCTATGAACTTACATGGTAACTTCCAACCACAATTTTTGATGAAACTAGACTTTTTATTTGACCCTGTAGCAAACAGTTACATGCATCTCCCGCATGTAATGTTGAGTGAAAAAGGGAATCAAAATATTATAAAATATACTGAGTGTGCCTTTAAAAAAAGAACATAAGTTTATATATAATATATCCCACACAAAACACGTTAACCTGTGTTGGAAATTTCAACCTCTCGCGGAATTCGAATCGCTCGAGCTAGCGGTGAGAATTGTGACGGGTTAATAATCCATGTATAGTAGATTTTGTTCCATCCCTCCAAATAAAATATTCCAAAATAATTCACCCTATTGAGACTTCGTCTGGATAATTTCTCCAAGATTCATTTGTTGATGGGTGTCAATTATTGAAAAGAAATACCGGTGCAATGTTCTGATAATTGAACACGTTATTGATGTTCCTGACTCACAGAACACTGCAGCCTTATAGATTTATTTGGAAATGCCGTAAACAATCCCAAAACGGTAATTTTATCTCTTGTTTACAATAATTATTATTGACTATTGCTATGTACCTATTGTAGCGTTTTGACGGAAAAAAATGTTGAAAGTTTTGTATTATTAGCTTAACAGTATCTGTTGATGGCAAGGGCGGACTTAAGCCAAAGTCATGGGGGGGATAACTAGCTATGAGAAATTTAATATATGACATTAAAAGACACGCACATTTGTCTAATTTCCTGTACGAAAGTAGAATATTATTATTTGAATAAAACGACGTCTACTCCACAAAATGATCTTTATATATATACGTTGAAATTCTTATTAGTTGCCAGACATGTTTCGGACTACACGTCAAGGTTCCTTAGCCACTGATGATGGACGTGTAGTCCGAAACATGTCTGGCAACTAATAAGAATTTCAACGTATATATAAAGATCATTTTGTGGAGTAGACGTCGTTTTATTCAAATAATGACATTCACTCCTCGATAGATGGATTACTTCAGAAAATAGAATATTATTTATTAATCTTCTCATTACATTTTGGTATAATATTGTTGGTTAATGGAATTGAACATAATATTAGATATTAATTAAAAAATTTGTATGAACTTACAGGATGTTCCAACCATCATTTTTGATGATACTGGACTTTTTATTTTATTTGATCCTATAGCAAACAGTATAGTATAGCATCTCCCGCATGTAATGTTGAGTGAAAGAGACTTAAAAAGTGAATCGAAATAGTATATAAATATTACTGGGTTATTCATTTAAAAAAAAAAGTTTATATATCATATATCCCACACAAAATACGTTAACCTGTCTTGGAAACTATAGCTATGACAAATTTATAATATGACATCAAAAGACAACCACATTTCTCTAATTTCCTGTACGACAGTAATAATAATAATGCTTTATTTGCCTATATAACAATAGTTATTGACATCGTCACAATCAGTGTGTAGGTTCATAAATAACAATATACTTAACATACACAAACAAAATACTTAAACAACAAATGCGCCTGTAAATAGTACAAATTACATTACACAAAACAGTAAAACAAAGTACATAAAAATCAGTTATCACAATAATAATCCAGAACACTATACTACAACTTTAGATTAACAAAAGCACTAGACTGTATAAAATTTAGTTAAAATTTGTAGGTGAGATAGTCAGTATAGTCATATGGTACAATCTCAAGAAGTTGATTTTTCACTTCAACTTTAAACTTATTGTTGTTCGCAATATCTTTTATATGACGAGGGGGTGGGACAGTAGATTATTTATTAATCTTTTCATTACATTTTTGAATAATATTGTTGTTTAACGGAATTGAAAATATTATTAATTAATTAAAAAATTCTCATTAAACCTAACAAACTAGGTAGTTTCTGAGAAAAGGCGTACCTATACCTACTTAATGAATCCGCTATCAAAATGCCTACAATGTACGCCTACTTTATTAAAATATCTAAAGGAATAACAGTAGTTTAGGACTGTTATTTTAATGAAGGCTTAGTAGGTCATTATAAGTAATTACATGTAACATGGTCAATATAAGAAATTAAGAAGGCCATTGACACAAGACACCGTTATAGATATTATGAAATACCTACCACACCACTACTTGTTTGACACAATGTAATTCTAAATTAAATATTTAAGAGAAAATTTAAATAATAAATACAAAACTCACCGCTAAACACAATAAAAATATTGTTTTTATCCTTTGATCATTCGGAACATTAGCGTAAAAATATTAAAATCGATCGCTATCTATCTACCTACACACGTAACGTACACACACCTGCACGCGATAGGATCAAATTCGACACTCGGAGCACGCACGTTCTTTGACTGCCAGTCCATGGATGGAAGTGGAAAGGTGGGATGGAAGTATGCCTTTACCTGTCTGTAGTCCGCAGTGGTCAGATTGTTTATATTACAATTTGGATTGATGTAAATGGTTTACAGTGATTCATAGGCAAATATACATAATATACGGGGACGGCTAAATGAATTTCGATGCAAACAATAATTATTGTTGAGAACAATCATTGGCTTTATCAATATTTTCCTCTCTGCCGTCGACTTTCAGATCCATACGAATGTTGATGTATTTATTATATGGGGTGGCCTATCAAAAAGTATATATGCATAAACGATTTTCTTTTTTTGTAAAATTTAAAGCAGAATGAAACATTGTATAACATGTACATTTTGATTTGATTTGAAGTTTCTCAACCAGGATATCCTTCTTCTACCCACGCTTCTTGTACCTTGGATCCTTCCCTGCATTATCAATTGAAGTAAGGCGTATCTTGGTCCACGAGTCACATGGCCGAGATACTGCAGTTTTCTGCTTTTAATTGTTATTAACAACTCTCTTTCTATGTTTAGTCGCTCAAGTATTTCTAATTTAGTTATCCGATCGACCCATGACACCTTCAGTAGTCTTCTGTACACCCACATTTCAAAAGCTTCTAGTCTTTTGGTTATTTCTGCGTTCAGAGTCCATGCCTCGACGCCATAAAGCAGAGTGGCAAAAACATAACATCTAACTAGTCTCAGTCTCAGTTTTAGGCTTAGACCTCTATTGCACAAAACTCTTTTCATGCTATTGAAATTGGACCTTGCTATTTCTATGCGTGCTTTTATTTATTTCGTGTAGTCGTTATTACAAGTAACTGTTGTTCCAAGATAAGTATACTTCTCTACCTGTTCGATGGGTTCACCTTTGACGATTATCTGTTCGTTGTTAGTCTGGGCCTTCTTTGTTATTTTCATGAACTTTGTTTTGTTTACGTTGAGTGTAAGGCTGTATTCTTCGCTATATCGAACAAGTTTGTCCATGATTCTTTGTAGATCTTCCAGGTTTTCCGTTAAAATTACGGTATCATCAGCGTATCTTAGAACAACTATAGGCACTCCATTTACTTTTATTCCTGCACTGTCATTTTCCATTGCCCTTTTTAGAATCTCTTCAGAGTAGGCATTAAACAAAATAGGTGACAGAACACAACCTTGACGTACACCTCTCTTTATTGAGATGGTGCCAGAATTGTGTTGATCTACTTTGACGATGGCATTTTGGTTGTAATAGAGATTTGAGATGATTTGCAGGTCTTGGTGGTCTAGGTTTTTACATTGTAATATTTCCATCAACTGGTCGTGGCGGACCCTGTCAAACGCCTTATTATAGTCGATGAAGCAGGCATATACGTCCTGATTAACATCTAGGCATCGCTGCACTATTATGTTGAATGCGAATAGTGCTTCTCTTGTACCTAATCCTTTGCGAAAACCAAACTGACTGTCACTTATATCCAGATCGAGTTTCTGGTGGATGCGGTTGAGTATAATTTTTAACAGTAGTTTCAAAGTGTGGGACATGAGGCTTATGGTACGGTGGTCACTGCACTCTTTTGCACCCGACTTTTTCGGTAAACATATGACGACTGATGAGAGCCATTCCTTTGGTAGTTTTCCAGACTCATAGACACTGTTCAAGAGTCTCACCACGACATCCATATCTTGATCACTTATGATCTTAAGAATGTCGATAGGAATTCCGTCGGGGCCAGGAGATTTACCGTTACTCATGTTGTTTAGTGTGTGGGTGACTTCGTCCTTCGTGATTTCGGGACCTGTGTCTTCCAGTCCTACCCTAGCTACGGATGTGATATTTCTTAATCGTCTCAGGGAACTTCAAAATGGTTATATCCGTCTTTATCTCAATTTTTTTTAGCGCATTCACAATACTTTCCCTGTGCGGGAAAGTAATATATTATAGGCACCACTTATTTTCTTGATAGAAGTGCATGGCCACTATGCCATCATTTCGTGTGTGTGAAGAAATATCCATGTATATAGGAGTATAGAAAAACAATAATTTGTACTAGGCAAAATTTATATTTATTATATATTACATCAACTTCAACTAGATATCATTTAGAACTTAAACATGACTTTAAATTTAATCAAAGAAATGTAGTTATTTTAATATTCAACATTTCCAATTATACTGTACAAACTAAGTGGAGCAATAGAGTCAGCTGTTATTCGAGTTTCTTCTAAATTTAAGCACTGCTTGTCTGTTTGACATGAATCTGAAATCATATCATTATGATCATTAAGTACCTACCTAGGTAAATGAACATTAACAACATTGGTTAAGTTCTTTGTTTTGATAGTTTTCGTTTTAGTATAGACAGTATAGAGAATTAAAACAATTTTAATTTAATTCATTTTATAATTTTAAAAAGTGTTTCGGTAAAGTGGTAAGGCGTGTGTAATATGCTACTCATCAATAATTATAGTTTTGGTTTTAAACAATGGAGCAGTACGTAACATGACATTTGGCTGTTAGGTATAGGTAAGTACTCTTTGCGGATGACATATTGAGTTTGGCTGATTCAGAAATAGATCTTAATAGAAAAATTGGCATATTACCAAAATAAAAGATAACCATAAATAAAACCAAAAAAAAATGTAAAATAACAAGTTCTTAGCGATATACATAAATATAACAAAGAGGTACTTAATAGAGATGATGGTAAATGTATACCTAGAAGTCTAGGAGTTCAATTTATGTGCTCCGCTTTGTTTAGAAAAGGGGTTACAACTATCGGGTCCGCCATCTAACGTTTTTTTTTTCAACTAGTGCTTATTTCGTGAAGGGTAAAGGGACTTAGCTCATGTCTGATTTGACAGATAATTAGTTTTATCCTTCCCCTGAACGAATATGGTTGTGTATACGCTTGAACAACGCTGGGAAATATTGCGATATTACTTTGAAAATCATGGTAATGTTGCAGAATGTGCGCGAAAATTGCGTACGGATTTTGGAAGAAGAGAAGCACCGTCAGCTCCGTATGTTCGTTATCTCGTGAAAAAAGTGAAAGAAACTGGCATCCTCATCGATAAACCAAAGCGTGAAAAGCCAAAAACAGTGCGTACACCCGAGAATATTGCTGCTGTGGCAGAAAGTGTGCGTGAAGCGCCATCAACATCAATTCACCGTCGGTCTCAACAATTGAACATTTCGGAGACATCATTGAGACGAATTTTGCATAAAGACCTTGGTATGACGCCATACAAAGTCCAATTGGTTCAGGAGTTGAAGCCAACTGACCATCCAATGCGTTTTCGCTTCGCTCAGTGGGCCTGCGATCGACTTACAGAAGATGCCGATTTTGCCAAAAAATCATCTTTTCAGATGAAGCTCATTTTGATCTTGGCGGGTATGTAAACAAGCAAAATTGTCGTATTTGGGACACAGAAAACCCGCACGCATACATTGAAAAGCCGATGCACCCAAAACGAGTCACTGTTTGGTGCGGATTTTGGTCCAATATATATATAATGTGGGGGGTAGCATGAAAACCTTGAGCAATACGGACCCTCAAACATAGCCAAAATCATACATTTCTACTAAAATGTCACTTTGACAACTCATAAAAAAATAAGCGTTCTAGCCTCATTTTTGAGCTTTGGATATGTTCATCGAACATCTATTCCGAATCGCCCAGGGTATGTGGGGTGTCTCGATCGAGTCGACTAAGCCCAGGGTAGGTCATCAAGTGAAAGCCTACATCCCACCAAATATAGATCACATTTGAAAAATTATAAAAAAATTGGTGCTCCACCCTCATTCCTGAGCTTTGGATATGTTCATCGAACATCTATTCCGAATCGACCAGGGTATGTGGGGTGTCTTGATCGAGTCTACTAAGCCCAGAGTAGGTCATCAAGTAAGGGTCTGCATATAGCCCTGTGGGAAGACTTTTGTGAGCAAAGTCCTGCTCCCCTAACAATATTTTCTCCACAAGAAAACACTTTTTCTCCATCAGTATGGGCATAGGAACAAACTTGGTAAGTTTGGTGAAAATTGAGAAAAAAAAAATTTTTGTCCAAATCTTAGAAAAAATCAATGGAAAATTTTCATTTTTGGTTGAAAAATAGATTTTCCTCAAACTTGGTACGATTATAGAGTTTGTTGCGCTGATTCGAAATATATATATAATGTGGGGGGTAGCATGAAAACCTTGAGCAATACGGACCCTCAAACATAGCCAAAATCATACATTTCTACTAAAATGTCACTTTGACAACTCATAAAAAAATAAGCGTTCTAGCCTCATTTTTGAGCTTTGGATATGTTCATCGAACATCTATTCCGAATCGACCAGGGTATGTGGGGTGTCTCTATCGAGTCGACTAAGCCCAGGGTAGTAGGTCATCAAGTGAAAGCCTACATCCCACCAAATATAGATCACATTTGAAAAATTATAAAAAAAATTGGTGCTCCACCCTCATTCCTGAGCTTTGGATATGTTCATCGAACATCTATTCCGAATCGACCAGGGTATGTGGGGTGTCTTGATCGAGTCTACTAAGCCCAGAGTAGGTCATCAAGTAAGGGTCTGCATATAGCCCTGTGGGAAGACTTTTGTGAGCAAAGTCCTGCTCCCCTAACAACATTTTCTCCTCAAGAAAACACTTTTTCTCCATCAGTATGGGCATAGGAACAAACTTGGTGAGTTTGGTGAAAATTGAGAAAAAAAAAATTTTTGTCCAAATCTTAGAAAAAATCAATGGAAAATTTTCATTTTTGGTTGAAAAATAGATTTTCCTCAAACTTGGTACGATTATAGAGTTTGTTGCGCTGATTCGAAATATATATATAATGTGGGGGGTAGCATGAAAACCTTGAGCAATACGGACCCTCAAACATAGCCAAAATCATACATTTCTACTAAAATGTCACTTTGACAACTCATAAAAAAATAAGCGTTCTAGTCT
This sequence comes from Apoderus coryli, assembly GCA_911728435.2. Lineage (NCBI taxonomy): Eukaryota > Metazoa > Arthropoda > Insecta > Coleoptera > Attelabidae > Apoderus > Apoderus coryli. The sequence goes on along the minus strand of OU452215.1, from coordinate 10,470,243 downwards.
CATTTTTGAGCTTTGGATATGCTCATCGAACATCTATTCCGAATCGACCAGGGTATGTGGGGTGTCTCGATCGAGTCGACTAAGCCCAGGGTAGGTCATCAAGTGAAAGCCTACATCCCACCAAATATAGATCACATTTGAAAAATTATAAAAAAATTGGTGCTCCACCCTCATTCCTGAGCTTTGGATATGTTCATCGAACATCTATTCCGAATCGACCACGGTATGTGGGGTGTCTTGATCGAGTCTACTAAGCCCAGAGTAGGTCATCAAGTAAGGGTCTGCATATAGGCCTGGGGGAAGACTTTTGTGAGCAAAGTCCTGCTCCCCTAACAACATTTTCTCCTCAAGAAAACACTTTTTCTCCATCAGTATGGGCATAGGAACAAACTTGGTAAGTTTGGTGAAAATTGAGAAAAAAAAAATTTTTGTCCAAATCTTAGAAAAAATCAATGGAAAATTTTCATTTTTGGTTGAAAAATAGATTTTCCTCAAACTTGGTACGATTATAGAGTTTGTTGCGCTGATTCGAAATATATATATAATGTGGGGGGTAGCATGAAAACCTTGAGCAATACGGACCCTCAAACATAGCCAAAATCATACATTTCTACTAAAATGTCACTTTGACAACTCATAAAAAAATAAGCGTTCTAGTCTCATTTTTGAGCTTTGGATATGCTCATCGAACATCTATTCCGAATCGACCAGGGTATGTGGGGTGTCTCTATCGAGTCGACTAAGCCCAGGGTAGGTCATCAAGTGAAAGCCTACATCCCACCAAATATAGATCACATTTGAAAAATTATAAAAAAATTGGTGCTCCACCCTCATTCCTGAGCTTTGGATATGTTCATCGAACATCTATTCCGAATGGACCACGGTATGTGGGGTGTCTTGATCGAGTCTACTAAGCCCAGAGTAGGTCATCAAGTAAGGGTCTGCATATAGCCCTGTGGGAAGACTTTTGTGAGCAAAGTCCTGCTCCCCTAACAACATTTTCTCCTCAAGAAAACACTTTTTCTCCATCAGTATGGGCATAGGAACAAACTTGGTAAGTTTGGTGAAAATTGAGAAAAAAAAAATTTTTGTCCAAATCTTAGAAAAAATCAATGGAAAATTTTCATTTTTGGTTGAAAAATAGATTTTCCTCACACTTGGTACGATTATAGAATTTGTTGCGCTGATTCGAAATATATATATAATGTGGGGGGTAGCATGAAAACCTTGAGCAATACGGACCCTCAAACATAGCCAAAATCATACATTTCTACTAAAATGTCATTTTGACAACTCATAAAAAAATAAGCGTTCTAGCCTCATTTTTGATCTTTGGATATGTTCATCGAACATCTATTCCGAATCGACCAGGGTATGTGGGGTGTCTCGATCGAGTCGACTAAGCCCAGGGTAGGTCATCAAGTGAAAGCCTACATCCCACCAAATATAGATCACATTTGAAAAATTATAAAAAAATTGGTGCTCCACCCTCATTCCTGAGCTTTGGATATGTTCATCGAACATCTATTCCGAATCGACCAGGGTATGTGGGGTGTCTTGATCGAGTCTATTAAGCCCAGAGTAGGTCATCAAGTAAGGGTCTGCATATAGCCCTGTGGGAAGACTTTTGTGAGCAAAGTCCTGCTCCCCTAACAATATTTTCTCCACAAGAAAACACTTTTTCTCCATCAGTATGGACATAGGAACAAACTTGGTGAGTTTGGTGAAAATTGAGAAAAAAAAAATTTTGTCCAAATCTTAGAAAAAATCAATGGAAAATTTTCATTTTTGGTTGAAAAATAGATTTTCATCAAACTTGGTACGATTATAGAGTTTGTTGCGCTGATTCGAAATATATATATAATGTGGGGGGTAGCATGAAAACCTTGAGCAATACGGACCCTCAAACATAGCCAAAATCATACATTTCTACTAAAATGTCACTTTGACAACTCATAAAAAAATAAGCGTTCTAGCCTCATTTTTGAGCTTTGGATATGTTCATCGAACATCTATTCCGAATCGACCACGGTATGTGGGGTGTCTTGATCGAGTCTACTAAGCCCAGAGTAGGTCATCAAGTAAGGGTCTGCATATAGGCCTGGGGGAAGACTTTTGTGAGCAAAGTCCTGCTCCCCTAACAACATTTTCTCCTCAAGAAAACACTTTTTCTCCATCAGTATGGGCATAGGAACAAACTTGGTAAGTTTGGTGAAAATTGAGAAAAAAAAAATTTTTGTCCAAATCTTAGAAAAAATCAATGGAAAATTTTCATTTTTGGTTGAAAAATAGATTTTCCTCAAACTTGGTACGATTATAGAGTTTGTTGCGCTGATTCGAAATATATATATAATGTGGGGGGTAGCATGAAAACCTTGAGCAATACGGACCCTCAAACATAGCCAAAATCATACATTTCTACTAAAATGTCACTTTGACAACTCATAAAAAAATAAGCGTTCTAGTCTCATTTTTGAGCTTTGGATATGCTCATCGAACATCTATTCCGAATCGACCAGGGTATGTGGGGTGTCTCTATCGAGTCGACTAAGCCCAGGGTAGGTCATCAAGTGAAAGCCTACATCCCACCAAATATAGATCACATTTGAAAAATTATAAAAAAATTGGTGCTCCACCCTCATTCCTGAGCTTTGGATATGTTCATCGAACATCTATTCCGAATGGACCACGGTATGTGGGGTGTCTTGATCGAGTCTACTAAGCCCAGAGTAGGTCATCAAGTAAGGGTCTGCATATAGCCCTGTGGGAAGACTTTTGTGAGCAAAGTCCTGCTCCCCTAACAACATTTTCTCCTCAAGAAAACACTTTTTCTCCATCAGTATGGGCATAGGAACAAACTTGGTAAGTTTGGTGAAAATTGAGAAAAAAAAAATTTTTGTCCAAATCTTAAAAAAAATCAATGGAAAATTTTCATTTTTGGTTGAAAAATAGATTTTCCTCAAACTTGGTACGATTATAGAATTTGTTGCGCTGATTCGAAATATATATATAATGTGGGGGGTAGCATGAAAACCTTGAGCAATACGGACCCTCAAACATAGCCAAAATCATACATTTCTACTAAAATGTCATTTTGACAACTCATAAAAAAATAAGCGTTCTAGCCTCATTTTTGAGCTTTGGATATGTTCATCGAACATCTATTCCGAATCGACCAGGGTATGTGGGGTGTCTCGATCGAGTCGACTAAGCCCAGGGTAGGTCATCAAGTGAAAGCCTACATCCCACCAAATATAGATCACATTTGAAAAATTATAAAAAAATTGGTGCTCCACCCTCATTCCTGAGCTTTGGATATGTTCATCGAACATCTATTCCGAATCGACCAGGGTATGTGGGGTGTCTTGATCGAGTCTATTAAGCCCAGAGTAGGTCATCAAGTAAGGGTCTGCATATAGCCCTGTGGGAAGACTTTTGTGAGCAAAGTCCTGCTCCCCTAACAATATTTTCTCCACAAGAAAACACTTTTTCTCCATCAGTATGGACATAGGAACAAACTTGGTGAGTTTGGTGAAAATTGAGAAAAAAAAAATTTTGTCCAAATCTTAGAAAAAATCAATGGAAAATTTTCATTTTTGGTTGAAAAATAGATTTTCATCAAACTTGGTACGATTATAGAGTTTGTTGCGCTGATTCGAAATATATATATAATGTGGGGGGTAGCATGAAAACCTTGAGCAATACGGACCCTCAAACATAGCCAAAATCATACATTTCTACTAAAATGTCACTTTGACAACTCATAAAAAAATAAGCGTTCTAGCCTCATTTTTGAGCTTTGGATATGTTCATCGAACATCTATTCCGAATCGACCACGGTATGTGGGGTGTCTTGATCGAGTCTACTAAGCCCAGAGTAGGTCATCAAGTAAGGGTCTGCATATAGGCCTGGGGGAAGACTTTTGTGAGCAAAGTCCTGCTCCCCTAACAACATTTTCTCCTCAAGAAAACACTTTTTCTCCATCAGTATGGGCATAGGAACAAACTTGGTAAGTTTGGTGAAAATTGAGAAAAAAAAAATTTTTGTCCAAATCTTAGAAAAAATCAATGGAAAATTTTCATTTTTGGTTGAAAAATAGATTTTCCTCAAACTTGGTACGATTATAGAGTTTGTTGCGCTGATTCGAAATATATATATAATGTGGGGGGTAGCATGAAAACCTTGAGCAATACGGACCCTCAAACATAGCCAAAATCATACATTTCTACTAAAATGTCACTTTGACAACTCATAAAAAAATAAGCGTTCTAGTCTCATTTTTGAGCTTTGGATATGCTCATCGAACATCTATTCCGAATCGACCAGGGTATGTGGGGTGTCTCTATCGAGTCGACTAAGCCCAGGGTAGGTCATCAAGTGAAAGCCTACATCCCACCAAATATAGATCACATTTGAAAAATTATAAAAAAATTGGTGCTCCACCCTCATTCCTGAGCTTTGGATATGTTCATCGAACATCTATTCCGAATGGACCACGGTATGTGGGGTGTCTTGATCGAGTCTACTAAGCCCAGAGTAGGTCATCAAGTAAGGGTCTGCATATAGCCCTGTGGGAAGACTTTTGTGAGCAAAGTCCTGCTCCCCTAACAACATTTTCTCCTCAAGAAAACACTTTTTCTCCATCAGTATGGGCATAGGAACAAACTTGGTAAGTTTGGTGAAAATTGAGAAAAAAAAAATTTTTGTCCAAATCTTAAAAAAAATCAATGGAAAATTTTCATTTTTGGTTGAAAAATAGATTTTCCTCAAACTTGGTACGATTATAGAATTTGTTGCGCTGATTCGAAATATATATATAATGTGGGGGGTAGCATGAAAACCTTGAGCAATACGGACCCTCAAACATAGCCAAAATCATACATTTCTACTAAAATGTCATTTTGACAACTCATAAAAAAATAAGCGTTCTAGCCTCATTTTTGAGCTTTGGATATGTTCATCGAACATCTATTCCGAATCGACCAGGGTATGTGGGGTGTCTCGATCGAGTCGACTAAGCCCAGGGTAGGTCATCAAGTGAAAGCCTACATCCCACCAAATATAGATCACATTTGAAAAATTATAAAAAAATTGGTGCTCCACCCTCATTCCTGAGCTTTGGATATGTTCATCGAACATCTATTCCGAATCGACCAGGGTATGTGGGGTGTCTTGATCGAGTCTATTAAGCCCAGAGTAGGTCATCAAGTAAGGGTCTGCATATAGCCCTGTGGGAAGACTTTTGTGAGCAAAGTCCTGCTCCCCTAACAATATTTTCTCCACAAGAAAACACTTTTTCTCCATCAGTATGGACATAGGAACAAACTTGGTGAGTTTGGTGAAAATTGAGAAAAAAAAAATTTTGTCCAAATCTTAGAAAAAATCAATGGAAAATTTTCATTTTTGGTTGAAAAATAGATTTTCATCAAACTTGGTACGATTATAGAGTTTGTTGCGCTGATTCGAAATATATATATAATGTGGGGGGTAGCATGAAAACCTTGAGCAATACGGACCCTCAAACATAGCCAAAATCATACATTTCTACTAAAATGTCATTTTGACAACTCATAAAAAAATAAGCGTTCTAGCCTCATTTTTGAGCTTTGGATATGTTCATCAAACATCTATTCCGAATCGACCAGGGTATGTGGGGTGTCTTGATCGAGTCTACTAAGCCCAGAGTAGGTCAACAAGTAAGGGTCTGCATATAGCCCTGTGGGAAGACTTTTGTGAGCAAAGTCCTGCTCCCCTAACAACATTTTCTCCTCAAGAAAACACTTTTTCTCCATCAGTATGGGCATAGGAACAAACATGGTGAGTTTGGTGAAAATTGAGAAAAAAAAATTTTTTGTCCAAATCATAATTGGGCCATTTTTCTTCGAAAATGAGCAAGGAGTGGCCGTTACAGTCAATGGCGATCGTTATCGGGCCATGTTGATCGAATTTTTGTTCACAAAAATTGAAGAGGAGGATATTGGCAACATTTGGTTTCAACAGGACGGCGCTACGTGCCACACAGCCGAAGCTACACGCGCTGTTTTGCGCCCTGTTTTTGAAGATCGCATTATCAGCCGCAGAGCTGATGTCGTTTGGCCACCTCGGAGCAGCGATTTGATACCGTTGGACTATTATTTGTGGGGTGCCGTCAAAGATAAGTGTTACGCCCACAAGCCAGAGACAATTGACGCTTTAAAGGACAATATTCGTGAAGCCATTGGTGAAATACAGCTGCACACAATCGATAATGTGCTTAAAAATTGGACCGATTGTGTAGGCTACTGCATGGCCAGCCGAGGCAGCCATTTGAATGAAATTATTTGTCATTATTAACCGGAAGGATTGTACTTTCAAATAAAAAAAGAAATTTGAGAAAATATTCAGCAGTTTTTCTTTTATAGCATTTTCAAAAAAAAAAGTTATCTGGCAGACCCAATATAATATGCTATTTCCAAAGGTAAACAAGCTACAGGTTAAGTGTTGTCAATTAGGGATAAATCAAAAATTAACATTTTATGTATTTTTTTATAAATTCCCCAAATGTGTAATGTTGAAATCTCCATTGCACACTATAGGAGATCCAAATTAATATAATTAGGCTTGTTGTTGAAGCCTGAATGTGTTAAAATGTTGTAAGCAAGTTTAAAAAGGGGCGCTCAAACCTTGATCGCAACAAATGCCTTCTGAAGCACATCTCCCTGTACTTTTTCTACATGGCATTGTTCCTGCTATACACGGTTCATTATTATGAAATTCGCCCTTCTTTTGACATTTCAATGTTTCTGCTGTACCCATCAGACAACCAAACGGTCCACAACAAATAGTTGGTCCAAAGCATTGCCCAGATCTACCAGGTCCACAAGAAATACACTGTAACGAAAAACGAATTACACATGGTGACTCAGTTTTGTAGCAGGACTTTAGCAGCTTAAAAACAAGATGAAAATCTTATATAAATTGAACATTTGAATTTATTTCATAGAAGGCACAATCCGCATTCTTATTTTTTTTTGTTAATCTACGTATAGGTACGTTTTTTACACTACTTACATTACTAATTTTTTTGTTGGTTTTATTTTTTCGAACGCTTGGTGGGCACAATACACTAACTCCTCTTTATTAATATTAATAAGAAAGAGAGGTCTTCTAAATTTTATATTTTGAAAATTTTCAAATGAAAAAATGTAGATCCCTAACATCTGAAAAACGTAGAGGTCCCTTTACGGGACCATCAGTTTCTATCCATTGAACAGAGAAAAGGCATTATTGAAATAATCATTTACACTGTTTGTTGGGCGTACAATCTTTTTATAATACAAATACATTACAATGGGATAGGTAGGTTCAAAATGAGTGGGTCTGCGCTGGACCCTCCACTGCGACCTCCGAGGGTCTATTGTGGACTGTGAGATAACATAAACGTACAGGTTGTTCCAACCACAATTTTTGTTCAAACTTGACTTGTCATTTTGAACTAGACCTCCAGAAAAAATCTAATTACGTCACGGTTTTCCCATTTGCCGTATCTATTAAAAGTTTACTTAGCATTTTTTGGTATTTGGTATAATAAGGAAGTTATTTGATAGAGCAAATTTCGATGATTTTTAGAAAATCGCCACTGTAACTCGACAACTTATCCACCGATAAAAGACGTTATCCCTGATCATTAGTTTAATGCAAAAATATTCTTTGACATCCTGACTAATTTGTTTTCATCACCTCTGATTTTCCAGAATCCCTGAAATATTATTATCGAATTTTGGACACCCTGTCCAATGTTGAAAAAAACTTTAATGAGCTTTCAAATGAGGTACACACTATTGGACGTTACCACCGCGTAAGTTTTAAACATGATAGTTGGCAGGGAATGTTTTATTTTTAATACAAAAAAAAAATCCTTTAAATTGCCTTTTTCCTTAGAATAGTTTGTTCAAATTACAAGAGATAGAAAGGTAGTAGGTACTCACCGGTTTAATATTAGACTGCTTTATCTCATTGAAACCCGATCTCTTACCACCTCTTGGGCAATTAGTAATCAAACAACAAGTTATTAAACTCAGAGAGATAATGAAAACTAAAAATAAAAAGCCAATGTGAGCTCTCATGTTGACCCTACAGTTGAAGAAATTTAACTACAGCAAGAAGTGAAATGCCAGTTTCTTTTATATTTAACTTCATAAACATTAATTTAAATAGCTTTTCCATATTTTTATTGTGTACTAATGGCAAAGCTAGTTGATATCCAAATCTGAGTGCAATACATTTTCATATGAATGTATTCAGCTGAATATGAATGAAGGAAGAGTGAGGAGTATTGTAGAATTTGTACCTGATGCGAATTTCCAAATTTATTATATACCAGATGTTTAGTTTAGTTTCATGGGTAAAATATCGCCAAAGATTAATGTACATTATTAATAATACTCATTGTACGATCAGAAAATTGCATCGGCAACTGATCATTGTTGGTTCGAATGAAATTATTTAAAAAAACTTAACTCAATTTCATCCGTATAAAGTGAGACTCGTGGAAGATTAATCGGATAGGTGAAGTCGATACTTCTGCGAGACTGTTATGTTATCCGAATGCTAATTTTTTAAGACATATATTGTTTTTTCTGATAAAGCTACAGTCGAATTAAACGATAGTGTCACTAGATATCGAGTGCTGAAAATCCCACCTGAATACTCCTCGATAGCCGATCAATTTAAAAGTAGTAGCTTGAATATTTTTTGTAGGACTATTTAAAAAATAGAGTGTATCGTACAAATTCTGTAAGTATTGAGGAACAACTGAAACAACGACTTTAAAAATATTGGGTTCAATTTGAAAACAAACAACACAAAATATTAAAGTTATAAAGCGATGTTCTTTGGACTTTAACAACATAGGCTCTGTTAACCTTCTGTACACATCCCTTGTGACACCGTGCCTAGAGTCAAAGTATGCGTCCGGAGTTTGGTATCCTTACGCAGCCCACAAAAGAAGATTAGAGCAAGATCAGCATAGATTTTTGAGGTTCATTGGTTTTAAGGAGCATACAACTTTTAATTTGGAGGATCGATACACGATAAACAGCGAGCTCCAGGCCGATCAGGGAATGAACTCGTTGACTTGTCGTAGGGATCGGCATGACTTGAGGGTGCTATTTGCTTTAATGAACGGTGTTCAAGGGATATGTTTGTGATGGTGTTATCTAAAATATTGAATAATTTTTTGTGCGTGTAAGTAAATATAACCTAAAATATTTAACCTAAACAATTAGACCACATTGACATTCGAAAAAAGTGTAAAATGGGGTAAAAGGGTTAGAAAAAAACGTATTTCTTAAACATAGCAGAAATATTGATTAGTTATTTATAGCTTTGATAGAATATAACATATAAAATGTGTTATAAATAACTTGTTGCCATAGGCGTTCGTAAATAGTGTAAAAGGGGTCAAAAGAAAAAATATATATTTCCTAAACTTATTCAAAATACGGAATAATTTTTCATAGTTGTGATAGAATATAACCTAAAAAATTAACTGGTTCACCTAGGCGTTCGAAAATAGTGTAAAAAAGGGTCAACAACGAAAAAAAAAAAATGTTTTCCAAATATAACAGAAAAATTGGCTACTTATATAAAGCTTTGATATAAGATAACCTACAACATGCAGCATAACAATTTTGTTTACATAGGCATTCGTAAATATTAGAAAAGGGGGTAAAATAAATTTTATAATAAAACTAAAAAAAAAATCAACTATTTTGCGTACAATAACTTGGCCTAGAAGATCTGAAATATAAAATATGTACGTATAAATAATAGTGCCCCCAAAAAGAAGAAAAAGGAACGAAACCAGATACTTAAAAAAATATAGCTGATGTCTAAAACAAAAAAATATATATAAATTTTAGATAAATGACAAAAAGGTCATAAAATTATTACATTTACACTTAAATATGGATAATTTTACTTTAGAATTTCCTTGTCATATTTTGTTATAACTATTTGGGCATTACCATGAATAAATAAATAAATAAAATAGATAAGGAATATCACGCATACGCTTTATTTTAAATTTGTTGTTTTTTATGAAATTAAATCACAAAAATGTTATTTTATAATTTTGATGGAATGTGGTTCCTCCAGTTGACAATTTCCTGCCACCATTCAGGCCTGCTTAAACCATATTGAGATCGAAGCATTGATGATTTCAATCGATCGTATACCTAAACATAAGGATATCGGAAATGATTGAAAATCCAATATGAATAAACTAAAACCTCGGAATTTATTTTCAACAATTATCGTTCAAAAAATTCATAAAAAAATTTATTTACATACAAAAAAAAAACATACACAAAAAACTAAGAAGTAATGGACAATGATTTTGAACAAAAATTAAGAAAAACAGTAGAAATTTATTCAATCAGTTGTTACCTACCGACATATTTATCGGCATAATTAATTTCTCAAGAAAATTTATTATGTATGGATCAAATCTACATCCTTTATGAACCACACACATACTCCGAACTGTTTATGTCTATTTGTTTAACTCTTAGATTTTTCTTGAAGAACTGATAATTAAAATTTCATAATTTCGCAAGACGTTTCAATTAAAGAAATTTTAATAAATATTATGGACGATATTTCAAAATAAATCTTTAGGTTCCAACTAAGATTTTCCATTCTTGTATCGTACTTACTCGGCCATCGGACGCTCCTAGTACGGAATTTAGAATAAAGTCGTCAGGTGCTAATACATCAACTAAAGCTACTGCGTCATCTTTCAACGTTTCGCATAGCTTCATGATACCGTCCTGCACTAACAGTGTTGCTTTTTTTCCTTCAACAAAACCACCCTGATACATTACTGGCAGAAAATCTTGTAAATTCCACAATCCATATAATGAAAATAACTTGGACAATACACTTTTTATTGCAGCATCTTTCTGGGCTTGCACAAATGTGTCAAACACTTGAAGATAGAAATGCTGAAAAATTAATCGATGATGTAGTTTTTAATATTCATACAGGGTGGTCTAACGAAATTTATGCACATTTTTCGTGAAATTGAATGCAGAAATACTCGGACACGTCGATTTTGCTTGTTTTCTATATTTTTTTATGTTAATTTCCTAGCGAGAGACAATTGCACTCTTGAAGTTTTAGTACTAAGGAAAGACACGTAAATTTCAGTTATTAGATGTATTTCTTGGGTTTCAATGTCTGTTAGTTTATTTAAGATTAATTTTTAAAAAGGGAATAAAATGTTAAATTGATTTTCTTGTAGAATTTTATAAACGTTAATTTGACAAGTTGTGAAAATGTGAGGTAATGTAGAATCAAAGGTTTCGTAGCAAAATATTTATGTTTCATGTGTCTGGAAACAAAATAGTCCAAAGGCGAAAAATTGGATGACCTGGAAGTCATTTCATTTGGATCTTTTCTTCCAATCCACCATCCGGGAAACCGGTAATTTAAAAATTTTCTTACAGAAGTAGGAGAGTGCGGAGCCGATCAACATTATGATCTTGGTCATGTTATCCGTTCGATTTCTGTTATTAAATGAGTAATTACAGTTTCAAGTATGTTTAGGTACTTCGCTTCTCTAGTATTTAATAACAGTATATTTAAATTATTTACGATGCTAGTAGGTACCTACATTTAGTTTTTTAGATAAAAAACAATAAGATTAATGTCGCATAATCGAAAAAATCACCTGCACCAAAAGTCGATTTGATTATAGATTTTGTTTACTAATAATATTCATGTGCCTGTTTTATTAATACCCAAACTTCAGGGTTGACGTTCCTAAAGTCGTTTTCACGAGTGACATCATTTCGAATGGTACAACGTGATGTTTTTAATAATACCTTATTTGGTGTACTATTCGAAATGATGTGTCACGCCACCCCACCTTCCGTTAGAAATTTTGGGGCTGTGAGTATTCCCGGTTAGGTGAGTTTGGAAAATTCTCGGAAACAAAATCGAAGTCTGCTTTCAATTTTACCAGAAGGGAAAAAGCTATGTGCATGCTTTGTGTATAGGCCACCCTGTACTTAATTCACTTTTTTTATTTTTGACGAAAACTTCCATTATTTTTCATTTTTATTATAATCAACTACGTTTCGTTACTTTTTCATAAATTGTTCATGTTGTAGTCTGCATCTTTGGACACAAATCGGTGAGTTTCTGGTGGAAACTCATTTGTTTCATCAAAGATGCAGAATACAATCTGCGAATGTAACGAATAACTAACTAGATAGTACAACTAAAACTAGAACAGAATAAATAAAAACAAAATAAAAATGTTAAATATTTATAGAGCAATCTCATAGGGCATAGGACAATAAAACGGTAACAGTTCAAAAAATGCAATGTTACGCAGCTACATTGCTGCTTTCTTAGGCACCTTTGCGTATGAGAATTTAGTCAATGTTAGATTTAATATATTGTTAGATATAAATTTGGAATTGTTAGTTTTGTTGAGTTTAACATTTTTTTTTTTGGGTTGTTATAAAAAGAGATTTATTAGTATTTATTACGTTGAAAGCTGTGACGCTTTGCGTATGTGCGTTGAGAGCTTGCACGCTTTGCGCAGTAGTATTTATTACGTTGAAAGCTATGACGCTTTGCGTATGTGCGTTGAAAGCTTGCACGCTTTGCGCAGCAGTAGTATTTGTTACGTTGAAAGCTGTGACGCTTTGCGTAAGTGTGTTGAAAGCTTGCACACTTTGCGCAGTAGTATTTGTTACGTTGAAAGCTGTGCCGCTTTGCGTATGTGCGTTGAAAGCTTGCACGCTTTGCGCAGTAGTACTTGTTACGTTGAAAGCTATGACGCTTTGCGTATGTGCGTTGAAAGCTTGCACGCTTTGCGCAGTAGTATTTGTTACGTTGAAAGCTCTGACGCTTTGCGTAGTTGCGTGGAAAGCTTGCACGCTTTGCGTAGTAGTATTTATTACGTTGAAGCTCTGACGCTTTGCGTGGTTGCGTTAAAAGCTAGCACGCCTTGCGCAATAGAATGTGTACGTTGAAAGCTATGACGCTTTGCGTAGTTGCATTGAAAGTCTGTAAGCTTGGCTCAGTAGTACATAAATATGACGGTCAAAGCTCTGCCGCTTTATGTAGTCAGGTTCAGAGCTAGTACGCTTTACGCAGTTTTAATTATTACGTTCAACGCGCAATGTCTACAAGTTTTGAAAAAAATAATTTTCTGAAGCTTTATGCTTAGTTGTTTGGATTTTTGTTATAGGGAGTGTGCTGCAGCAGATAGAGGAGGGGCGAGCAGTAACCTTAAGACTCTAAGTTAACGCTTCGAGAGCGAAGCTTATTTCAGGATTGGCCGTGTTAGATATAAATTTGGAATTGTTAGTTTTGTTGAGTTTAACATTTTTTTTTGGGTTGTTATAAAAAGAGATTTATTAGTATTATCAGTTTCAATTAGTTATTTACATTATAAAAATATATTTGTATTGGATTATTCAAAAAAGTATAATAAATGCGATAGAAAAAATAATCACGGTAAGTGGCCGCTTTCGGTCGTGCATAGTCAGTTTTAATTTACACTTTGCACGCTCGATTTCGTTGCTGCCGGAGTTTATTATTTCGTGTATATTTTGTGAAATCTAACAATATAATAGCAATCGACTTCCAACTTGCCGTTAAGTTACAAAATCAAATGTTCCGCTAGTCTATAATATCTACCTCAGATAAACTGTCTGAGGAAGCAGCAACAGCAGCTACGAAATGTCGCATGTGTTGAGGAGTTAGTGTTTTATTTGTCCTCTGCTCTACGAGATCAGTACATAAATTCATTAATAAGAACACAAAAATAATATAACATGGAGTTTTTAAATATTAAACATGCTTCTATAAATACCTGAATGTATGCTAGCGACAAATTTTTCGCAAAAAAGAATTGATTATCATTTTTTGCTTTAAACTTGTCCACTCCACTTTTTACAAGAAACTGGTACCTGTCACAAGTTGCCTTTAATAAATACGATATCAACCACTGATATGTAGTAAATATTACTAAAAAGAAGAAAACGTAATTATTCAGGGTGTACAAATAAGAAAGGACGCCGCGCCGCCGCCGCGCCGGTTCTATCTCGAAAATCAATCAAAAGTTATGGTTTTAGAAAAAAGTATTTTGCAGTAAAAGAGGACACAAATATTGACCACTAGTCACAGAATGTTTTTTTATAAAAGTTGTGTGTGTGTGAAGAAATGTATTACGTATTTAAGAGCTTTAATAAAAATATCTTCACTTTTATTTGATATTTGATTCTATATGTAGTCGCTTGAAGAAGCTTCATAACAATATATCTGATTTTATCAATTTTCCTAAAAAAATCATATTGAATGGCAGTTTAAAAAGAATAGGTAATAATCGGCTGTGATAAAAAACACTTACAAAATCAAAAATGCTGTGAGTGTCACTCCCAGGATTTAGACAAGGGAAATAGGTCAAGTGATAGCTTATTTTAAAGGCATTTACAAAACTTTTGATTTTTTAAATTGATTGAATCGTTTAGGAATTGGAGAAATGAAAATAAAACAACGAAAATACAATTTTACTTATCAACTGTTTTCTTTAAAAAGTGTTCAAAATGTTGGCCTTTTAATTTCACACAGTAATAAGATATGACAACAAGATGTTTTGGCGACATCTAGCGTGAGCAAACAATATGCCCGGTGAAACACAGTTCACGAACGATGACCGGACAAGAAATAACAACTACATTTAATTCTATTGCTAACACTAAATACGCCCGAATTCCCTAGCGGGAGGCTTTGTTTATGATAAATATGATGATCTTGTTCAAATGCCAACTCACTCTCATTATAAAGATCACAATGTTCAAGAATGTGTGATGCTGGATGTGAAATTGCTTGATTGAAAAAAAATGACCTACAATACAGTCGCCATAAATTCCATCCCATATGTTTAGCTTCTGAGTATGTTGAGTGTGACCCTCGAGAAATAAGTGTAAGTTTTCATCACACCAATATACCGATAATTCAGAAAAAACAAACACTCATTCGTCAAATTTTGAACAACAAATCCAGGTTATTTAGGTACATATTGTCCGTTCACTAATTAACTCGAAACATTGCAAACGTCTATCAAAGTCATCTTCGTTCAAATTGTGCAGAAGGTTAACTTTGTACGGATGAAACTTCGGGGATTTTAAATTTTTTTACGTGTTCGTAGGCCTTATCCCAGAAGCTGTAAACTGTAGATAATGGCCTGGTACCTAACGTTGGATCTATATTGACGTAGTCCTAAACAGTAACTTCCTTAGCTTTGTTTGCCAATATTCCGCTTAGAGAGTTCACTTTTTTATTCGACAGGGATTATGTCTCCTTAAATTAGGCTAAAAGATCAACTACGCATTTTCGGTTAAACATACTTATATCCGTATTTCGGCGAATAATATCGGGTCCGCCATCTAACGTTTTTTTTTCAACTAGTGCTTATTTCGTGAAGGGTAACACTTAGCTCATGTCTGATTTGACAGATAATTAGTTTTATCCTTCCGCTGAACGAATATGGTTGTGTATACGCTTGAACAACGCTGGGAAATATTGCGACATTACTTTGAAAATCATGGTAATGTTGTAGAATGTGTGCGAAAATTGCGTACGGATTTTGGAAGAAGAGAAGCACCGTCAGCTCCGTATGTTCGTTATCTCGTGAAAAAAGTGAAAGAAACTGGCATTCTCATTGATAAACCAAAGCGTGAAAAGCCAAAAACAGTGCGTACACCCGAGAATATTGCTGCTGTGGCAGAAAGTGTGTGTGAAGCGCCATCAACATCAATTCACCGTCGGTCTCAACAATTGAACATTTCGGAGACATCATTGAGACGAATTTTGCATAAAGACCTTGGTATGACGTCATACAAAGTCCAATTGGTTCAGGAGTTGAAGCCAACTGACCATCCAATGCGTTTTCGCTTCGCTCAGTGGGCCTGCAATCGACTTACAGAAGATGCCGATTTTGCCAAAAAAATCATCTTTTCAGATGAAGCTCATTTTGATCTTGGCGGGTATGTAAACAAGCAAAATTGTCGCATTTGGAGCACAGAAAACCCGCACGCATACATTGAAAAGCCGATGCACCCAAAACGAGTCACTGTTTGGTGCGGATTTTGGTCCGGAAGCATAATTGAGCCATTTTTCTTCGAAAATAAGCAAGGAGTGGCCGTTACAGTCAATGGCGATCGTTATCGGGCCAAGTTGAACGAATTTTTGTTCACAAAAATTGAAGAGGAGGATATTGGCAACATTTGGTTTCAACAGGACGGCGCTACGTGCCACACAGCCGAAGCAACACTCGATGTTTTGCGCCCTGTTTTTGAAGATCGCATTATCAGCCGCAGAGCTGATGTCGTTTGGCCACCTTGGAGCTGCGATTTGACACCGTTGGACTATTATTTGTGGGGTGCCATCAAAGATAAGTGTTACGCCGACAAGCCAGAGATAATTGACGCTTTAAAGGACAATATTTGGAAGCCATTGGTGGAATACAGCTGCACACAATCGATAATGTGCTTAAAAATTGGAACGAGCGTGTAGGCTACTGCGTGGCCAGCCGAGGCAGCCATTTGAATGAAATTATTTGTCATTATTAACCGGAACTGTACTTTCAAATAAAAAAAGAAATTTGAGAAAATATTCAGCAGTTTTTCTTTTATAGCATTTTCAAAAAAAAAAGTTATCTGGCAGACCCAATATTATTGAAAAATAATTTTGTGGCGTAGGGGATTTTGTTTAATTTAGCAGGGCCTAAGTCTAATTCAGTAGATGGGCAACGACTATGGTACTCTGACGAGCTCATAATAAGAGTGAAACGAATTCGTCAGTATCTGTCGACCCATGCCTCGGTCTGGTTCTACTGAATTAGACTGAGGCCCTGCTAAATTAAACAAAATCCCCTATGTACGTAAAACCAGTCATTTTGTCCGCTACGCCACAAAATGATTTTTCATTTATATTTACAGACACAAATTCATTTTATAATAATATTATTATTATTATTGAGTGTTTTAAAAGAAATTAATCATTCCAGATAGCACAATACAGGGCTGGCGGCAGTATTCGCATGAACATTTTCAGAAATAATTATTTACCTGACGGAGAACAAACCTCTTCAACAGTATTGGCACCAAATTTACTGGTCTGCAAAATCGTCAAGGCATTGGTTAAAAAGTCGACTGATTTCATTGGTGATGAAACTGGATGTTTCTCTAATATTTGAGGCCATAGTTTCATTAACCAGTTACTGGTCTGTTGAATCAGAACATTATTGTCACCTTCAAATGTTACATTTGGTTCGTGAGCTGTTCGTAAATCGCCTATGCCCGCAGCTGAAAAAATATCGCAATTTAAATTAAAGCTGATTTTAAGAATTTAATATCTTATGAATACCTGGGTACTACTCTGATTTATAGCTTTTTATAAGTTCTGTTATTACCTATCTAGTTTGACATGACAACAGTCAGTTGTTTTGGAACTGATACCATTCATATTTTCAATTTTAAATTACAAATAATAATAATGCACAAAGATTACTTAAACTTATTCATTTATTTATGGTGAATGAACAAAAGTTTTGTCAATGAACAGTGTTAAAAACTTATTCAGAACTTGAAAAATGTTGGTTCCTTGAAAGTTAAAGCAACGAATTATAAAAAAAATTCATTGTTGTTGATGAAACTGTCAAAATTTCAGTTTTCAGATACTTTGCCGCATATTCAATGATTTTTTTTAAACAAGTGATTTTGGAAACAGGATTCTCTAAGCCCTTAATACATATAAATTAAACTGTTCTAGATTATTTTATAGGTATTGGCAATATAATTTCGGGTTCGCAATTCATAGAAACAATGTGTTGTAATATTTTGGTATATAAGGGCATTGTACTATTCAATGGCCTGCAAACTTGTTTATATTAACACACTTCATATTCTACTTGGTGTGTTATTGTATTTCGATCATTATATCATATAACCCAAGATTGCTTTCTGTTTGGTTTTTGTTTATATTAACTCTCTAAACATGTCAGCGACTAATATTTTAAAAAAGGCTGAATGTTCAAGTTTTAATTTGGATGCCGAAAGGGAAGTGAACTTTTAGTTAGTCAGATGATTGTATTGTTAGAGAATAGTCGAGGATTAAATTCAATTATTTGTATTATTTTCGGGTTTTATTTGAATTTACTGTTATTATCCTTACAAATGCTTCTAGATAAAGCGAGCGTCAAATTTATACTAACGTTTCATCCTGTCAGTTTCATCAGAGCAACTTTGTGTGAACGCGGTTAAACTAAAACTGAACAATATTGCAATTTCTATTGACTTTCTGATTTTACCTTGATAAAAGAAAGGTGTGTTGATTATCAACTGAAGTAAATCTCGGGTCCTAGAAGCGCTAATTCCCCCCGTTGGGTATAGTGTCTTAAGATTTATAGTTTATTTAACGCGAATTAATATTATTAGTAGCTATATTAAATATTTATAATTTTAACCATTTTATTTACGCGAACGAAATATCAGCTGTGTCGTCTAAAATAATTGTAATGTAAGTACGAACTTTGGATTATTATAATTGTTGATTTTTAAACTTGTCCTTTTTTTTGTTAAATTGATTTTTGTACCTTTTCTAAATAATTAAATAAATAATAGTTAGTAAAATATATTTGACTTTCCTTTTAATTTTAATATAGTTTTTTTTTAATTTAATCAAATAACTATTAACTGAGAGACGCCGCTCAAGTACAGACCGTCACTCGTTTACGAGGGAGAATCAATAAGATCCTCTTTCGTGAGCGTGATGTAAATGGGCGATTCTGGAGTAGTTAAACAAGCCAAGCGAGTTAATTTTTAATAATTAATAGTTTTAATACTTATTCATTTTCCATTAAATTTGTTTTCATATTCTTAAAAGTTCATTTTTATTGTGACATGGTGAAGGAGCTAAAACCACTACATTTTATGACGGCTTGTTGTACGTGAAGTTTCTCAGTCTGGTAGTTTTATTTAATTAATTTTCTGGAAAAAGGACATGTTGTGTAGTAATAAGATTTGTTATATATTTCTTTTTTACTATTTAATTATTGAGTGTTTATTTTACAGAGTATTTTCTGATATTTACCTGTGCGGTTTAAAAAATTTAATTTATCCTAGGGTATTATTTTTTTTTATTATTTTTTTTGGCAGTATTGATTATAATAATAATACCACTAATCATAAATAATATCCCTAGACAATATAGTAACCTATCCGATGCATGAATATATTAGTAGGTATACCTCATGACCACATCGCTATTATGCAGTGGTACAACAATAAATACTACTTTGAATGTAGCATTATACTTGTTTGAGGAGCCTATAGCTGCCTTAGATACACACCTCTTAAGTATCCATGTCCGCCACATGCTTCCCGTGTTTCTTGTATTGCATCCCTTGCTATCCAACTAGCCGTTGGCTTTGCTGCTGATGAGACAGCATGTAATTCAATACCAAGTGCTGGTAAACTATCCCAATTACGTCCATTAGTTAGATCTTGCTCATATCCAAGTAGTACACTTTCCAAGTATTTATAAAATATTTGAATTATGTAAACTGAAGCAAGGTAAGGAAGTAACCGGGCTTGCTGAAAATATTACAACATTTTCAACAAAAAATGTGGAACAAAAATACTACAGGATATTTCTAGATGCTGATTAACTTTTGGAAAACATTAAGCGTAAGCAGGAGCTTTAACAGTAATGTCTTCTATCAAATTATCTGCATGTACGATCTACTTACATGAGTCTGATACTCTAGAATAGGTATTTCCTCTTCTCCGTCAGGTCCAAACTGTTTTCTAACTCCAGCATACCTTATAGCGATCGTAATTGCTGTGGCTGTATTTCTCGCAGAGGTACCAACAATACCAATCCTGGCACTAGATAAAACACCGAAAGACACACCCGATCTTCTACTTGGATCTTTTAATGGAGTGACATATTCTCCATCTTCTGTTACATCACCAGTACGATTTAAAAGATATTCACGTGGTATACGATAGTTGTTGAAGATCAATACTCTACAAATATTTTAAAATAGTCACTTCACAATATAGAAGGTATTTCAAAAAACGTGAGCAATCGCTTAGTGGGAGATTCCTCATATAAAATTAAGATTTTTTTTTCATATCAACATAGCAGCTTCGTTTGGTAGCTACAAGGCGTTCAAAATTTTTATTTACTATCAGTGCTGCCGTTTCAGTACAAAATTAACAAATTCGGTACGTCAGTACTACATTTTGAAAAAACCCTCATTTTCAGTACGAAATCCCAAAAAGGCAATAAAGTCAAACACAATCTGCAAAAAATTAATAAAAATTGAAAAATAGGGGATCTACTCTTAAATTAAGAATTAAACTTTCTTACAGCTGCCCTTTAGTGGCTGGTGGATAAACTCTATAAAGTAAAGGCTAAATTTCAGGGGATTTTGCCCAATATATTTGTCATAGGTTGCCTTTCACATTCACTACATTTATGTGCCTCTAAGGCATGTGCCACATTGCCCAATCAAGTAGAAGATTTTGCGCGTAGTATTTATAATTATTTCACACATAGCGCAAAGAGGCAACACGAATTCAAAGAGTTTCAGCACTTTGTTGGAGCTGAACCGCACAAAATGTTGAGACCGGCGCAGACAAGGTGGCTTTCTTTGGAGGCTGTTGTCAGTCGAATATTGGAACAGTGGAACGCTTTATCACTCTACTTTCAAAATGAATCGCTAGTTGAAAATGTTTATGGAGCCAGGGAAATATTGGAAAATTTAAATAACCCAATTTTTAAATTATATTTTCAATTTTTAAATCATATTTTAAAAATTATTTGTAAAATGAACTTAGAATTCCAAAGCGGATCGCCTAGAATAGACAAAATAATTCCCACTATATCCATGAACTTCAAAATGATTTCAAAATTTTATTTAAAGAATTAAATAGTTAATACTGTTCCAATTAATAATATTAATCCGCGAAATCCTGATTATTTTAAAAAGCTTGAAGATATTTACCTCGGTGCTAGTTTTGATCTGACACTTGCCAATAATTTACATAAATTATCCAAGCCAGAGGTCGATCAAGTTCGGGTAAATTGTTTAAACTTTTATGTGACGTTGTGTTCAGAAATTAGAACAAGGGTCGATTTTTCCAATGAAGTCCTTAATGAAATTACAAATGTATTAGACATCAGGAATATGTTTAATGATGATAAGTCTAGTTTATCGCGGTTAGTGGAGATGTTTCCGAATATAATAAAAGTTGATTTCATTGAAGATTTGAATCTGGAATGGCGACTTCTTTCTGAACATAAAGCAGATAAAGATTTAAAAAATGTGGAACATGTAATTGCTTTTCTAAGAAAATGTAAAAATCATAGGGAAGAATGTATATTTAAAAATTTAATCATATTTTTTGAGGCAATGATCAGCTTACCACATGGTAGTGCTGCAGCTGAAAGAATATTTTCTATTCTGAGCATAATAAAAAACAAATATAGAAACAGTTTAAATGTAGCTACAGTGGAAAACTTACTTCATTCTAAAGAACTATTAAAAAATAATACTTGTTTTTCATGGAAGGTCCTCGATGAATTATTTTTATTTACAATGTAACTAATAATTAATATGAACCAATTTATGTATTCTGTTGTTGTGAGTTAAATTTATTTTGGTTTTTCTTTGTTATAATAAAACAAATATTTTATTTCATTTATCAATAGGTTTGAAATGCACAAAACGCTATTTTCAATAAAAACTCTTGGTAGATTTTTGAATTTCCCGCCATTCAGTACGTTTTTTACGAATTCAGTACGTTTTTTGTCAGAGACTCAGTACGTTTTGAAAACAAGCTCCGGCAAAATTTATCTACAAAACGTCACGACCGCGACGGACAGTCACAATCCGAACGGAATTTGGAGGAAGAAATGTTCGTAGGCACTATTTTTGATAGTAAACTGATTCTTGTTTGTTATAAGTTGAGCAAGATATTTTGTTATTGAGAAGTCTTAGAAATGAGGTTTCGATGAATGTCTTCATCATTCTCATAGTGCATCTGTCTATAAACAGCTACAGTAAAATATTTTACAGATTTTATTTTCTTTGCGCATAAGATACCAACGCGTATATCTAGGGCCTTCTTCAATCAAGCAATAGAAAATATTTGTCTGCAATTTAAACACACCGTGTCATGTATATTTTACGTTGTAGAATTATGTCACAAAAGGCAATTTTAGTTACACTTTGGAATGAGTAAATCAAATTGAAACAATTTTATCTGGACATTTGCTCAAGTCGAGTGCTGGGACACATCTCTTGTGTCTAATTATCCGCATCGAAAAAGTAGTAGGTTGGTAAGTACCTACCTACTGGAATTTTTTATAAATTTAAATAACTCTTACCCATTATCAATTCCATTTACACCAACTTTCTCACCCATATCTAAAACGGTCACTCCAGGATATGGTATTAGAGTCTTGGAATCTCTTATTGGTACTACGAACGTATGTAAACCATGATGTTTATTGTTTGTATATAATTGTGCAAACACAATGGCGTACGCAGCACATTGTCCTAAACTGCCTGCCCAACATTTTGCTGCTTCAAAGTCTGGCGTATTAAGCACAAATTCGTTGGTGGTTTTGTCGTATACTGCAGTAGTTCGCATGCCTTTTGTATTACTTCCGTGACCAATTTCAGTAAGGCAAAAGCATCCAGTAACCTAAAGTTATATTTAATTAAATACAGGATATCGGCCAAATGACCTGACAATAAATAAATATACACAGCAAATTAGGGTAAAGTTGCTAACCAAATTCACAAATAATTTTGTAACACTATGAGCTTTTGCCAGTATTTTTTGTTCTAAACGACAACTAAAAGGTTAAAAGGAAAGGTTGGAAAGGTGGCAACTATAATCAGGAACCATACATTTATCGAGAATTTTACATACTCATCCTCAGTGGTTAATAAAATTGACGAAGTATTTCCAAATAGGTACATAGATTATGGTAATAATTATTTGAGTCTCTAAAAATATATAGGTACCTATACGTAATCTTTACATATGTAATTATTATTTTTACATTGTCATTTTGTATTGTACGGATTGCGAATAAATAGATTATTATTATTATTCTAAAATTGTGCAAGAATACTGAAGATAATACAAAAATAATTATGAATTTCTCCTATGGAAACCATTATTATCTCATTTGGATTCTTAATCAGGAAATCATCCACTAAACCAAAAGAAACAGATGCACTTAATTATATTATGATGAATCTAATAACTTACATTAGCATTAAGTGTTTCTTTTAGGAAATGGCTATGTCTATCTGTTCCCATGTTACGAAGAACGTTCATAGGTACGATAACAGATATTCCTAGTTTAATTGAGGCACAGGGTGCAATCCTTCCCAAAACATTCATTATTGCAGTGAGCCTATAAGAAATATTTTATTTTATAGTGTATGGTAAAATATTAAAACAATGCAATTAATGCAAAATATGAATAAAACAAATGTGCCGCTATGTTTTCCATCCGACTTTGTACCTACTTATTAATCCGCTAGTTTATTGATGTCAGTAGAGGTCACTGGTGTATTGTTATGTTATGATATAATACCTGCAATTAAGATTACCTTGGCACTCAGACCGCGCCTGGATACGTATAGGTATGGAGAGCTAAATATGACACAAGGGATTAGATAAAGGATAAATACAGTCCTTTACAACAAAACTGGGCACACCGTCCGCTCCAGACGTAGGTTTAGGCTTCAGTTTTTTACTTGCATTGATAATGTCCTCAGCCGTCACTCGATGAATACACCCCGGATCACAATTACTGCTAATGGCATCCGGCAATGTCTTAGTATGCTGAGGGTTTGATTCCACATAAACACTTTGAAAGTAATTAGCAAAAACGTCAACAATTTGCCGCGGATCATCATACTCTGAAGCGTCATCCCTGATTACACCCGGAATTCTGGAATTACCACGTTTGTTATTTATATAAGACCAAAATCCAGCCGGATCGCGTTGCAAATCTCTCTCGATAGTTGACAGATATGTGCTAAAATCAGTCGTTATCTGAGACTTGATCAAGCGCCTCAACTCAACGTATTTAGACCTGTAATAATCAAATCCAAGCTTTCTATAGTTTCTATAAGTTTTTTCTTTATTAAAAATATTCACAATTAACTCAGCAGAGTACCAGACTGGAAATTGCCTATGGTGTTTGGATTTATAAGGAACGCACTGTTCAAAAATGTTCTCGAGAATGCTGTAAAAGGCCGAGCACGAAGAATAGCAGAGATAATCTTGTTGTATAAAACCGGGAAGTTTGCTTTCCTAAAATTGAATTCACGAACATTATTATTTATTTACAGTAGGTACAGTTTATGTACAGTAAGTTCCAATTTTAATTCAATATTAAACAGTTCTTCAAGTGAATGGTGAATGTCAAATCGTAAGACTAAACCATAATAATACCTACCATAAGCTTTTTCTAAATATACCTACGTGGAAGTACTTACTGGTTGGGCGTTTTGCCAATTCTGCTAAAAATTTCGTGAGCCCTGATTAAAAAGAACTGTCTGTTGGTTATTCTTCGTTCATCATCAAAAGTGAGTTGATGTAAATTTTCTTGAAATTCCGGTATTCTCTTGATTTGTTTAATTAAGTATTCCTGAAACAGTTAAATTTGTTATAGTAGTACTACGTAGATACTACTTATAAATAAAATACATAAATATTTACTACCAATTTAAACTATAGCAAAGATGAACAGACAAGACCTCTCATAGCTTTCCCAATTATACTTTTTCAATATTTATGCTTGCCGCCTTACCACTGTATATTCAATCCGATCGAGATGATTTGGGGCTCATAAAATCGATTATAGAAAAATTATTCAAACACCAAATATATGTATATATAATTCTTATTTTATTTTCGCTAAAATAATGATACATGGTACGCCCATGCCTCCAAACTGATAGATGTATGGTCGTTCAAAGCTTTTTTACGATTTCAATTGAGACTATAACGTCCATACCTACTGTGGTACGGTCTTTCACGGAACTTCAATAGTTAGATTACAATGTTAAAATAAATAAGCAAAAAACTGTGGTCAGTACCTAAACACAAATTATCTAAAGATTGTCGATTACCTCATATTCAATAGTTTCTACGCCATACATTACAATTTTTAATTTCTTCCAATCAAACGAAGCCCTCTTCCTGTAATGATCTAACGGGCCAGATGGAAAATCTTTTAGAATGTTCGCCATGATTTTTTTAAACGGCTTTTCCCTATATAACACTTCACCAGTTTATAAAAATACAACTAAGTATAATAATATCAGTAAATTTGTTTTTAGTTAGCAAAAACGACACTTAGATTAGATAATAATATTTAATAGAAACAAAGTACAACACAGATTCATAATCACACCATATAAATGTACGATTATCATTATTAAGTATTTTGCTTAAATAAAATTCAAAAGTAACATTTTAGATTTAATTATGTAAATAATGAAATGAGGAGCACAGGTATTGTAACCATGTATATGATGGGATAACACATAATATGCGAACATATTGAAAATATGAGAATATACAGGATGTCCGTAAAGTAACGGACGATTATTTTCAAAATGGTACATTTTTAAAAGAAAAGCCAAGACACGTCAGTTTTAATTTATGTTTAGCAATTTTATAGACTACGTATTTGATCCTAAATCTTTAGGGCACTTTTGAGATTATCGAAAAGATTTAATGTTTGTCTTTCTCCCAAAATTTTTCCTCGTCTACTCATTTGTTAACCCTATACAAAATGATACAGTAGTCAAATCAAATCAAATATTTATTTCGCCATCAATAAGCACAAGAAAGTACATAAGCAAGTCAATACTTCATAATCACAGTCAAATTAACAAATCCATAATATGATTTTAAAATAACTATCATATGTATGTTTTAACAGGCAAGTTTAATATAATTAAATTTAGATATAAAAAAATATGTAAATAAAAAAATATCTTAGTCCAAACTTAAAAGAAAACAAAAATACATTAAAATACAAATATGTCAAACAAACAAAATAACTGCAAACAAAACAAACTATATAGGCCGTCATTGCAGTGACTCACGGAACTCTGTTAAGATGTAGAAAGCGTTTTCAATTAAAAATGTCTTTAACAGTCTTCTAAATTGCTTCTCAGATTGACAGCTCCTCATGTCATCGGGAAGCAAATTATAATAACATAAACCTGCGTATAGTATAGGGCGAGGCAAGTAAAGAAGGCTTCTCCCCCTAGTGCTATATCCATGATTGTCCCTGTTAGTTCTCACAACATCCCTAGTCTTAAACGTGTGGATGAGAAGTTTGTACAGGTAGATGCAGGTTACTGTAAGCAATTTGTTTTGCCTAAATGCACCCCTGCAGGTACCCTCAAATGGTATATTAAACATACCCCTAATAGCACGTTTTTGTAAAATAAAGACACGTTCAATTTGAACGCCTCGGCCCCATACCATAATGTTATAGTTAATGGTGGAGTACACCAGCGCATAGTAGACCGATAGCAGCGATTTTTTATCCATGTAATTGCGCAGTGAATTTAAAACATATATGTTTTTCCTCAGTTTGCCACAAACGCAATCAATATGGGTCGTCCAACTTAGCTTCGCGTCAATGTAAACCCCTAACAATTTTGCGGAGTCTGACCATGGCAATACTGCGTTATTAAAGTTTATATTAAAATTCAAATTAAAATTTGATGCCCTTCCATACCTACCCAAATTTAGTGCAACTGTTTTCTCGAAGTTAATGATCAATCAATTCCTCCAACACCACTCCTGAAACTCTTTCAGAGTTTCATCGATCTTATATTTTAAAGCTTCAGGATCCTTGTCAAAGAGTAAAATTGTTGTGTCGTCCGCATACATATACAGCAAGCCATTCGTAATATTTGCTGGAAGATCATTAATGTATACCAAAAAGAGCAGCGGACCAAGTATACTGCCCTGGGGTGTTCCTGAATCCATTTCATGAAAATCCGATAAAACTGATTCGACTCTGACTGCTATTTGCCTATTGGTCAAATAAGACCTTATCCAGGTGTTGATTTGTCCACGCAAGCCCATATTTTTCAGCTTTCTGCAAAGAAAATCCCGAACAACGACGTCAAAAGCATTCGACAGGTCGAAGAGAAGGGCAACAATACAGTAACCTTGATGACTCAAGTCGTGCACTTGCTGTATAAACTCATATGTGCATGTCTCAGTTGAAAACCCCTTCCTAAATCCGTGTTGACAATCACTTAAAATTCTACATGAATTAAGAAACCCAAAAATTCTCTCTGAAATTATCTTCTCAATGATCTTCGACAGCGTGCTCAAGAGAGAAATTGGTCTGTAATTTTCAATAGCATTTGGATCACCTTAATTAATTTTACTGGTATATTATCCAGACCTGTAGATTTCTTGTTGGGAAGTCTCATGATTATCCTCGATACCTCAAACTCAGACACCGGACCAAAGAACATAGTCCGAGTATTTGCCGGGCCAAGAGTGCAATCCCCCGATAATTGCCCGCCAAAATGAGAATTCATTTTATTCTTTATTACAGTTGAATAAAATTTACAGAATGTGGCAGCAACCTGTGTCGGACTTGTTAAAATATTGTTATTATGATTAATTGATATCGGGTTAGGGGGTTTACAGGCTTTTCCGGTGTGTTCTTTAAAGAACGACCATATCGTTTTTGACTTGTTCGATGAACTTACCAAGGAATTATAGAACATCAGACTCTTTTCCTCACTATTTTTCTTGTTAACTCTTTTCCGAAGTTCCCTATATGCATTCTGAACACCTTCATTATTTGTGTGTTGCCTTAACCAGTTAACATTCTGAAGCTCAGTGTAATCTCTCTCCAGCTCTTCGGAAAAAATATTTTATGCCTATCTTTCCTGTCAAAAGTTTTTGCAGGTCTAAGTGGAAAAGCTGCATTGAAACTCCACTGAACTCTCCGCCAAAATATGTCAAAAACACTCTCAAAATCTCGGTCCAAGACCTCGTCAATATCAAATCCACCAAGCAAAAATCTGAATTCGCTTAATGCCGCATTCGTCAATTGCCTACATTTGACGTTAGAAGGGAGGGGGTAGACAGTCATAGGTAAGCTGGGCCAGCTGTGCAAGATGGTCAGCGACAAAACTAAATATATCAAAATATCAATAATCTAGACCATAAGTAAATATAAGCATATAAATATAACAATTAAATCGGTAACAATAATACAATATACTTAAACAACACACATATGGGCACCATCGCCAACAAGCCGAACAGTCTATATCTTAAGAATATGCGCAGCAGCATACACTCGTACTTTTGATTTTTGACAGAATGATTTTGCTGTATGTATGCTGTGCTATTATAGCCAAACCGTGCTAAGAAATTCTTCAGCAGAATAAAAGCAATGCTCCAAAAAATAACCTTTAACTTTACTTTCGAATATTTTGCTGCTGCAAAATATTCAAACAGAGTCAGACTGCTGTCTGACACTCTGTGGAACCTTATTGTAAAATTCAATATTAAGAGATTTTGAGGCCAACTATCTTGAGGAAAATAATTAATCCACGTGCTTATGTGTTGCTCCCATAAAATACTTTCATTTTCAGAAAGTAGACGGACTAGATTGACAATGTCTCAGATAAGATACTGAGCTCGCCAAATACAATTATGCCACTTATAAACCACTTGATAGTCCTTCAAAAACAATTAAAATCAATTGAATATGATAATAGCCTCGTATACTCGTATTATATAAATACAAAAAAATTGTAACAGAACATGATGTATCTCGTTATTTCAAAATCAGTTCAATCAAGAAAACAACTGGTCTTACAAAATGAAAATATCTTGTGTAGCATTAATTTGTGTATTGATTGGGTCAACATACTCAATTAAAATCCATAAATCCAAATTAGCAACAGTCTATCCAGAAATTGAGCAAGTGGAAATAGAAGGTGATGCAGGAGATGCGTTGTTTTTAACACCATTAATAAAAGAGGGACTAATAAAAGAAGCTCGCAATGCTTCAAGAGTACTATTAGATCAGTTTGGTACCACTGAAAGCTATTCCGGGTATTTAACTACAGACCCAAATTATAACTCGAGTTTATTTTTCTGGTATTTCCCAGCTAAATATGATTTTGAGAATGCGCCACTAGTTATTTGGCTCCAAGGAGGGCCGGGATCCTCAAGCTTAATTGGATTGTTTGTGGAAAATGGACCATTTATTGTTAACGAAGATGGAAGTGTAAGCCAACGTGAATATAGTTGGACAGATCATCATTCAGTAATTTATGTTGATAATCCTGTTGGAACTGGATATAGGTATGTAATATACGAAATTTAATTTTATTCTAAATCTCGAACATTTTTACAAACATGTCTCTAAAGATACGGTAAAAAGATTGGTTTAGAGGGCAATTGCTTACAGTAAACAACACTATTATAGAGTTAGGAACTTTTCGCGATTTCAGGCTAAAATATTACAAAGTAATTAGGAACATGTCAAAGTTACATAAAAATCTAATTAAATTCACATTACGTTTCTAACTCTATAATAGAGTGTTGTTTACTGTAAGCAATTGCTCTCTAACCCACGATTCCGTTTGAATTATTTCAAAATACAGAGCACGATAGAATTTATCATGAAGCCAAGTTCAGTTGTTTCATATCGGCTGCGCCAATAACTAAGCGGTCACCAGTCACCAAGGAAAATTTTCGATATTGGGAAGAAAATAGGCTTTCCATTGCACACTAAACACGGTCAATAATTATTCTTTAAATTACACAGCATTCCAAATTTGGGGGTAAAAATTGTAGGTATTATACTCACTTATTGAAGAAAAGTTTAAATAAAAAAAAACAGTAAACATTGATGATTTTGTTGAGGTTTTAAATAGACCTTAAGAACTTTTATAAATGAAAATTCTGACACGTAGATTGACGAATTATTTTAATTCAAACTGACATCTATCAAACTATATAAACATAGAATAAATGCATATAAGGTGTCCAAAATATAACGATGTCTTCTAGTTTCAACATCCTCCCTCATTGGCATATTTTGGTCAACCCCATTGAACTTCTTAAAAACTCTAATCTTGGTTTGAACAACGGTTTTGTCATCAAATCCGCAAGTTGATTTTCCGATGAAACTTTTTCAACCTTAATTAGACCATCTAATGCCAGTTCACGGACAAAGAAGTGTCTAATGTGGATGTGCTTTGTTCGTCGGTGGAATTCGGGATTCTGGGTCAATTTTATAGCAGCTTCGTTGTCAACTTTCAGCACTGGAACTGACTTTAAATTTAGGATTTCATCAAACAAACGTTTTATCCATATTATTTCCTTAGCAGCTTCACTAGCGGCCACAATCTCAGCTTCAGTAGTTGATATGGCAACTGATGTTTGACGTTGGCTTAGCCAGGAAATTGCCCCATTAGCAAACATGCTCAAAACTCCCGAAGTTGAGCGTCCTGTCATGTCATCACCACCATTGATTCTTGGCCATCGTGGCATAAGACAGAGATTAATCATGCCATATACACCACAACAGAATGGCTGTTCAGAAAGGGAAAATAGAACAGTTGTGGAGACTACTAGAGCCTTAATGCATGCTAGAGATGGATTATTTGATCAAAAATTTTGGGCAGAAATGATCAATACATCTGTGTATATCCTAAACAGAACGAGTCAATCAGGGGTAGATGAAAAATCTCCTTATGAAGTTTGGCACGAGAAAAAGCCTAACCTGAAACACCTAAGAGTAATAGGTAGTACTTGCTACGCACATGTACCTAAAAGTAGACGTAAGAAAATGGATAAGAAAGCTGTCAAAGGTATTCTCATGGGTTACGAAAATGATGATGGTTACAGGATTTGGTCAATAAAGCAGAAAAAACTTGTTAGATCAAGGGACGTCATTTTTGATGAATTTAAACCTTTAGAAATTCCAAAACAAGCAGACAATATTTGTCTTCCTTTGTTACCAATAGAATTTGAACAAGAAGTACCACAAAATTCACCAAATAATGAAGATGTTGAGGATCAGATGGAACAAGAACAACAGTTGTTTGAAGAAGATCAAATTGATCAAGATTTCGAGGCAATAGACCCAACAGATGTGACAGATCCAATAGAAACAGAACATGAGAATAGTATAGTACCACAAGACTTAGAAGACCAAATTAAAATAAGAAGACAACTGAGGGACAGAACAAAAATAAGAAAACCGGTTCGTTTTGACGAATATGCTATGATAGTTGCTGCAGAAATAAGTGAACCCAAGGAGCCCCTAAACTACAAAGACGCTGTTACTTGTAAGGAGAAAGAACACTGGATTTCGGCAATGAACAAGGAAATAAGAATTGAACACTACTTTTCCATATAGAGAGGCTGTTGGTGCTTAATGTATTTGATGACAAGTACTCGACCAGATATTGCCTACACAGTAAGTGTTGTTTCACGAAAACTTGAAAATCCATCAAATACTGATATTGGAAGGGTAAAAAAAATTTTCCGATACCTAAAGGGTACAATTGAGGTTGACTTGATTTACAAACCAGGAGTCTCAGAGGAAATCCAAGCCTTCAGTGATGCAGACCATGGTGCAGTATATGTAAGTCAGGCTGCTTACACAAGAAAAATTCTTGAACGTTTTGAAATGCAAAACTGTAAACCCGTATCAACGCCAATGGTGAAAGAAAGTGTACAATTAGGGAGAAATAATGAAGAAGAATTGAACACTACTTTTCCATATAGAGAGGCTGTTGGTGCCTTAATGTATTTGATGACAAGTACTCGACCAACTTTTTGAACACTGTTTTTACTTTTCTTTATTTATAGTTCTACAGCATTAAATTCTAAACCAGCAACCACGCTCTGCTACCATGTTGAGGTTTTAAATAGACCTTAAGAACTTTTATAAATGAAAATTCTGACACGTAGATTGACGAATTTTTTTAATTCAAACTGACATCTATCAAACTATATAAACATAGAATAAATGCATATAAGGTGTCCAAAATATAACGATGTCTTCTAGTTTCAACAGATTTCATACTTTTGATGTTATAAATTGTATTTTGAGTTGTGAAATAAAAATATTATTTAAAAACAAATCCTTTATTACAAAAAAATATAAAACGGTGTTGCTCTTTGAAAAATCGCGATAAATATTTGAAAAAGTATTAATCTGAAAGCTATGAAAATTTTGGAAGATCCATGGAAGTAAGACCGTCACAATATCTTTCCAAAGTAGGTGTCATTTTGCCTATTTTAAATGGAATACCTTCTATATTAGTATTTGGATTTCACATGAATAATGTACCTAATTTGTGGATGTCATATATCTACCTTCAGGGGGAAGCTAAAGACACTTGTTTCATGTTATGCTTTCATAACATGAAATCAGTAACAAAATAGCTTAATAGTTTCATGTTTCGTGTTCTACATTCCTTGTTCTAAGATCCGCGTTCACATGTCGTGTACCGTGAAATCTGAATAAGAAAACGTGGAATACGTGGTGGACGCCTTTAAATGGGCTAGCCGGAATAAAGCAAAATAATGGATATTTTGCAGCAAATTACATCTATTGCCTATTAATTAATGGATTTATGAATGATTTGGATAAAGAAGAATTAATTACTAATCTCTTTCAGTATCACAAATAATGGCTATGCCACTAATCAGACCAAAGTTGGTGATGACCTTTTTAATGCACTCACACAATTCCTAACTGTGTTTTCTGAATTGCAAAATAAACCGTTCTTCATAGCAGGTGAATCGTATGCAGGTAAATATATTCCGGCGTTGGCTTACAGCATTCACGAAAAGAATCCAACAGCAGAACTAAAAATAAATTTAAAAGGGTGAGTAATAACACAATAATAATTTTAGATGCGATTAAAGGTTAGGTACTTATTTCAAAAATATACGAAATTCTAAATACTTAGATAAAATCAAACAACTGCGAAAAATGATATTAATTAACTTTAGGTATAGAACTTCGAGCGAATAATATCTGATATACCAGTGAGTGTAGATCGATAGGTGTTGATAGAGGGTAAACATTTATAAAAAATTTCAAAAGTGAAATCTTTATCATATTGAGGTAGTTATAATATAATCTAACTTGCTCACAGCAAAAAAGATAGTAGTGTCCCTGAAGCTTTCAAAACCGGGGATTAACTATAATAAAACGTGTTATAATCAAAATATAGCAACAACAAAAGTTGAATTTTTGTTTGAACAGGTATTCCTGCCTCTAGGGCATCAGATAGATTAATTGTTATTATAGTTTACTTTTTTTATTATTATTATATAGTTCTATCTGGACCCGAGATATTTTTCATGTTTAAAGAGATACAAATCTAAGAATCTGCCACTTCAAACACCTTGTATCTGAGCAGTCTTACACAATATCAAAATGACGTAGAATTTTAGTTATATACCAACTATACTACACTTCTATAGGTGGCGCTTACAATATTTTTCTCACCTCGTAGTTTTTTGTTTTTTTCCAAATATAACTTACCAATACTTTTGCATTTATTTAGTCTACTAATTGGTGATGGTCTTTCTGATCCAATCAATCAAATTGGATATGGTATTTATGCATATCAATTAGGACTAGTGGACGCCAATGGCAGAGATTCAATTAGTAACATGGAAGAGTACTATCAGTCTTTGATTAGACAAGAAAATTACGGTGACGCCATAATAACTTGGGATCGTGTCTTGGGACTATTTACAGGTACCTCCCCAACTTTAGATTAATTTTAGATTATTACAAGCAATAAAAGAAGCACTTTTTGTTGTCTATAAACATAACTTTTGGATATTCTTCATTTTATATAATTGATTATTAGCTGTTATCGAGATTTTTTTACCAAAAGTTCTAGCAAATTTAGTTTTTCAAATGGAACCCTTCATATTTTTTCAGATTTTTACTTGCCCTATACCTATGTCTATCGGTTTTGAATATTAAAAGTTTATTTGTGTTAAATAAATATATCCACCTGGCTTTTCTTTTCTACCTTATTTGTTATATGGTATAGGTATTCAAGTTCAGTTTATCGCGTGATAAAAAAGCCAAACGACAGATATTTAGAGCTGCAAACTGATGTACAAGGAAAGTTCCCTGTCTAAGGATGTGCCCCTTAAAAATGATGTATAACTCAACCTTACCTTCCATTAGAAATTTTAGCGGATTGATTGTCCCCGACTAATGGGACAAAGATGCTGGATGGAAAAGTATTCATCCCTCCGAGGCAAAATTGACATGCTCGAGCATATATGTAAGGTGCATATTTATTTACGTTGGTCCACTCTGTATAAATATGAAGTTTCGTCATTATTCTTCTCAACAGTCAAAACAATACGAATACAGTTGAAGTAAAGGTTGTTGTAGAGCGACTACCTAGCTCTGGTGAAGAGGCTAAAAACTGAGGCGTCCCTAGTGATACTGTATAGAACGGGGATTTTGAATTCCATGCAATGATCATGCTATTCTAAAGTGGTGTTATTTATTTTTTTTAGATTATTCTGGTGTAAGTGTCTACAACTATTACGAAAACACATACGATCAAGAACAAATCCTGTTTGGAGAATTTATCCAAAAAGCCGAAGTAAGAAAAGCATTACATGTTGGTGCAACAAAATATGGAGATGACAATGTGTATTATTATCTTTCATCCGATATGTCTAAAAGTGTCGCTTCTTGGGTAGCAGAACTTCTAAGTCATTATAAAATTCTAAACTACAGCGGTCAATTCGATGTTATTGTAGCCTATCCATTAACCTTGAATTATTTACAAAAATTGAATTTTAGCGCCGCAGCTGAATATAAAACAGCTGATAGACGTAT
The DNA here is from genome assembly GCA_911728435.2 of Apoderus coryli. NCBI lineage: Eukaryota > Metazoa > Arthropoda > Insecta > Coleoptera > Attelabidae > Apoderus > Apoderus coryli. Next base: position 10,435,229 of record OU452215.1, on the reverse strand, counting down.
TTGGTATGTAAACGAGGAACTAGCTGGCTATGTTAAAACTGCTGGTAATTTAACAGAGCTTTTAGTAAGGAATGCTGGACATTTAGTGCCAAACGATCAGCCAAAATGGGCCTACGAAATGATATACAAATTTACCAGATCATTGGAATTTGCTTAGTCCAGAATCTACTTGAATTATATAACACTTATAATAAATACATGTATTTGCGATGTGAAATAGATTATTACTGGTACAGAAATATTTTTGTAATTTATTAGGCTTCTATACTTCTTATAATTACTTCTTCCTTCTTCTTCTTCTTCCTCAGCCTTCTTTCGTCCACTCCTGAACATAGGCCTTTCCTAATTCCTTCCACTGATCTCTGTCTTTTGCCTTTTGATACCAATTTCCCCCTGCTATCTTTTTTAAATCATCCGTCCATCTTAGCGGAGGTCTACCTATACTTCTTTTCGATTCTCTTGGTCTCCATCTTGCTACTCTCAATGTCGATCTCTCGTCTTGTAGTCTTGCGGCATGACCTGCCCATTGCTATTTCATCTCTGCAATTTTCTCAACAATGTCCTTAACCTTTGTTCTTCTACGGATTTCTTCGTTTCTTACTTTGTCTCTCAAAGTGATACCAAGCATTGACCTTTCCATTGCCCTCTCCATCACTCGTAATCTATGGGCACTTGACTGGGTAAACGCAATTGTTTCCATTCCATATGTAGCGACAGGAAGTACACAGGTGTTAAAAACTTGTCGTCTCAAATTTATCGGAATATCATAGTTTCCCAAATGCAGCCCAAGAAAGTTTTATTCGCTTTGTGACTTCTCTCAACTTGTTTTCCTTCCCTAGTTTTATAGTATGACCCAAGTAAATGTATTCATCTACATTTTCGATAGTAGTGTTGTCTATATATATCTGTGTGTTATTTAAGCTCATTATTTTTGTTTTTTCTATATTAATTTTCAATCCCACTTTCTTCGATTTTTCATTTAGTTCTTGAAGCATTGACTCGATCTCTTTGAAGTCGTCTGAAATTAGTACGATATCATCCGCAAAACGTAGATTGTTTAAATATGTTCCATCAATCTTGATTCCTTTTTCCTCCCACTCAAGCTCTTTGAAAACATCTTCTAGAGCTAACGTAAACAATTTTGGTGATATTGTGTCTCCCTGTCTTACTCCGCGTTCGATTTTAATATTATCGGTCTTAGTTTCGTTGTCTATCTTTACATGCAGGGAAGCATTTTTAGAGATGTTTTCGATTACTGAAGTGTACCTAGAATCAATACGTGCGTTGTCCATGGATTTTAGAATATAACAAATCTCCATTGAGTCGAATGCCTTGTGATAGTCGACAAAAGCCATATGGATCGGTATATTGTATTCTACAGATCTCTCTATTAACGTTCTCACCGTCTGCAAATGATCAATCGTGGAAAAGCCTTTACGAAAACCAGCCTGTTCAACAGGTTGGTACGAGTCGAATTTTGGTGTTAATCTGTTTGTTAAAATCCTCGTGAAGAGCTTGTAAAGATGAAACAACAAACTAATAGGTCTGTAATTCTCTATATTGGTCGAGTCTCCCTTTTTGAATAGCAATATGACTTCCGCCTCTAGCCATCTTTCTGGTACTTTACCTTCCCATAGACATTTGTTGAATAGTACTTGTATATGTTCTTCTAAAAGTGATCCACCAAGTTTAAGCATTTCTGCTGTTATTTTATCTTCGCCGGGGCATTTGCCATTTTTCATTTATAATTACTATTGTCTATTAAATTCAATAAATGGTTAGATAGCGTAGATCGAGAAAATTCACACAATTTTTGAATAAAGTTTTGTTTATGTAGTCCCTTTACCTACCTATTATTATTTCATTCTATAGGTCACTGCCAAAATATATATATATATGTATACAGGCCTGATTGTTGGACGATGGTACATTAGAAGTTTTGGGAAAACTAAGCATTGAATTGTTTTGAAAATTTAAGTGATTACTCAGGTCAATCCAATTTCTCACTCTATAATATTGTGATATTTGTGCCACAACACCATGTATATTATCAAATAATCTGAAAGACAAGACAAATTCTCTTTCAAATGATACCGATGTTCCTATCAAAATCAATTATTTATTCAAAAACAGACGAGGAATGCAAACATATAATTCTCTACAGGGTGTTCTATTTGAAATAAGCAACTTGATATCAACTTCGGGTACAACCAGCAGTGGCACAAATCTCACAATATTATAGTTTGACAGATTGGATTGACTTATACTTAAATTTTTGATATAATCAAATGCTTAGTTTTCCCAAAACGTCTAATGTATTTACCATCCAACAAAAATCACCCTGTATACACAAAAACAAGATCCAAGGATAGATTATGATAGACTCAAGGACGAAAACATCAAAAACAAAGTGAGCAAAAAGCTGAATGAAGCGTTAACAACGTTAGTCATATCACAACCAACTGAGGGGACGAATCTTGACAATACATGGAATGACATGGAGGAAAAGATGATGAATACGGCAAGAACGGAGATAGGATATAAACGGAATGTTAAAAGGAAAAAATGGATGACAAACGAAATACTGGCAATGTTTGAAGAGAGAAGGCAATACAAGAACCAAGGCAGACGAGACAAATATATGACGCTGCAAAATACCATAAGAAGAGCAGTAAGAGCGGAAAAAAATAAGTGGCTGAAGGAACAGTGCGAAGAAATGGAACACTTGCAAGAACACGATGAGTATAACCTGCACAAGAAAATAAAAGAAACAGCTGGAATGTACAGGAAACGGACTTTCTCTAATATACAAAATGAACAAGGACAAATGGCACAAGATAACGCACAGAGAAAAGCTATTTGGGAACAATATATTAGTAATCTTTTTGCAGATGATAGACCTCAGTTAGAAGATAATCAGGAAGATGACCTGTCTGGACCGTCAATTACAATAGAAGAGATTACTAGGGCAATAAAAAGCTCGAAAGATAAGAAAACGGTTGGAACAGATTTAGTGCCTGTTGAACTGCTCAAATTACTAGACAACGAAAGTATTAAGAGGCTACAAAGACTTTTCAACCAAATTTACAACACAGGAAAATTCCCAACCAAATGGCTTACATCTCTTTTTATTCCACTCCCAAAGATTGATAAGCTTGATGAGCCACACTCTGAAAGTGTTTCTGAAGGTCATTCACTACAGAATTTCCACAAAATGCGAAAGCGCTGTTGGATCCTCTCAATTCAGATTTAGAAGGGGTCTCGGTACGAGAGAGGCACTGGTCGCAACCCAAGTGTTGGTTCAGAACTGTTATGATCAGAGAAAAGATGTAGCGATGTGTTTCATAGATTACGAAAAAGAATTTGATAGAGTGCAACATCACAAGCTCATTCAAATGCTGAGGCGAATTGACATAGATCAAAAGGACATACGCTGTATTGAAAGCTTGTACTGGAACCAATCAGCGGCAGTTAGATCTGACAGCGAAGTTACGAAAGCACAGAAAATCCTTAGAGGTGTAAGACAGGGATGTGTCCTCTCCCCACTTCTGTTTAACATTTACTCTGAAAATATCTTCCAGGAAGCTCTCGAAGGACAACAATTAGGCATCAAAGTAAATGGCACATGGATCAACAATATACGGTATGCAGACGACACAGTCCTGATAGCAAACAATATGAATGACCTCCAAAGACTTCTGGACATGGTTGGAATGCACGGCCGACGCATGGGAATCAACATCAACATAAAAAAGACAAAATTCCTAGTAATCAGCCGCAAATTGGATGAGTACCGGAATGCGGAACTTACATACGATAGTGAAGACATAGAACGAGTTAAAAAGTTTAACTATCTGGGGACTTGGATATGTGAAGACTGGTCTTCAGATGCAGAAATCAGGTACAGGATAGAAAAAGCGAGGAGCTCATTCATGAGATTCAAAAACGTCTTTACGAACTCCGACTTTGACCTCAATCTCAGAATAAGATTCACAAAGTCTTATGTATAGTCTGTACAGTTGTATGGTATGGAAGGCTGGACAGTGAAGGTTAGCACAATGAATAGGCTAGAAGCATTTGAAATGTGGATCTATCGAAGAATCCTGAAAGTCCCATGGACAGCAAGAAAGACCAACAAGGAAATTTTGAGGACGATAGGAAGAGAACGCGAATTGCTGGACACGATAAAGCGCAGGAAAACAGCGTATCTGGGGCATGTGATACGCAACGAAAGGTACCATTTCCTACAATTAATAATAGAAGGAAGAAGGGGTGTAGGCAGAAAGAGGATGTCGTGGCTCCGAAACATCAAGCATTGGACAGGAATAGGAACCACAGGAGAATTAATTCACACCACCAGAGATAAGAAAAAATGGTCAGAAGTGATCGCAAACATCCATTAATGGATAGCAGCGGAAGAAGAAGAAGATACACAAATTAATTTTTATTTTTTACAAAATAAATATAAAATGAAGACTAGTTACGTGGTAAATAAAGATTTCATCACCCCAGTGGATCTGAGTTTGTATATAAGGATAACGCATAGATTAGTGAAAATAGTTCACGTTGAAGGATAATGACTAATAGCTGCTTTACTACTTCAAATCATGACACTGTTTGATAGAAGGAAGACTGACAGTGACATTCACCTAATGTGAAATAAGTAGTATCTTAAAGTCCTATTTTTTTTTGTATTAATTTTTGTTGTATTATTTTATTGTATGGATAAACTGTAACTGACAATGAGCAACGAACCAAATCATCCACAGAAAGAAACCAATAAACCTCAACACGAACCAGACCTCAATCTGGCCAAAACTTCATCCCAAGATGTTATTGAATTATACCATCATGCGAAAGGGACAATGCATGATACTGATCAGGGACAACAGGATAGTATGATAAAGGTACGTATATAATACTGGACCATGGCCCATCACAATAACAATTATTTATTTAAAATGTCTGCGCTTCTTTTTAATAGGATTTTCATTAAAAATCATTTAAATCAGCCAATGCTTTCCTTGTAATAATTAAATAACTGTTAACTATAACGCAATAACGTGAATATCAGTTAGTAGTTTTGATAATTTTTGTTAATGACGATTTGGATCTTGGAAACTTGTGAATGTGGGTCTTTGGGTCCGTAGTAGCTGTGTTAGACGTATTATGTTGCACCGCTACTTATAACACACCTAAGTGGGACTTAACTTAGGCCGAGGTATTCTAGGGCTTACGGTCCACTTAATTCATCTAACCTCACTTTTTTTTTTTGCTTTTCATTATTTTGTTTGGGTACCCACGTTCCGTCCTAAATTTCATTTGTTTTTGATGATGATTTGGTGTTTTCAAAATTAAACTAACTTTAGCCGTTTTACAGAATGTTTGCAAAAACGATGTTTTGCGATGTTAGTTTTTATTTATTTCTGACATTATTTTTACAAATATAAAAAAATTAAAAGCACTTTCTCGTTGTTACTTTTCAAGGAAAATAAGATAGTGTTTATGGATTTTCACTACGACGTTTTTGAAAAATCATCATCAACTGTTTTTTTTAAATACTCTCCTGGATTATTTTATTATTGAATTTAAAGCCATTTTCAAATCTAAAATAGTTGGTATATCACATGTAATGGTGTAAACAAGTTTTCAGTGTTTTTAGCTGTTATTTAAAATTATTCAAGCAAAATCACCATAGTTTGGCGCTTATTTTGCGTAAAACATTCATCTGAGAAAAGCGTTTTTTTAAACTCCAAAAAGCACAAAAATGTCGACTAAATTTCTTTACTTCCTAGTAACCGCGTACAGAATAAAATGTTGTACTGAGACAAAAATAAATTGTCAAATAATAATAAATAATTGTCAGTAACGACGAAAGCAAAGTAATCTTTGGTAAAACTGTGGCGATTTTTCTTGAATAATTTTAAATAACAGCTAAAATCAGTGAAAACTTGTTTAATAATAATAGTCTTTATTCATGAGGTACAACTATGTACATAGAATGCGTCACAGCGTCGTAATATATTACAATGGTCACAACCAAAAATACATGCATAAAAAAAATAAATAAATAAAAATACAAAAAACATGGATTGTATAATTACATTTCACAAAAACACCCAATCATTCACAAAATATTCATTTAACTAATAAAAACTGAATTTAAGTAACCAATCCCTTACGTTTCGTTTGAATTTACTAGGAGCTGTATTCACTTTTAGATGAGTTTCCCCACAACACGATGGAATAACACAGGACTGAATTAACATTTGCAAAATAAAATGATCGCAATACATCAATTGAAACAAAGCTCCTCATTTTCCAAACTAAGAACGAAAGTCTGCAGAGCTTCACAGAAACGGTCTCAATTTGTTTGTACCAATTTAGCTGCGAGTCAATGTCAATACCCAAGAATTTCAGATATGATCTCTGTACTAGCCGGTGATCCCCGTTAACAATTCTCATACTGTAGTTCACCTCCCTTGCTGAGAAATCCAACTCAAGAACTGATGATTCAAAAACTTTGCTATCACGGTTGAGACTCACTTTTTGTTTTCTTTCTGATAAAAATGATGTTATCCAACTTAAGGGAGTGCCTCTAATACCGAAACCATAGAGTTTACGTAAAATCTTTTCATGATTCACCGTCTCGAAAGCTCGTGAATAATCGAAAAATAAACCTGAATATAAACTAGAGATGCAACGAATATTCGGCAACTATTCTGTAGTCGGCATGTTTTTTACTATTCGGCAGTAGGCACAGGACAGTAACAGAAAGTGCTTTTATTTTTTTATATTTGTAAAAATAATGTCAGAAATAAATAAAAACTAAAATCGCAAAAAATCGTTTTTCAAAAATTCTGGAAAACAGCTAAAGTTACTTTAGTTTTGGAAACACTATTAAAAAGGTGTTTAAATTGTACAATTTTTCTCGAATTTAACCGAAATTGTAACTCCTACCGTTTCCAAGATTCCAATGCTATCTCATTCTTAAATTGGACACATGTGTATAATCGAGACAATCATTTTGAGGATAGATAATTGGACGTTTTCAAAAGATTTAGAGTTGTCAAACAAATAAATATTATATAAGTATATAATATAGAAACTTAAAACAAATAAATTATTAAAAACTTTAAAATGAAATATAGCCAGCATTCTTAGTTTGTCCTAAAATGCGACGCTGCCAAATATTTCTTAAACTTAGCTATGTACTAGCTGGTGCAATTCATATCCTAGATAAGGTGTACCTTCAATAATGATATCGATAGTTTAGTAGAAAATTCTAGAAAACATCAGATGCTTATTGATCCTCCAAAATCAATTCTGCTACTTTTTGGAAAACATAAAGAAACCGCACAGGGATCTTTTATAGTAAAAATTGACAACAACGTAATACCTTTCAAGTCATCAGCAAAAAGCTTAGGATTACAAATTGATACAGATCTTAGATTTACCCAGCATATTTCATCTAATCTAAATAAGGCATATGCTAATTTGAAATTGCTATACCCTCATCGCCACTCTTTACCAAGGATATTAAAAATTATGCTAACGGATACATTGGTGTTAAATTTTCTCAACTATTGTGACTTAGTATATGGCCCATGTATTTCCAGCTTTGACAAAAACAGGATTCAGCGTTTACAAAAATGTTGTTTAAGATACGTATATTATGGCATCCGCAAGTATGAACCAGTTTCTCACAAACTTAAATCTGCTAAGTGGTTAAACATGGAAAATCGGAGAAGATTTCACTCGGCTTGCTTATACCATTCCATCATAACATCTAAGAGTCCCCCATATTTGTATAATAAAATTACTTTCAGATCTGATGTCCACACCTTAAATCTTAGGTTTAGGGGTCTTTTGTCTCCGCCGCCTCACCGGAGCGCACTGTTTCTTAGATTATTTTCGTTCAACATCTACGCAGTGTATAATAATCTACCCTCACGCCTAAAGTTACTTAGTTATGCCTGTTTCAGGAACTCCTATAGAGCTTTTCTTCTAGAGCGAATGACATAAAAAAGGAACTTCAATTTGTATGTGTATCTCATTATGTTTTATCTTGATTTTTTTATTTTTAGTTTTCTTTGTAAAATAAGTTTATTATTGTTATCAAATTTAAAATATATATATATATAGGAAATATATTAAGATGTCCAATGGGAGGAAGAGGAGTGGACTGTTGTCAAATTCATCAGCTCTGCTGCCTTCTAACCCTTTTCGTAATCTTTACATATGTAATTATTATTTTTAGAATGTCATTTTGTATTGAACGGATTGCGAATAAATAGATTATTATTATTATTATTATCTTAAGGTGGACAGACTTTTAGGCGGTGCAAATGGCTGATAGTCTGTTACATTGAATGGGATATAATATACTTATTACGTTAAATACAACAATCTGATCATAACAATATCGTTAAATTAATAATATGTAATCAATAGGTACCTCCATCTGGTAATTTAATCGTTTAAAGTAAGAAATGCCTCAATAAATAACTAATATTTCGTGTATGTTTCATTTAGCTAATAGACGAACACGGTATTGCACACAAAATAATATCAAAAGAATCTGTTGTATACTCTCCAATAGAAGAAGTCCAGGAAGATACGATATCTGTAAAGTTTTTTGACGCTCTACCACAACATGAAAAAACAAATTCTATTAAAGGTAAAAACCAATATGTATTACATTCATCTTATTTTCTGTGTGGTGGAAAACTCTGAAATTTTGTTGTAACTCCAAAACTGTCGAATAATAGTAAATAGAATCAAATTTTTGAAAGATCCTTCTCGTATAATGTAGCTTGTATCTATAACAAGGTGCCCTATGATGTAAGACTGTTAAAGGGATATCGTTTTAAGCAAACAGTAAAGAATCTGATACACAGATTTGTATAAAGTTGATTGAAGTCTAAGATTGATGTGTTTTTGTTTTATTTTCATTTTCTGTTTATTGTTATTACTATTACCTATTAATAATTGATTTGTTCGATGGTATTTGTGATTAATTAATTGATACTTAGGTTAAGTTAAGAAGTATAAACTAACTTCAACTTCGCCATTTGTAAAATGTTTATTTTTACAATAAAGCCTTTTATTATTATTATTATTAATTAAATACTAGGTGTTGGATTTTAAATTTTTGTGTAATTTCTAGTTCTATGTTCTGCACTACACCCTGTATGTGATAATTTAATTTTTTAGACAGAATTGTTCTGGGTAAATCCTGCATAAAATTTACAATAGCTAACGTTTCAGTGATTATCCTGCCAGCTTCTTCAGAGCAACTTTGCGTGAACTGAAACTGTTTGACTGTAATTTTTGTATAGGATTTATCCAGAAGAATAGATTCTCTAAGTTTAGTTGCCTGTGCAAATTTTCTAAAATCTAAAAAACATTTTGTAGTAAAAATTAAAAAGGTACATAAATTCAACCACGTCCAACGTTCTATTAAATTCACAACTTTTGAATTGATTAGTGGGACAGAAGACACTGACTTTTTTGTAGAAGGTTATTATTTACGAAACGTTTCGAGAATCTTTGTCCTCTTTTTCAAGCCAGTAAACATCTGCCATAATGCGATGTTGAAATTGAATAGGTAGGTATATCTTATGGCCGTTTGCAGCATCTAACGTTTAGGGAAAAATAATTGTAATATTGGGTGCTACCTAAAAAACTGTTGGTGTAAACGGCCATTAAGTAGTCATTTTACGAATAATTGTAGCATCCTCTCTTGAGAAAGAAGACTCATATTCTTGAAACGTTGCGTAAATAATAAACTTCTACAAAATGGTCAGTAGCTTCTTGCCCACTAACTTATTTTTGTAGCTTTTAAATCTCTAAGAAAGTATTTCCGATACTACACCAAAGGGTCCATGTGAAATTTAATTTAAAGATTCAAATCTAATTTTTTAATTCAAAATTAAACTAAAATATTTCTTAAACGAAGATATATCATAAAATTTCACCTATAAGATAGATAGGGTCTCGCAGATCATCAGAATTTCGACTTGCAATATCCAAGTTTTTTAAATAACTAGGTATATACCTACCTACTTTATAAATAGACCAAACATAAATGGCTTTTTTTTCTGTACAGGTATGTCGGAAATCACCATTCTGGACGAAGATGAACTTCCAATACCTTTGCAACATACACAGGCGGAAACAGCGGCAGCAGAATCTGAAACAAATGAGTGTAAGTATGTAATAGGAGGGCTAGGAGGGAATAATTTAACTGAGAGTTACCTATTAATTTTTATTTAAAATTATTGTAACCTACATGATGTTATACCACATCAAATACGAAGGATAATCAAATTTAACGTAGAATTTTGGATCACAGACTGACATATTAAACTTAGGATGACACAATCGGAATCGGCTCTTTTACGTATTTCGGAAGTTCTCCATTTTGGGACGCCACTCGTATGTTTTTTATTTATTTATTTATTTAGATTACATCTACCCAGACAGAAACACATCCAATTACAGGGCAGGTACATTACAAAACGATAAAATTAACATAAATACACGTTTCAAAATTATAAAAAATACAAATATTACAATCGCAAAAAATAGTCACAATGGTTTAACAACAAATATTTATCTAAAAAACACTTTTTTAATATAAGATATGGTATTAAAAAACACATCAATATCGGTACTCACCGACTCACAAACAGAACACATCTCAAACAATGGCGAAAAAAGCAACAAGTTGGTACGTGCGGTAGGCAAGTAAAAGCTAGAACCATAATTACGCCTTCTCGTATGTGGAGCATGAAAAGGTACCATTGAAAGTAGGTCCGGAGAGTCAATGATGCCATTCACGACCTTGAATAGGAACAGGAGTGAGGCATATTGTTTACGCTTATCAAGAGGTACAAAATTAAAACGACCCAGAAGTTCATCATGGGGAAATCCCATGGTTGGATACACTCCGTCACACTTAAACCACAAGTATTTCACAAATCTTCGCTGAATCCTCTCTAAGCTATTCGAGTGCAATGCATAACCAGGACTCCACACAACAGACGCATATTCCAATTTCGATCTAACGAAGGAATTATACAGTAAAATAAGAGTTTTAGGTGACACAAAATGCTTTGTATTTCTCATAACAAAACCCAGACTCTTATAGGAAGACGAAACCACATCAATCACATGCCCCACAAAACTAAGTTTAGCGTCAAAGAGCACCCCCAGATCCTTAACCTCATCGCATATTTTAAGCGGAACAGAGTCAATGTTATACACAAAATCTTATTGGATTTACCTTACGAGTAAAAGTTACAGAACAACACTTATCCAAATTAAGGGCAAGCCTGTTCTGAATGCACCAGTCAAGCAGGACATTCAGATCATTCTGCAATTGAAGACAGTCAGAAGCTGAGGTAATCGGTGAATAAACCTTAAAATCATCAGCAAAGAGTAGGGAGCGACATTTCACGCCATTAATAATGTCATTAATAAAACACATAAATAAGAGGGGACCCAACACAATACCCTGCGGCACTCCAGATGTTGCACGGATAATACCGGACTTGAAACCACGGTACTTTACATAAAATTTACGTTCATGGAGATAAGTAGACAGAAATTTTAAAAGATCCACAGATAAACCAAATTCCGAAAGCTTTTGCAGCAGAATTCCGTGGTCAAGCCTGTCAAAGGCTTTGGTAAAATCCGTATAAATAACGTCAACCTGACCCCCGCTATCCAAGCTTTCTGCCAAAAACTGGCTCAAAATAACGAGATTAGTAGCAGTGGATCGGCCAGGAAAAAATCCGTGCTGAATAGGCGTGATGAGCCGCTTGACATGATTAAACAACTTCATGCAACACGATCTCAAAACACTTGGCAAAATTCGATTGTATAGCAATAGGCCGGTAGTTTCTAACATCCTGCCTATCACCTTTTTTGAAGATGGGGCTCATCCTAGACAGTTTCCAAAAATTAGGAAACTCATTATATTTCAATGACAGATTAAATATAGTTGAAATCGCTTTAGAGAAGACTGAGGCACCGTTCTTGACGACAAAGGCAGGCACACCATCCGGATCCGAACTATGTCTAGCTGTAAACGATTTAAGTGCTCTGAAAACATCATTTTCACCAATCTCTCTAATTTGAAGCTGCCGTAAATCGCAGTTTCTTGCGGAAGCCCAAGAAAATGGAGCCGACCGCATATATGATCTTTGAAAATAATCGGCAAAAGAATTAACCATTTCTAGAGGATCGGCGAGTTCAATGTTATTGTATGTCATTTTATTAGGTAAGCGGCCAGTATGTCTATGATTGCTTATAAAAGACCAAAATTTATTTGGGTTCAACTGAATCTGAGCCTCGTTATGTAAACTATCAAAAAATTAATCACCGTTTCATTGTATGGTTTTTTATCTAGAATGTTCTACCGGATCATTATAGTTTCTCCAAAGATGAATGATTGTCTACATTAATATTTGGTTTCTCAGACAATCATCTGAAATAAACATAAACTTTTGATTTTTAATGATCAACAAATGTGTCTTTTAATGGGTTTCAATGTTTATTAGTTTATTTAAGATTTATTTCTAAAAAGAAAATAAAGTGTTGAATTTATTTTTGTAAAGATTTTTATTATTTCTCTAACAAATTGCGAAAATGTGACCCATTTGCTTCCGTACAATAATACAAACTATGGAATCAAGTTTTGTAATAAAATATGTATTTTCATTGTGCCCCCAAAGAAAATACTCAAAAGGCGAGATCTAGAAATGGGATGACCTAACATCCCATTTGATTGGGTTTCTCCTTCCAATCTACCGTTCGGGAAACTTTAAATATTCTCTTACAGCAGCAGTATAGTGCCGACGCGTTCCATATTGCTGGAAATGAAGCTTTATTTTCCATTGAATTTAGTATCATGAATCATTTCAGAACGATATTAAAAGTATTTCTGTTCAAATGAGTCCCATAAAGGTACACTGTTCTTTTGCGAGAACACGAGTTATGATAATCTTTTTTCCTCAACTCTTACCTTTTTTGTCAGGGATTTAGAATCAATAAGACTTATCGTGTTTTCCATTTCTTTTAATTTAACAGCAAATGCAACAGACGCTAATAGGAGAAGAAGATCCCGTTCGAAATCAGGATCAAGAAAGTTCCGTTTCTCAACTTTAAGAAAACTATCAACCACCCCATCATTGGCACTTAGAGGTTCAGGATGGTTTGCCCGTTTATCACATCGCACATCAAGCATCTATGACGATGGAGGACGTGCTTCAGTTACTAATGCAGATAATATAGAATATGATCTTGCACCTAGAATTACCACCAGTGATGATGATATTATGGAGTTTCTAGAAGATGATAAAAAAGACACTGTGGTGCAGTTTTTCCCACCCGATAGCACTGATGAAGCGGAAGATGTTGAAGAAGAGGCGGAAGAAGAAGAAGAAAAGTTTGACCGAGGACCGTATTACACACGATTTAAGTATGTGCTTGAACTTAGATGTTTGTTATTGGATCTTCGATTCAACGATTAGAACTAGAGTTACGTGATTAGCAACATTCCTTTTTGCCACCTGCACACTATACTAGTAGGTATTTATTATTTATCATAGTATAGAAAGTCACAAATTCGATGTTGATGGAAATACAGGTTTTTGAGTTCCCCTGATTCCGAATTTCATGTTTTTAGAAATAGAGTAACATTCCAAGACCGCCAGATCTGTCATTTGACTATTTGGGAATGAATATATGTATAGTTAAGAACGTATGCACCTTGGTACTTTGAAGCGGAGGCGTTTTACGGGTAGCAGATACTATAAATGTACAAGGTGTCGCCCACAAGGAGAACTATCCCATGATTTTGTAAACAAAAAGGGAATGAAACAATTGTATCCGTAGGTACTAAAGTTGATTCGTACTTCGTCGTTATTTTTTGTTTTTTTTTGGCCTTCTGCAAATTGGCAATTTAGCCATCATCCAGTGAATTATTATTTTTAAATATGGACCTACAGTGTAGCGTGGAATCCGCACCACGGTCCATAACTACATGGCATAGGCAAGTCTACCGACTCGGCCGGAAGCACCGTCCACCCATCCAATCACTCTCTGTGCCATCAGGTACTTGACTATACTGTGATCACACCGAGAGGGGTTTGTGTGCATCACCCGCCCCTGTTTTGCTTGATACCTACGCAGATTATTATAATCTTATAAATTTAAAATATTGTCACAAAAAAGAAATAAACTTTTAAAGAATAAAAATCTTTATTTTATTTATATTACCCGACAAAAAACACTGCTGCACAGTAGTACATATATGATACCTATAATATAAAAACAAACTCCCACCTCGTAGGGGAAAGTATACTCGTCCTTGTCTAACATTACCCATATGATTATTTTATTTCAACACAATACATATAACGCCATCTACAATTTCCATGGTTGCATGTTTTTCTAATAGATGTAGCTCGTGTCGAGACAGTTTCAATTTTTGTTTTATTTCCCATATACGCTGACTATCTATTGTGTACATTAATCTTTGCCAATAGCAAAGCATTAAGTACGTCTTCAAAAGTCGTCTTCAAAAGTCGCCAGTCTTCAAAAGTCGCCAGTCTGAACTCGAAACTAATGTCAGAATCAAATCTATTTGATAAATAAAAAGCGAGTGTTTCGTGATCAGGGGAACTATTAGATATATCAAGGAAAAAGTCATTTATGTTATCTACAGTACCCAAGGTAGATGGAATAGTGGTTTTGTCCTTGCTGTATATATCCAACTCCCTCAACAGTTTCCAATTTTGGCTGAAGCTATTTCGACGAATACTACTCTCCAAACATCCAAACTCTTCGCACTACTTACTTCACATGACACCAAGTTCCTTATTCTTTTGAACGCATCCCAATCCGTAACAGAACGACTTCTTCTATATTTAGCCAACGCTTTTTCCTTTTGCCTTTGCAAATCCTTAATATTTTGTGAAAGCCAAGGAGCCTTCTTCTTGGAGTTTCTTACAGTTTTTAAGGGAGCATACTGACCGAAAACTTCTAAGAGGTATTGATTGAATAATGCAACCTTCATGTCTATGTTATTTATATAAAAAATATTATGGAAAGGCATATTCATTAAATCATTGTAAAAAAGATACTGGTCAAAGTAGCGAAAATCTCGAAAAGTGTAGGAAAACGGCTTAGGCTTTGAAAGTTTGGTCCTGAATGCACATCTTACCGGAAGATGGTCAGACAAATTAATATCATGCTCAACTTCAACAGAAGAAACATATGTATTATCAGAACATATAATCAAATCTAATAGCGATGCCGTAGTTAGACCATGCCTAGTTGGCTCATCAACAATCTGAGTCAAGCCATAGTCACTAAGAAGAGAGAGAAAACGTCGGGAGTAGCCACAGTGCATGTCTAAAACATTAATGTTAAAATCCCCCATAGATATTAACTGATTACAGTCAACTAGACCTCTACAAATATTTCCTTCAAATTCAGAAAAAAACTCCCCCATCCCCGTTGAGCCTGGAGGTCGGTATAACAAACAGAAAATATTCCTAACCATACCGAATTTAAATTTAATCCAAACCTGTATATTTATAATCTAAGGAAATAACAAACCTCAAATATTTCTTTATACTTTTGTTACAGTGAATTAGACTACATGATTAATATGAAACTGTTTAAGAGTTATGTGCTTAATAAGAAGTTGGATATCTTCTGCAAACGAAGAGGAATTGTAGATCGTGAAAAATCAGTTGAATCCTCTAAACGATATTACAACGAGAAAGGGTATTTCAATAAACTGGAGACATATGGAGAGGTGATACAAGTGAGTAATATTGTCCGTGCGACACATACAAGAACCATCGAGGATCGTAAGAAATTACGAAAAGAAATGGCACAGCGAACTGAAACCATGTTTGCTGCGCTGCAAGACAGAGAATCTAAAATTGGATTTGGACTGATTAATACTAAAGAGGGTACAGTTATACCAGATAAATTAGTCAATCGCCTTCTGCGACAACAATCATTTTATATGAGTCAAGTGTCTTCGATGCGTGTGGTGTTTATAAAGTTGAGGAATCGAGTAGATTATACTTTAGGAAAGATATATCAATTGGAATATCGAGGACCCAATTTACATTTAGCTGACTACGAGCAGATGAAGCTTAAAAACCGAAGTTATATGGATAAAATAGAAGAGAAAGATACGGAACTGACAAAATTGCGTTACATATGTCAAACAAGTATTCAACGATTAGCGCATATACGTGAAAAATCAGCGGCATTTGAATGTGATGTGGAAGAGTCTCGATGTGATCTGCATGATATCACTGAAGACGACTTAAGTTTGAGAGAAGAAATTAGTAAAATTAAACGTGACAGAGATAACTTTAGGCATTCCACACGTCAGCTGATTGAAGAGACTGGACTCCTCACCCATTCATCGTTACTAAAAGATATGGAACAGTCTCAGATTGACTACGAACGCGATTTGGAAAAATTGGAAACGATAAAAACAATTTACAATAAAAACGCTAATGACTTGAGAATATTGAGAAAGAAAATGGAACGCATTACCGAGATGAAGAGAAGGAAAAAAGTTGGAGATAATTCACCAGCAAATGTAAAAATTCCGAAAAGAAAACCAATGATCAATAATAAACAATTTAGGCCTCGAAAAGTGTCGTTGTCAGTGCCGGTTATTGATGAATCCGCCTTTATACTGCATAGTAAAATGATGATTAACAAAACAAGTTCACAAGATTTATTTGTACAAAAGGTGAAATTCAATAAAACTTTATTTTAATACAAAAAGTTGTTTAAATAGATATTTTTAAAACATGTACCTACCTATTAATTGAAGAGTCTACTTCTCTTGTAGGGCAATACATGTTTCCCAACTTCTTCAAGCTCTCGGAAAAATTAATGACTACTATGATATCCTCAGTCGACGAGAAATGATTGAGCCCAGTTAGTTAGGTCAAACATTATAAACTAAGTAATTATAGCAGGCACTAACATATACATACACAACAAAGGACTAATGGCTGACGCAATATTCCGCAAACTCCTGCAGCGTATAGAAGACACTCGTCACCAGAAACTCTTTCAGTTCTTTTTTGAATTTTCGCTGTGGAGAACAATCTTTTATATCATCTGGTAGCATATTGAAATAGTATATTCCGGAGTAGTGGGGCGATTTCTTGTATGACTCATGGTTCGGCCTCGGAGGAAGCAGCCGGTTGCGCCCCCTCGTTGGATAATCGTGCAGTGAACCGTTTCTAAGAATCTGACCTCTTTTTTTGTAGATGAATAAGATTAGTTTAAGCAAATATATGCCAACCACAGTCAGTATTTTATTTTGTTTAAACGTATCTCTGCACGAGCAATTATATGGCAAGTTGAACATAGTACGTAGTACGCGTTTTTGAATAATAAACACTCTTGACAGCTCACAGCATCTGCCCCACGCGATTATATTATTAGAAATGGCAGAGTATATCATAGCATAGTAGATGTCAAGAATCGACGCAATTTTAATGTGTATACCACATAGCTAAGGCGCGATAATTTGCGACACAGCATATCCACATGAGCCAGCCATCCAAGCTCCGAATCAATTGTCACACCTAACAAATTCGCCTCCGAAGACCAAGCAATGAGGTTACCCTCAAACTGAACGTTAAACTCCAATGGGGGTCTGTATCTCTTAAACTGGATTGCCACAGTTTTGTCGCGATTAATAATTAGTTTATTTTGGAAACACCAATGGTCGAAAGCCCGCAGAACCGCATCAATTTTTGCTCGAAGCTTATCAGGCTCCTTATCAGAGATAACTATTGACGTGTCGTCCGCGTA
Organism: Apoderus coryli; assembly: GCA_911728435.2. Lineage (NCBI taxonomy): Eukaryota > Metazoa > Arthropoda > Insecta > Coleoptera > Attelabidae > Apoderus > Apoderus coryli. The sequence goes on along the minus strand of OU452215.1, from coordinate 10,417,352 downwards.
CATAAAGACTTTTCCACAGGGCATGTGTAACGGTAGGTCGTTCACAAAAAGTATAAACAGATGTGGACCCAGAATGCTTCCCTGATGGGTACCGATCTTAATCTCCTCAAACTGCGATGTCTGAGATGCAACCCTAACAGCAACCCTTCTATTAGTTAAATAAGAGAAAATCCAATCGTTTACCCGACCACGTACTCCCAAATCGGCCAGTTTACTTACAACAAAGTCCCTATCGATGGTGTCAAATGCCTTAGACAGATCAAACATAAGCGCCACAACAAAATCACCCCCATCAGTCAATTCGTGCAGATGTTGTACAAGCTCCGTTATGCACGTATCCGTGGAGAAACCCGTGCTGGCAATCGCTCATTATTCGGCATTTCCCTAGAAAATTTGATATTTTATTACACATGATCTTTTCAAAAACTTTTGACAAAACATTTAACAACGCTATTGGTCTGTAGTTCTCAAGATCATCCCTGCTACCCTTTTTGAAGATAGGAAGAATAATGGCTTCTTTAAGTTTTGATGGCAATATTCCAGACAGAACTGAGGCATTCATTAAATCACATATGATACGAGCGAGAACACGCTCACAAACCTTCAGCAGAGAGACAGGAAACTCATCAGAACCTGTTGATTTTTTGTTATGCAAATCCACAATCACATCTCGCACCTCCCCTTCAGAGACGGGGTCGAAAAACATAGTTCTTCCATTAATGTGACCCGTGGTACATACCCTAGAGATATCAGCATCAAAGTGCTCACTTAACTTCAACCCCACAACGTTGACATAATGTTCACAAAACTTAGAGGCTATCTCATCAGCATCCCTAATAACAGAACCATCACCAAGCCTCACACTCTCTCCCAGTAATTCGATCAAACGTACTCCAGACTTACTTCGATCTATTGGCAGAATTTTTAAGACCAGTGCTAAAAGCATGAAGCTTCTCTTCCCTGATATGGCGCTTTACAGTCCTCCTTAGATCCCAGTAACTCTCGTTCAGTTCCTGATTGTGCACATTTTCCCTAAGCCAGCTTATTCGTTTGAGTTCGTCATACTCGCCCTGTAGAGCATCTGAGAAAACAATTCTGGCGTTTTTTCTCGCGTTATGAGATGCGACCCTAATTTTTTTTTTTTTGAGGAAAAGCAATATTAAAACACGACAAAAGACATTCCCAAAACTCGTTAAAGGCGTGTTCAAAATCATTAAATTCTGAAGAAAAATTGTACATTTCAAGTCTCCCACAGAACAGCTGTATGGAGGAATCTCGAATGCTCCTGCGAGTGTAACACTCAACCGAGGCAATATCGCCATCACACCGATCATCAACAAGTCTATATCGGCATAGCTGGGCTCTATGATCTGAAAAACCAATTGAAAAATTGTCAACATGAGCCAGCTCTGGATAAATTAATGCCTGGCAATCTATTGTTGGTGACTTGAGCTATGCCGAGGTGGGCTAGTTTCGTCTTCGAATAGACTCATCGTGCAGCTCGGCGCAACCCAAAGGCGAAAGCCAAAACTGCGAGCATATTCCATGCCCAAATCTTGAATATACTGCTGCACTGCCATTATTGTGTTCTTTAGATCTTTTTCACCAGAGCCATACAGTTTTAGGTCGTCCATATGAAACCCAAGGTATGCGATAAAAGTATCCGCGCGTTTCGCAGGGCAACCCATAGTTAAGACCCGCGTGTCGCCCGATGTTATGGCAAAACTATTATTATTAAATATGTGGTAATTTGCAAGAATAAGAAACAAACAGTCATATCAATATAGTTTTATTATGCACAATAATTGAATGTCAATATAATATATTATAAGTAGATACCTAAAATGCTAAAATTAATAAAATATACTTTTTGTAGAAGTATAATCAACCGTCAATGAGTTTTCTAATTAATATCAAATTATTCAAGAAGGAACTAAGTTGTTGAACGTCTGCGTTTGTATGGGTCGAATTAAAAACGCTTCCAGTTTGTTTTCATTCGGTTTCCGTTGCAACTTTACTTTGACCACGGTAAACATTTCAATATGTAACGTCGTTTCAGGCAAATCCAAGGTTTTGGGAAAGGTCACTGTTAATTTCATCACTTTCTTGTCAGAATCATCTTTACCTCCTGTATTTGGGCCAGGCGGTTTAACAGGTGTAAACAGCCAGGAGCATGTTTCTTCACAATTCTGTAAATACAATGACAATGAGTTTTTATATTTTATCACGCATAATAACTAAACAGTATCATAGAATAATAACTATAGATAAGAAGGGTCAGTAGACGCTAAAAACGGCATCGACTCGTCGCAATCCCAGCCACATTTTGGCCCGCTCCTATATATACTATATCTATACAGAGTGTCCCCTCTCAATTGGAAAAAACTTCTGGGGCATATTGAGGAACCATAGACTTTTAACCTAAAATGGCGGCGTCATACGTCACAGTTGGAAAATTATTTAGTTCAAAGTGTCAACCGCGTTGAACTCGGAATGCTGTTCTTTATTATGCTGTGATTTTATGTTGAACATTGAAAAAACAGCAGAGACCACAATTATTAATTGCATTGGAAATGTCCTGAATGGAAAGATCATAGTTTTAATATGCTAAAAATTAAATTAGTATTTACCTTAGCATAAAGTCGAACGATACTGCCAGTGTTTAAAACAATGGCATCAAACGAATTGTCCTTTACGTCAACAACCACACAGTTCTGTACGTATGGTTGATGTTTCTCTATATAATGGACTAAATAAAGTCCACTACTTTCTTCTCCGGCACGTTTGGCATTATACTTTTGTAAATTACAAGTAGCTGCGATAGACTTAACGTATTCTACATCCCACGAGGGCTTCGGGTTGTATTCTAAAAGTTGGTAAGTATTTTTAAACACGAAATTTCCACAAGCAACTAAACTTATGAATCAATTCTTCTCGAATAATTCCTGCGTCAAATTTAAATATTGATTTAGTGACTGACACCAATTTGGAACGACGTTGTGCTATCAGGATCTGCTTCAGACTTGGACACAGTGTCACGAAATCATTTTTCAAGCCTATGGAGTCTGTTTTGTCGAGACCCTCAAGGTTTTAGGTGAGAAGAAAGAGAATCAATTCAAGAATTAATGAAAATGATCAGATCCGCGAACGCGGCGTTTAGATCGTCGTTTGATAGTGCGAATGATCGGTGAGGAGTTAAATTTGATCCATACAATCGTTCATTTAACCATTGAATTGGGGCTGAGAAAAATCTGTGCAAAAATGGTTCGGAAAAATCTTTCACAAGAGCAAAAAGACATTATTTTTAGGAAATAGTCCATTACTATGAGTGGAGTTCAGTATATTGTAAGTTGAAAAAAGAGTCACTCTCCACGATTAAACGATACTTTAATAAGGCATCAATACCATAAATTGTTAGTTAGACATGTTTCGGGATACCTGTTCCCATCATCAGTAACGTAATTATTACACAAGAGAGCTAATTCTTGAGTTAGAATAACATGATGTTTTTTAATTTTATACTTAATGCGTCATTGAAGTCTGAAACCAAAGCGAATATGTAAATCATAAACAAATTTAAAAGGTTGGCTACTTACAATATTTAATGGAAAAATGTTTTTTGGTTTTTTTGTGAGAATTTTTCTGTTACTTTTTTAACGTTTTTTCCCACTATTTCTTTTTGTAAATCATAATTAAAATTATAGTTTGTGTTACGTTATTTTTATTAAATAAACGCAATAAAATGGCTGCTTTCGGAGATTGTTGTTAATAATAACCTGGTTGGCGCCACCTATGGTCTCAGCTTCCAACAACAAACATCTTCCTTCTACAGAGAGCTACTTTTTAATATTTTAAAGAGCATCAAAGGTGTTATACAGTGTTGGTATCTATACAAGTTTCACACAATAGAATGGTATATCTTTATACAAATTTTAAAAAAGAGGGCGTTGTGTGAGGGAGTATGTATGCTTATTAGTTAGGCAACTCAAATTACTTTTTTCAAAAATATTATATAGATTAGGCCTGATTTCAACTTAGAGTTGGTGCAATTATTATTATTTTAATAATGTGGATTCAAGGCGGGGTGAGGAAAGCGAAGGAGTTGAAGAATTTGGTGCATGTGAATTCGATTTGGTCGTTGAGACATGTGATATTAGGGTTGTTAACGATGGAGTTTATTTCTAGCATTTCAAGTGTGTTTAAGAGTGGACCTTTATTGCACGCATGTAGAAGTTTGAAGTTTTTAGTGGGGTCAAAATTATGGTGCGAGTTATGTACGTGGTTTGCGAAGGATGATGCACTTTCGATAGTCACGTTGTTATTAGTAGAGGCCTTCTCAATAATTTTAGTATGTTCTTTAATTCTAGTTTTTATGCTTCTTCCAGATTGTCCTACGTATTTTGCTGGGCAATTTGGGTTGCCGCATTCTAAGAGATATACGCCCGATTTTTCGTTTAGTTCGGGTTTTTGTTTGGAGTTGTCTAGAAGTAGTTTTAGAGAATTATTAGTGCGGAAGCATACTTGAATACCATTCTTTACAAAGAGTTTCTTTAGTTGGTTACAGAAAGGGTGGAAATATGTTAAAGGGACATATTTTTTTGTAGGGTTTGGTTTGTATTCATTCAAGTTTCTGTGCACGTATTTTTGTGTGTGCTTATGGTAAATACGATTAATTTCGGACTTGAGAAAGCCGTTAGACTTTGCTAACTGGAAAATGTATGTTAATTCTCTGTTAAAACTGTCTCGCGACATTGGTATATTAAAGAGTCTGTGGAACAGGGACTGAAAGGTGGCCATTTTATAACTGTATGGTGTGTTGGACGATTCAGGGATAGTGATATCTGTGGAGGTGGGTTTATGATATATAGAGAATGATAATTTATTGTTTAATGATCTCGATATAATTAGGTCAAGATAGGATAGTGAACGGTTTGTTTCTGTTTCTGTGGTAAATTGGATGCGCTCATGCAATGAATTCATAAAGGTTAGGGTCTCATTCAGGTCTTGGTTCGTGCCTCTGAAGATGGCAAAGATGTCGTCGACATACCTAGAGTAATTTACGAAACGTGGGCCGTGTATAGGGTGATTCAAGATTTTGGATTCGAGATTAGTCATAAAAATTTCTGCAAGGACAGAGGAAGTCGGGCAGCCCATTGCTAGGCCTTCTACTTGTTTGTAAATGTTATTATTGAAGGAGAAAAAGTTCTGTTGTAGGGTTATTTTTAGCAGTTCAATAATGTTGTCGATATGTACTTGGTATAAGGTAGAATCTTCGATAAGAAGTTGTTTTGTTAGGGTAATTGATTCGTCTGTTGGGATGCTTGAGAATAGGCTTTTGACATCAAATGAGACCAGGAATGAGTCGTTGGGACAGTCTATATTTTGTAATTTTTGGCATAAATCTTTTGAATTTTTGACGGAGTGTGGTGGGATGAAGTTTGTGTTTAACTTAATGATATGATTTAGCCATTTAGATAATTTAATGGCTGGGGAGGGTGAGTAGCAAACTATGGGTCTGGCGGGGGTGTTAGGTTTGTGTACTTTGAGTTGCCCACGCATTTGAGGAATTTGTGGATTCATGTTAGTTAACCGGAATTTGTTTGTGTTAAACAGTGCGAGTGTGTCCCCTGCAGAATCCAGTGTCTTCTTCAGTTTATTCTGGTATGCATTTAAAGGGTTAGAGTTCATTAGAGCAAAGTCGGGGGTGTTTAACAACTCATGCATTTTATCATCGTATAAAGTTTTTTTACAAATTACGGTGCAATTGTCCTTGTCGCTTTTACTTAAGATGAGATTGTTTCCCGAAACATGTCTAACTAACAATTTATGGTATTGATGCCTTATTAAAGTATCGTTTAATCGTGGAGAGTGACTCTTTTTTCAACTTACAATATACTGAACTCCACTCATAGTAATGGACTATTTCCTAAAAATGTCTGAAGCTGGTCAAGCTACGTTAGTCCGCCAATACGAGAAGCTAATTCTACAGAGAAAATACACTACACTCGATATCTTCTTCAACTGTGAATGCAAGAAACTAGGCCTTATTCCAAACTACATCAAGATTTTCACTAGGAGTAATTCCACAGCAGCACATAAAGCTACAAATACAGCTAAAAACATATGGTTGAGAGAAGAAATAAAACATCTACATATCAAACTCGACATGATCAATTCCAAATTAAAGTATATCACCTCAGAACTTTCACATAGGTTGCATGCAGCTGAATGGGACTTGTTACAACAACAAATGTTCGAGAGATCGCACAATGAAGGTAACATCAAAAAACATAGACTCAAAGTGAAAATAAGTAGATTAACTAATAGCTCTAGAAATTCTTTTAGTTATATTCAAGAGACACCTCTCGACCAATCTTTAGATGCGGGTGTGTCACATGCAGAGAACCAAAACACTCCCTTCGATAACCAAGCCTTTAACGAGCAATTTCCTGCGCAGATCGTTAATAACAACCACACCTTTCACCCTAGAGTATTAAACCTGTCTGACACTATTTTTTCCGACTCTGAAATGTCATTACTAAACAAGGGCTTGAAATACAACCTACATAACAATATAACTGAAAACCAATTGAAAATCACAGTAGCCGAATGCGAATCCATTCTTGAAATTTCAAAACCAAAAAATAAAGACCATATTCGAGCTGATATCTCTAAGATCATTAATACTGCTTATTCTAAAAACGCCATGCAATCCAACCAAAACTCTGAACAAAAAACCATCAAAAATATCAAAAATAAACTTAACGGAAACAATCTCATCTTAAGTAAAAGCGACAAGGACAATTGCACCGTAATTTGTAAAAAAACTTTATACGATGATAAAATGCATGAGTTGTTAAACACCCCCGACTTTGCTCTAATGAACTCTAACCCTTTAAATGCATACCAGAATAAACTGAAGAAGACACTGGATTCTGCAGGGGACACACTCGCACTGTTTAACACAAACAAATTCCGGTTAACTAACATGAATCCACAAATTCCTCAAATGCGTGGGCAACTCAAAGTACACAAACCTAACACCCCCGCCAGACCCATAGTTTGCTACTCACCCTCCCCAGCCATTAAATTATCTAAATGGCTAAATCATATCATTAAGTTAAACACAAACTTCATCCCACCACACTCCGTCAAAAATTCAAAAGATTTATGCCAAAAATTACAAAATATAGACTGTCCCAACGACTCATTCCTGGTCTCATTTGATGTCAAAAGCCTATTCTCAAGCATCCCAACAGACGAATCAATTACCCTAACAAAACAACTTCTTATCGAAGATTCTACCTTATACCAAGTACATATCGACAACATTATTGAACTGCTAAAAATAACCCTACAACAGAACTTTTTCTCCTTCAATAATAACATTTACAAACAAGTAGAAGGCCTAGCAATGGGCTGCCCGACTTCCTCTGTCCTTGCAGAAATTTTTATGACTAATCTCGAATCCAAAATCTTGAATCACCCTATACACGGCCCACGTTTCGTAAATTACTCTAGGTATGTCGACGACATCTTTGCCATCTTCAGAGGCACGAACCAAGACCTGAATGAGACCCTAACCTTTATGAATTCATTGCATGAGCGCATCCAATTTACCACAGAAACAGAAACAAACCGTTCACTATCCTATCTTGACCTAATTATATCGAGATCATTAAACAATAAATTATCATTCTCTATATATCATAAACCCACCTCCACAGATATCACTATCCCTGAATCGTCCAACACACCATACAGTTATAAAATGGCCACCTTTCAGTCCCTGTTCCACAGACTCTTTAATATACCAATGTCGCGAGACAGTTTTAACAGAGAATTAACATACATTTTCCAGTTAGCAAAGTCTAACGGCTTTCTCAAGTCCGAAATTAATCGTATTTACCATAAGCACACACAAAAATACGTGCACAGAAACTTGAATGAATACAAACCAAACCCTACAAAAAAATATGTCCCTTTAACATATTTCCACCCTTTCTGTAACCAACTAAAGAAACTCTTTGTAAAGAATGGTATTCAAGTATGCTTCCGCACTAATAATTCTCTAAAACTACTTCTAGACAACTCCAAACAAAAACCCGAACTAAACGAAAAATCGGGCGTATATCTCTTAGAATGCGGCAACCCAAATTGCCCAGCAAAATACGTAGGACAATCTGGAAGAAGCATAAAAACTAGAATTAAAGAACATACTAAAATTATTGAGAAGGCCTCTACTAATAACAACGTGACTATCGAAAGTGCATCATCCTTCGCAAACCACGTACATAACTCGCACCATAATTTTGACCCCACTAAAAACTTCAAACTTCTACATGCGTGCAATAAAGGTCCACTCTTAAACACACTTGAAATGCTAGAAATAAACTCCATCGTTAACAACCCTAATATCACATGTCTCAACGACCAAATCGAATTCACATGCACCAAATTCTTCAACTCCTTCGCTTTCCTCACCCCGCCTTGAATCCACATTATTAAAATAATAATAATTGCACCAACTCTAAGTTGAAATCAGGCCTAATCTATATAATATTTTTGAAAAAAGTAATTTGAGTTGCCTAACTAATAAGCATACATACTCCCTCACACAACGCCCTCTTTTTTAAAATTTGTATAAAGATATACCATTCTATTGTGTGAAACTTGTATAGATACCAACACTGTATAACACCTTTGATGCTCTTTAAAATATTAAAAAGTAGCTCTCTGTAGAAGGAAGATGTTTGTTGTTGGAAGCTGAGACCATAGGTGGCGCCAACCAGGTTATTATTAACAACAATCTCCGAAAGCAGCCATTTTATTGCGTTTATTTAATAAAAATAACGTAACACAAACTATAATTTTAATTATGATTTACAAAAAGAAATAGTGGGAAAAAACGTTAAAAAAGTAACAGAAAAATTCTCACAAAAAAACCAAAAAACATTTTTCCATTAAATATTGTAAGTAGCCAACCTTTTAAATTTGTTTATGATTTACATATTCGCTTTGGTTTCAGACTTCAATGACGCATTAAGTATAAAATTAAAAAACATCATGTTATTCTAACTCAAGAATTAGCTCTCTTGTGTAATAATTACGTTACTGATGATGGGAACAGGTATCCCGAAACATGTCTAACTAACAATTTATGGTATTGATGCCTTATTAAAGTATCGTTTAATCGTGGAGAGTGACTCTTTTTTCAACTTACAAAAAGACATTAGAAAGGAAGCACTTTTTGGAAATAATTGACAACAATCCCCATTTTCTGGAGTATGTTATTACAGATGACGAGTTTTGGATGTTTGGGTATGATCAGGACACCAAACAGCAGAGCATAGAGTGGCACACTTCAGCTTCTCCAAAGCCAAAAAAAGAAAAAGAGCTAGTCAAGGCCAAATGGTTAATCAACATTTTTACCAAGAAGTTCTCGAGAGAGTTTGAAAAAAGGTCATGCGCGTTATACCACCAAAATATGTGGGTGATTTTATCAACGAGTTTTTGGGCATTAAAAACATTTCTGTGGCTCCTCAGTCCCCATATTCACCTGACTTGTGTCCATCTGACGTTTTTCTGTTCCCAAGATTGAAAAATCACCTCAAGATACGTCATTTTGGGACATTGCGGAATATTCAAATAGCCGTAACCAACCTAGTGAAGGCTATTCAATGTCTGAGCTCGAGCACTGTTATGAGGAACGGAAGAATCGTCTCCAGCGTTGTGTGGCTTCCCAAGGTACACATTGAAGGAGACAATGTGAATTTGTAATGTTATTTTAATAAAAAAAAAAAATTCGCACGAGGCTGTCGTCCTGGTAATAAATCTATTTGGAGAACATTAGCTGCTGTTGTTGTTACCATATCTGCTGCATCTTTCAGGTGCTTCTCAAAAATATTAGTAAAAGTAGAAATCAATAGAATAGGAACAACGTCTTTAGTTAATACAGGCAACTACAAAGGATTTCCTTTTAAAGACAATGTAACCCGATGGCTTAAACACCACTTAGTTCTCAAATAAAACAATTAATAATAGAAAAAAGATACCTAAGCTGGCTGCAAGTAACCGATGCACCATAATGTCAGCATATCTTCTTATTGGTGATGTAAAATGCGTGTATATTCCAACACTGAGCGCAAAATGACTAAAAGCATCGTCAGATTGAACTGAACCGGAACAGAAATACTTGGCTCTTTGCATTGGTTTGGCTAATAAATGGTTTAGTACTGCTCCACGACATTTTCCTAAAAACATATTTATTTATTCATCTGCATGTTATTAATTGATAATATATTTGTATTTGTAATCTAATTTTGTCCTGTAATTGGTATTTATACTGTTGGGCAATAAATGGTTATTATTAAAGCTCAGCTCAAACTGTTGTTATAAACAGGTGACAATAAAAATACGGTTCTATTAAATTATCGATGATATAAACTAGAATTGCACATTTAAATGCTTTGTTTTTATTTCAAATGGTACACCCTGTATCTAATATCACGTGTCGACTGTAATTAAAATACTCAAGTGGAGTCCCCTTTTCTTCCTATCCATCTTTTAGGGAAAATGTTATTTAAGTAGAGCGTAGCGTGGAGGAACTCATCTCTTACAATTTTCTCAAAGGCTAGGATGATATCGTCTCTCAGCATTGTGTCATACTTTTGAGCAGAGAGATTCCCTTCAATAAAAAAGTAAATAGTCATATATTAGCGACGATAACTCCAATCATAACGTAATTTCTTCTGCAGGTTCTGTTGACTCAAATGACGTGTTAAAGGCATTAAAAGAATTAAAACCAAAACTGACGTCAGGTTTGGACAATGTGCCAGCATTTTTACTAAAGGATTGTGCTTATGTATTTACTGAGCCTTTAGTTAATTTATACAACAAATCCTTGGAATCCTGCACTTTTCCCCAGGTATGGAAATCCGCACGGATATATAAGTCGGGTGACACCAGTAAAGTAGTCAATTACAGGCCTATATCAATATTGTCCAACTTTTCGAAGGTTTTTGAGAAAATACTCCATGAGAAAATATTTGAACAAATTAAAGACTGTATAGTCACATAACAGCATGGATTTTTTAGAAAACGGTCAACGATATCGAATCTTGCAGAATTTTTCCAAACTGTTTACCCCATTGTAGGACAAGGACTACAAGTTGACACAATCTATACAGATTTCACGAAGGCCTTTGACAAGCTGGATCACACGATTGTTCTGCAAAAGATGAACAACATTGGCTTTCACACAGATTTGTTGCGCTTTTTCAGATCCTACCTATGTGAGCGTAGGCTCCTTGTAGAGTATAATGGATTCAGGTCTGTGGAGTTTTCGGCAACCAGTGGCGCGCCGCAAGGGAGTAACTTGGCTCCTTTAATTTTCTCTTATATAACATTTCTGAGGAGGAGATTTTTTGGGCTGCCCGACAATTGAAAAATAAGTTTACTTCCGGTCCGGATGAAATACCCTCTTTTTTTGTAAAGGATACAATAACTGTCCTTTCCACTCCCCTATCTAAAATTTTTAATTTGATTTGCAGGACTTGTGTTTTTCCACAGGATTGGAAGGTTGCGAAGGTGTGTCCGATTTTTAAGAGCGATGACAGGGCTTGTATTTGTAATTATAGACCTATATCCATATTATCAAATTTCTCAAAGCTGTTTGAAATTATTTTATATCAGAGGATTTATAGAGTGACAAAGCCTAATTTATCAATAAATCAACACGGTTTTATCGGTGGCAGGTCCACACTTACTGATCTCTCTGTGTTTACACAATTTACTTCAGAAACTGTTGATGGAGGAGGGCAGGTCGATGTGATTTACACGGACTTTGCCAAAGCATTTGACAGAATAAATCACGTGGTTCTGTTGAACAAGCTTACTGTGTTTGGGCTTGGAGCTGGATCTGTTTCGCTAATCCATTCATATATTACTAATAGATCCCAATATGTTCTCCATAATGGATATAAATCGTCAAGATACCATAAGTCATCTGGTGTTCCGCAAGGGTCGAATCTGGGCCCATTATTGTTTTTAATTTTTATAAATGACTTAGCCGGACTACTGAATTGTCAGAGAATGCTCTTTGCGGACGATATGAAAATATTTAATTCCGTTAATAATATTGACGATCGTAATCGTTTGCAGCATGATATGGATTTGGTTCAATGCTGGTGTGAGGAAAACAAACTGAACTTGAACTCTTCCAAGTGTAAAGTTATGTCATATACCAGAAAAAAATCAGCCATTCATTTCGATTTGGTGAGACGATTTTAAATCGTCCTGAGTCCATTAAGGATCTTGGTGTGACCTTTGATAAGCTTCTTTCATTCGATATACATATAAATAACATAATTCTGAGTGCATCTAGGTCTTATGGCTACATTGTGAGAAATTCCAGATCTTTTGAGAATATGGATACAATAAAAACCTTATACTATGCATATGTCAGGTCAAAGCTGGAATACTGCTCTTTAATATGGTTTCCATATTATAACTGTTACAATGTTTCTGTTGAGAGAGTTCAGCGTAAGTTCTTAAAGTTTCAAAACTGATGGATCATATCCAGAAAGAGGAATAGAGTATGACATCTTGTTAACAAGATGTCAAATACAAAGTTGCAGTAAAATTCCTTTTTAATATATTGCATAGTAAGATTGATTGCGCTGAACTCTTGCAAAAGTTGTATTTTCTGGTACCAAGGCAAAATTCGAGATCTTCTAATTTATTTTATAACGACCGACCTAGGACCAATTTGTTGATGAAGTCGCCTGTCTACACAATGTGTCGGACATATAACTTTATAAGCGATGAGAGTGATATTTTTTTTGATCACTTAAGTACTGTTTTGGGTGTTTTGAATGAACATTTAGGTTGAATGTATGGTGTTTCTTTCTTTCTGTTTCGGTTTATTTGTGTTGTTATTATTAATATTAAGTAATTTTGTAAGATTGCTCTGTAAATGGATTTTCTGTTGAGCAATAAAGCAATTATTATTATTATGATAAGAATAATTAATTCATTCTCGCTCATTAAGACCATTGTACCTATTTTAGAGACGAAATCGTAATGAAGGGGCAAACTAGAATTAAATTTAAATAACGAAAAACAACCTTCAAAATTACCACAAACCAAGACTAATAATGTTGTGAACAAAACCAACTGAAAGATAAATAAAAAATAATTTTAAATGAAATATTGAGCCTTAATAATTAATCATTATTCAATGTCACACATTTTCGATCCAACATTGGGGCAGTTTAGCTGTTTAGATTAAGAAAATAATTCAAAGTTAAGCTACCTGGAAAATCATCAGTTATATATTTCTTCATCGTCTGATTAATACTACCGGATGAGGATACATCAATATGAATACCACAGGTCTCTAGATTCTGTTGTAGCTCCTTCATCATGGTGCCTTTCGGTGCATCATGACATCTTAAAAATGCCAGGTCTGGAAACGATTCATGTATTTTTGTGCCAACAGATATATTTGCGAGCAACATGAATTCTTCTATTAGTCTGCAAAAGAATACGTTTCCAATTGATACAAGGACTTTGTCACTGCTTGAAGGAGAAGGACAGTTGGTCGTTTCCTTTTCAGCTGAATGTGGTCATTCGTACCTGTGTGCTTCCTTATTTTCATACACTCTGAAGTCTAATGGTTCTCCTGTTGTTGGATGCAAATTAAATAACAGTTTAACTTGATCAATTCGTAATGCACCATTTTTAATTCTTTTCTCTCTTAATTTTAAAGCGATGTGTTGTAGAATATTTACAGTTCTGCTTAAATCTTTACCAGTGTAGCCATTACCGATTTTTGGTAATTCATTCGGATGGAAATTTCTGAAAATCAAAACAATTTTATATGATAGGGTCCTACACCAAACCAAGGCTCCAAAAATTGAAATCTGATTCACTACTAATGGGGTCGTGATATTTACGCAGGACAATATAAAGTTAGTGTTGTATATTGTAAAGAAATAGAAATAGAATTTACACAAAAACCCAACGGCTGCCTAAGTCCACGTGCAAAGTAAGACAAACAGGTCCTTCAGCATAATAAAAAAAAAATTTCATCTCGTACCGTGACGCGACAACTTACCTCTCCGGTTCTTCAATCATCATTTGAGCGTGTTCATATGCCAGTTGCGTACATGAATTCAAAATTGTCCGCGTAAATTGTGTATCCAGTATTTCACCATCTTTGTTGATCTCCCAGAATACGGAGAAGGCTAACTTGTCTTCGCCAGGTAGAAGAGAACAATGTAGACACAGTTCCACCTATAATCAAATGCTCATAAGTGCTAGTATAGTAACTTAATACATATAACTGCAACCGTGTTTTGTGGTTTAATCGTGAATACTACGAAAATACTGTTACAGAATTTTTTTTTATAATATTAAAGTTAAAAGCAATAAATTAACCGAAGAACCGTAAAGAATTAATTAATGCTGGGGAATTCTCTGGATAAAGAGGTTACAAGTTTGACCTGTTGGCAAAAAGGACTCATTTAGTGGCTAATCCAGAATGTGTTGCCTTCATTCAAAGTAGAAAACTCACTTGAGCTAATAAGAAATCTTTTCCTACCTTTACAATCCCTTCCTTTTCAGGGTGAACCATTTACAGTCTACTTTCAGTTTTCTGAATGGCACTCACGTGCCATCCTAACTGAACATAACATGTATAAAAGAGGGAAGATCGCTAATGTCTCCAAGAGCTTTCTGCATATCCTCGGGTGAGCTTTTGATAGGGGTACAAGCATGAAGACCTTTTTTTCCGCAAGGCTCAATAGCACGACTAGCAACTCTGTATCTTCTGCAACAATGAGAGCATTCGCTTCTCTTCTAGGTAGAGGTTATTCTCCCGTTCGTCAGTTTAAGCTGAAAATTCACTTAACCTGACTGACTATGATGTTTTTTTTTCATTTCCCCGAATAATGAGGGACAAAAAAGTTCACCGATTGATCATGTAGAAAAGGTGAAGAGAAAAACGAGAAAGACGCTGACTACCATCACAGTTCAAAATATGTTTCGAATAAGGCAAAACAGACATTCATTCAATAAAATTTTCATTTAGTACTCACCGGTAACATATGATACACATTATCAACCAAATATATAGTTGTAGCTTTCTTGCTAACTATCTTGTCTAATTCTGTGTCCTCCATTAAATAAAACGATGCATCTGATATGTGAACACCTACTTCATAGTTACCGTTCTCCAACTCTTTTACAGACACTGCATCATCTAAGTCTCGGGCCGTCAACGGATCAATGGTAAATACACAGTCCTTCCTTATATCTCTACGATATTCCAGTTCTGCTTCTGGTATTGTCTGAAAAAATTAACCAATGATGGACTACAACAACTAGGAGGGTCATTCCAAACTGGACAGTGACCTTATGCCTTATATTATCGAATTGGGGACACCCTGTACACTGATTTTTCAATCAATAATTGATTTGTAGATAAGAAATAACGATAACTCTTGTTCCAGAATATAAATGTTTAGAAAACGAATGACTTTTGGTCGGTTATACTTGTTTATGTGGACCCACCTTTAATTTTGATAGATCGTCCATAACATTTGGTGGAAATGGAGTAGTATCTAAACCAAACTCCTTCAAAATTGCTGCAGTTTCTACTTGTAAATCCCCAAGAACTCCCAGTTTATCGATAATAACACCCATAGCATATCCGGGCTCTGACCATTCCACAATTTTGGCGACGAATAATACATTTTCATATTGCTTTGACATATTCTGGAAATTATGTGGCCAACTGGTTGGTAGAATTCTTAATTTTGGTATACGTTTGTCTCTTGAAAAGAACGTGGCGTATTCTTTTTTATGGCCTTCTAAGGGTTTTAAAGCTCCCACGGTGATCCTCGAGTGAATCTATGGAAAATGAAATTACTACAAAAAAAAAACACACATTTTTCCTAACATCAAGTTAGCTTCAGTCATTGCAACTGATGTCTTTGATTCACGAATAGCTCACCATAAAAACGGCAAGGGCGTAGGCAAGGGGTTTAAAAGAGGGTTTAAAAATTTAAAAAATCATAGTTCTTAAACTTATCCGAAATTGTTGTTAATAAAAAGAATGTGAAAACGTACCTTGGTTTCAAGATACACTACTTTTGCTGTTGGTTTCCCTTGAGACCATAGCGATTCTGGATTCAATCTCAGAACAACACGATCTCCTTCTAATGCTCTGTTTCTATCTGCTACAGACATGATGTAATAATCAGGCAGCGAACTATCTCCATTGCTTACATACGATTGGCGTGAATCCTTAGAATTTATTCTTATATCACCTACAAAATTTGTCAATTAATTTTCAATATTATAGACAGAAAACTTTCACAGGACACTAAGCTTATAGAAACAATAATGACTCTGGATAAATCCTAGAAAAATTCCATCAAATCCTATTGCCAACAGTAGATGCGCCCGAATTCCCTGACGGGAGGCTTTATTAATGAATTCCTTGCTACATAAAGTAACAAGACTTTTAGTTATGTTTGGAATTTGGTTCGTTGATCCACAACTCATCAGAGGTGATCGGCAGGCAATGTGATCCAAATTTCCCTGGAGGGAATTCGAGCGCATCTACTGTTGACGATAGGATATGATGGAGACGTTGCTTTCATCCGGCCATGGTTTGGGAACTGTGTTTCACGGGGCATATTTCCTGGTCACACTAGATGACATCAATATTTCAAAAACCTCAAATTGGGAACTGAGCAACAGTTTCATCGGTTTTACCGTTTACTGTTTTACGACTAATAATAATAATAATTAAAAACGCCCCCTAGATTATTATAAACATTTCGGTCAAAGTGTTCTTTCTATGAATAATTTTAGATATCTGTATGTTGTTTATTTCTTAATTTATACAACGCTTTCATTAAAATCACTCAACATTTCTGGAACTACTAATGATTACCTCTTATTAATGATCCATCCTCTATCCCACTTTCCACTTCATCTAATGAAATATAGTCCTCAAACTTTTCACTCGGTTGTACAATTTTAGGCGATTTTGTCGGTGACACTTTCTTCCTCCTCCTCTTCTTTGGAGACTTGGTAGGTGTCGATAAATCATTAATATGATTCTCATCTATTTGTTTTCGTTCAGAGTTGTTCAGTGGAATGGAAAAACTTGATATAGGCTTAGGTTCCAAAGCAAAATGCACCTTTACATCTTTCTTCAGCAAAGACTGTCTCTTTGGTACTACATTTAACGTCAATACTTTCTTTAGGTCCGTAACAAAAGTGGATTTTCCAGTTTTCCTAATAAACGCTTTTAGTCTTATGTATGGGAAAAATTGCCTTTGTTTTAAACAAAAACCCAATGGTTTACAATTGGTGTAAGAACATAGGTCTCCGAAAAGGATTGGCGGTGAGGTGGTAGGCGTCAATGGTGATGGCAGAAACATATCTGAGGTGATAAACGTCGATGTTGATGGCAGAAAAGTATCTGAATTGGTAGGATGTGTGGCAGTAACAGAATTCACATTTGATTCTTGACGTTTCTTTTTACGTTCTCTCCGTCTGGTTTTCTTCACTTTGGAATCATCTGCAAAAAATGATATTGTGCAATACTAAGTTACTGCAAAGTATTGTGACAACGTGTCGGTCATGGTTAGCAGTGTAAAGTAATTAATTAAAAATTAATTATAATTATTTTTAAAGAATTTAATGATAGCAGATTTTTGCGAGACTATTTTGGAACATTGTGAACTATTGTAAGGTTACCGATTGCGTACTATTGGCAAAGTATTGCTGCAACACTATAGGTAGCAAAATTTGTTCATCTACTCATTGGGGACAGTGTTTAACTTTTATATTGCTTACTATGCACATATTATAAGCTAACATTAAAACAGGTAACAAAGAATTCAGTAAAATAGTTACTATGCTAGAAATATACTTTACCATGTTGTACTGCATTTATTTTCTGAACTGCACTAGACGGAATATTTTTTTTAGATACTTTAAATTTCTGTTCTTGAACTGGTTGAGGATTGATATGAAGATTTTGTAGCGAATCTTTTAAAGACTGCATGGATACCGGTATATCCCATTGTTTGCTCATTATTTTCAAATTCTATCTAAATTACTAACTATGAATTTAATTTTATTAAAATATTGTCTACACAGTTGATTTTATAATAATTATTACTATAAACAAACAATATGTTCGGATTCTGAAATTTTCTAACCTCTCAAATAATCAGGGAAAATCCTTAGATTAGAAAAGAGAGGGGATACCGCACGTTCGTATATCAGAATGTATGGCAAGTGTTACGCTTTTAATGCGGCGGCCATTTTTTATGTGCTGAAAAACAGAAAACTACATTTGCATTTTTGATGATTTTATTTGTGAAAATTGGGAATAGAAATTTATTTTGTATATTAATAAAATGGTACATTGTGTGGCTTTTGGATGCCCAAGTCGCAGTGAACAAAAGGAGTTCAGAATTCCGTTTCATAGGTAAAACTTAGAATGATGTATCAAGTCGCTTCTAGTTTTTATTAGTTTTTAATAATTATAAGTAATCTTTAGGCTATTATCTTTTAGTATGTAGTATAACAGGTTTCAGTTTACCTAATTAAAACTGTTTGATACAACAATTCATTTAAAATCAACATGATAAAGCATTATTTTTTGATAGAAACCTCTATTGATGTTTACTTTACCAGGGGCGTAGACATTATATTTTTCCAAATAATTTGTTTTTTACACATTTTTGCGTTAAAAGTGAATAAAATAATGTCACTTTAGCTTTTTAATTATTTCAATCTTTAGAACAAAATGCACTAGATAGCCCAGCAAATCACATAATATACTTTTTAATAAAATCTATTTGTGTCAAATGTCTTAATGTTCGTGTATATTTTTGATTGACGGTACATTTTATAGTGTGCAAGAATTCATAGATGCACTACAATAACACAACATTATTTTTTAAATTGTTGACACTTTTTGTTTTTCTTTGTTTATTATTTCTGTTTGTATTCTTTTTGTATTTTTGTGTCCGTTTATCTGTATACTGTATATTATTTATTATTTTATTTAACCTTTAGTTGACTTTATCATAATATTGTAGACTTGCCAATGTATACATTTGTTATACCTTATGATGGCCAATAAATATTATCATTATTATATCAATTTTTTTAGCGCGTTCACAATACTTTACCTGAGTGCGGTAAAGTAAAATCAACAAAAGGTTTGCAAAGATAATCAAAATACCTTTAAATTAAGCTATCACCCGCGCACTTCTCCGCGGGCTTTTGCTGTTACTTTCAATAGGACAACCCTGTATTTCAGATAATATATTTGCTACAATAATTAAGTCAAAAAATATTCCCAATTTAGGAAATCCGTTGCGAAAGTGATTGCATGCAAGTTTTATTTCTATAAGTACCACAAAACAACAAAAAATCATTTATTTAGAGAATTTCAATTTATAATAAAAATACAATCGAATGTATTTAACGTTGTATTATCTTTTAATAGGCCCTTTGACAACTGATCTACTTAACTAATGTTCCATAAAATTAAATTAACTACGATACTTAATGTACATACATATAAATTATCCCCGCTATATATAGGAAAAAACCTAACCATGTATAATATCCTTCAACATCTTCATCTTCTGTGCATTTCTTTCCAGCACTTTGCAAAAGAAAGTTTCTCATTAAGATTTATTATACCTGGTGTCATAAAATCTCTGCGGTACTATTTGTCTACGCGAGCAAAGAACGAACAATTCTTAATTTCGAAGCACGGCGTTCAACACAGCCTTTTCATTAATTAATTTTTCATTTGTGAATTTCATTACTTACTTTTCATTGCAAAATGCTGAAAAGTCTTTGAGGCATATGTATCGTAAGTGACAAACTATTGAAACGAATTAAGTTGATAGTAGTGTTGACTGACCATATTCACCAACAGCAGCAAAGTTGAGCCTGTAGAGAACGATTAAGGTAAGAATTTTTTTAATTTCGGCTAAATGTAAATTATTTATAGTTCCATTAGATTCTAATACACGAGATTCCTCCAGGAAAAAGTATTTAATTCGGAAAGCAACGAACATTTAGGAGTGTTTTAATATTCAAAGGAGTGAGGTCACTGTATCGAATATATTTAAGATGAAGACACCACCGGTTATGCTCGAAATAGATGATCAAACCTTCATATTCCAAACGTAAAATATAGTTAAAACTTCCGACATAGCCGGATAATATTTTAGCGGTCTTACCTTTCCGCAGTCTTTCCCGAAAGGACACTGTGTATAGTAAACAATTCCCCATATATCACGCATCATGAAGTTTTTTTTCATTTTTTACGAAACACAGAAGATAGGTAGGTAAGTACATAATATTAATTAATAAGACCATACCTACATACTACTAGGTAATAAATAGACAATCTAATATTTTCTATACATTTTTTCGAAATTAACTTATTAGATGCAGTTTCGTTAAAATTTAATGATTAGTATTTGATAATTGAAGTTTGTAACTTAAGATATAATTAATTGTTTTCATCTCTCTATATTATACCGGAAAATATGGTGATTTAGCTCAACTTATCTGTAGAAAAACAAAATGGTTATTATACATTGAAAGATTTTAAAAATTGGATTACACGAAAAGCGCGTGCAGTATCTTATGTACAGGGTGTTAATATTCATAAACAATAGAAGCAATTTTACACCGTCATTATATGGACGATTATATTGATAGTGCAGCGACAGTTGAAGAAGCGAAAAAAATATCAAATTGTGGAGTTCTTCATCTTCTTTTTCATGTCCATAATGCAGATGTACGAAATTATCCATTTTTTTTATTGATTGTTTGAAATTTCATCATCCCAATTTAGTCCAATTTATCAGATATATTAATATTATCCAAGTGATTCCATTTCAATTTCATATTTTTAATATTGACGAATTGAACATGTAAGTCCATATCTTTCATAGTATAAACGTTTGACATTTCGTAAAATATATCTTCTGACTCTCCAGATATTTGGAAACTTATTTTGCGAGTTTATTTATTTATTTATTTATTCACCAAATGACATTACAAAATGTATAGAAGTCGTCAACGTAAAAAAAAAAACTCAAATTTTAAATATATACATACAATATTTACAATTATCACATATAAAATAACACATAATTGTAACTTCACAAAGACTATTAAACATTTAATGTATAAGTCACATGTCAAAACACAACAGTTTCTAAATAACAGTTACTCGGGCATCCCGAGAAAAATACTCGTTAACAGAATATATCGCCTCAGATACAAGAAACGATTTTAGTAACACTGAGAACTTCTTAATTTCGTTTATAGACTTCAAGTTATCTGGCAGTTTATTATAGATCATGATCCCCCGGCAATAAATTGACCTCTGAGTCAAATTGTATTTAAACTTGTTTATGTGTAAGTCGTTTCGACTCCTTGTGTTTACAGTGTGTATATCACGGGTTTGTGGAAAATTCTTTAAATTTTTTTGACTAAAAATACATACTTCATAAATGTATAGAGCGTATATCGTTAAAATATTAAACTTCTGAAACACGGGCCTACAACTCTGTCTGTCGGGAAGCCCAGCTATGCATCTAATAATTCTTTTTTGCTTCACAATATATCCCCGTACCTCAGGCGCGACTCCACTTGGGCATAGTAAAGCATCAATAACTGACCCTGATCCAAGACTGACTTCAGTGAGTTTATCAGATAAAAGGATGAATTTAACTGATCCACCACTCTCTCACAATGAAGCTTCCAGGTTAAACCGCTATCCATCCGAACACCCAAGAAATCCACATAACATGAGGCAGCAATCTCAT
The DNA here is from genome assembly GCA_911728435.2 of Apoderus coryli. NCBI lineage: Eukaryota > Metazoa > Arthropoda > Insecta > Coleoptera > Attelabidae > Apoderus > Apoderus coryli. The sequence goes on along the minus strand of OU452215.1, from coordinate 10,395,456 downwards.
CACCGCCAACTCTTACAGCAAGAGGCTGACATGTGCTTGGTCTAGCACTAAACCTCATCAATTTCGTCTTTGATGAGTTAAAATAAAAGCAATTTTTCTCGAAGAACGCGCAAAACTTCCGAGAAGTACAGCAGAATCCTCCTGAAGTTCATCTGTTGAAACATTCGAAACAATGAAAGATATATCATCCGCAAAAGCTGTTAAAGGGACATCTGGAGTCACTGAGAATATCTCATTAACGTACAACACAAATAAAACTGGCCCCAGTACCGAGCCCTGGGGCACACCGATGTGAGTATAGGTTGGTCTAGAATTCACAGTTCGTCTGTGAGTCGCATAGGTATGGGTGATACTGACGTACTGCTGCCTATCACTCAAGAATGTCTTAATCCAATTCAATGCCGGTCCCGTAATTCCATAGCCAGATAAACGAGCCAATAAAATTTCATGATTCACACAATCAAAAGGCTTTACTGAGATCGCAGAAAATCCCAGCTGGAGCCTCACCTCGTTCTATACATCTCAAAATCTCTCCGTACACTGACTCTATAGCTGTCTGTGTAGATTTCCCACTCTGAAACCCATGCTGTCTTCGTGAAATAATATTATTTCTACTCAAGAAAATACTTAGTCTGTCGAGAAAACAAATCTCAAAAAGCTTCGAAAATGACGATGAAATAGGCACAGGTCTATAATTTTCTAACTTATGTATGTTTCCTTTTTTATATATGGGAATTACTTTACCTATTTTGAGCATACCTGGAAAATTTCCACTACAAAAAGATAAGTTTACAAGATACACAGATTTGTTGACTTTTTCAATGAAAATTTTAACACTTTCAAGCGTCCGTTGCACGAATATCTAACTAGTTTAAACTTATAATTCTTATATTTTTTAGATTCATGTTGAGAAGGGAATGATTTTTTTTTTACTCAAGATATGGGGTGGCGTGGCTTGTCAGCTTACCGTACTCTTGGTTTTGTATTAATAATAATTAGTGTATTTTTTATTTGGTTCTTATTCGTAGTGTAGTCAGTATTTGGTGTTATATTTAAGTCTATAAATTGCATAGAATTATTATTTTTAAGTTGAAACATTGTAATTGTCTTGTAATTAAGTGTAAACCTGTTAGACATTAAATATTTATTTATTTAAAATCAACCAGTAAATTGGATAAGGATATTCAGCCGTCTCCAGACTTTATACAAACACTGTATACTGTATAGAAATTATTATGTCACAATCGTTTTAACAAAATATTTTCCAGTATATCATGATAGTAGGTATGCAAAAATATTTGGTGCGACCAACTCACAATAATTATTACATTATAGAAAGTAAATACGCATAAATATGGGTAATTGATGAATAAACTGCAAACAAAGCTTCCGATGGATACTCGCATATAGGCATACATACATAGAAGGATAATATGTTAATTAAATATGTAATTTTAAATACAAATAAATTAAATGAATTTACCAATAGACCCAGATATTGACCCACTATTAGTAAGAAAACGTATTTAAAAGTTATAACAATCGTCAAGTATATATGGAAATAATCATTATTTCCTTATATTTACGGTTTTCACGACTATGTGTGCTACTTTTTTTATGAAGCTACGTATGTTCTTATCAAAAATTTTCCGCAGGCTTCTTCGTTTTTATGTTATATTAGGAAACTAGCAGGGGACACACCCTGTATTTCAGTTCTGTTTTAACTTATTATGCGAATGGAACCTACGCTGTATTTCAGAAGGGGATTAGTAATACTGTATAGTGTATAGGTAATCACTTTGCTGACGTATTTTTGTGGACAGGAATCTCCACTAATAGGTAGAAAAAGTTTGGATATGGTTTTAAAGATGGAATTAGGTAATGAGAATTTTGAAGCTGAAATATTAAATAGTTAATTCGAAAATTGAGTTGAAATGCCACCAACTTTCAACTTTGCAGACATAAATTTGTGGAATTCAATCGCCACTAACATGTATCTAGGTACCTAGTTATCAGCACACATTTTGACAGGGTTTTAAGGATTAAGGATGGGATTCGGTACCTAATAAAGTATTTTGAAGTTGAAGAAATTGAGTTAAAAAAATTAACACGTTTTTCTGCATTTTTTTGCTAATAAAATAAAATTCCGTTGTGTATACAGGGTGGTCCAACTTTTACCTGCATAAATTTTAGAATCGATAGATAATCGACAAATAATATGAGTTTGGTTAATAAACTATGTGCGAAAAATTCTTCGTTACAAAGTTACAGGGTGTTGAAATTTAAGAAAAAAATTTGAATTTTATTAATATCTTTAAAACCAATTGAGATATTTCAATGAAATTTGGCACGTGTGGAGAGGTAATCTAGCTTCATTTTTTCATGTAATAATATTATTTTTATTTCCACCAGTGGCGTGTGTACAGCTACCGATTGCGACATTTTTAATGAAAAAACAGATACGCCACTGGTTTATCTCAAAATGAAAGTTATATCTGCAATTCTTGTTCAATTTAAAAGAAAAAAGTACTCTTGCCTTTTTTTCGTATGACGCAACATTTTCGAGTAAAAAAATAAAAATCGTCTAAATTAAATGTATTGCAAACCAACATAAAAATAACATATTCTCATTACACGTTTTACACATATTTAACAGATTTTACAGGGTTTTTTTTTGCAGAAACTGTTCAAAATGACTTCCGTCATTGTCAATACATAATTGGTAAAAGGCGCATAATTATCACATTAGCTTTCATTCAAACAAAACACTTGGTTACAAAACAGAAATGTCAATCATTTTGTCACAACAAATTTGTGTTGCATTTAAGTGTTCTTTTTAGTGTTAATAATAATGCCGCGGCTATTTAGTAACCAAGAATACGGTTTTTGCGAAGGAAATGCAGTAGCAGCCGCAAGGGAGTATGCACGCAGATTCCCTAATAGACGGCATCCAACGAGAGAAGTTTTCTCTCAAGTTCATCGGGCATTTCGAGAACGAGGTTTAAATACTACTTTTAACATAAAAAACAATAGACAGCGCCCTAGAAGAAACAATTTGGCCGATGAAAGGCGTATTTTAAGAACGTTTGAAGTTCACCAAGAACTGCTGTCATGCTTAACATATCAAGGTCAACCATTCTTAAGTCACTTCATAAAGATGGTAGAAAGGCTGATGAGTTGCATCGCAACAATCACATTCTATCGGCAGCAATTAATAGCATCACCAGAAGATGCCAATTGTGTATTGAAAATGACGATAGTCATTTTGAACAGTTTCTGTAAAAAAAAACTGTAATATCTGTTAAAACGTGTAATGATGTTATTTTTATGTTGATTTTTCATACATTTGGTTTAGACGATTTTTATTTTTTTACTCGAAAATGTTGCGTCATACAAAAAAAAGCCAAGAGTACTTTTTTCTTTTAAATTGAATAAGAATCGCAGATATAATTTTTATTTTGAGATAACCAAGTGGCGTGTTGGTTTTTTCATTAAAAATATCGCAATCGGTAGCCGTACGCACGCCACTGCTGGAAATAATAATAATATTATTACATGAAAAAATGAAGCTAGATTACCTCTCCACACTAGCCAAATTTCATTGAAATATCTCAATTGGTTATAAAGATATTAATAAAATTCGAATTTGTTTCTTAAATTTCAACACCCTGTAACTTTGTAACGAAGCATTTTTGGCACATAGTTTATTAACCAAACTCACATTATTTGTCTAAAATTGATGCAGGTAAAAGTTGGACCACCCTGTATAATATTGAGAGCTTATAAGTAATTTTTCCATGAATTTCTGCAAATATAATTTTTTAAAAGTTTTGTACCCTTCATCTACGCCTATGACGTTGAGCTGGATATAAAATTAGCAAATAATTTGTACATGATCTTGTCAGAAAAAAAGAAAACACCTATTAAGTATGCTTATAGTCTATACGCACCATGTTTTGTGAGGCCACTAGGTATTTTATAATAAGAACGTTACTTTACCTCCCCATTAAACATGAGTGTGAATTTAACAGTGCGTGTCAAAAGCTATTTAAATTAATGGTATATCATTAAAGATGTTGCACTCGTTCGGATGAAATTAACTTGTGATTTATGTCGCGACCTTTATTTGATTTTAATAGGATTTAACTAAAATACCAATGTTATTGCTGTTGGTAGTATTGTACTGGACATACGGTACATTGCAAAATATACCTATATATATATGAAAGTTGTTGAACTATTAAAATCAGAAATAACAATAAGAATTCAGCCTGCCCTTTAATGCTTTGTCGAGGCTGCTGCATCGTCGACATCTTACTTGTCAACTTCCAAAACAGTCTATTCTTCACTCCTCGATAGGCACTCCCATTCTGGGGTACATGTAACTTGCAACACAATTTCGGCGTATTTTTAGATTACAAAAGAGAGCTGTTCGATATTCTCTTATGCTCGCTTCCCACGGCGCGTAATATCACGGACCGCCCCGCGCCAGCTCACGCCAACAGGCCGTGGGAAGGGTGGCGCTCGAATTGGCTCGTGCAAAACTGAGCTGGCCTCTGTTATGCGTCTCTAGTCGGTAAACGGTAAACTTTAAACGCCCGTGGTGGCGCGACTCGAGCGCACTTGTGGTAGTCCGAAGTGCCCCGTGTATTGAGATGGCAAAACATGATTTTTAATATTAATAATAATAAATTTATTTGCAGTTCAAAAAAAAAAAAAAACAAGTTACAACTCTAATAATTATTACATTACCAAAAAAACTAGAACTACAAAAAGGTCTAGATGGCAGTATCCAATTACAGTATTAAATAATAATCTTCACACTAAAATCCGTACGGTACTTACATAGAAGGAAGAACAATGGTCATAACAGTATAGTGAAAAAGTCTCACATAATATCATGTAAGTAGTATGTTCATTAGAAATTTCCCAGAAAGCTAAAACCACAATTAATATTATTATTATTAGCTTATCTGGTTTTCTTCATTTCGTATGAACTGTAAGTATATATCGAACCTACTATGCTGCATCTGCATGCAGCTTATTCGAATACTACTATCACTAATCCAAAAATTACATGTTTATTAAAATTTTAGAATCCCTACATACATACACAGGGTGAGATACTTATACAAGTTTTTTAATAAAAAATGTGGTTTTATTTTTTTACCAAAATTTATAAAATTATATTCTGGTGGCCAAACCCTCAGAAAAATAAATAAAAATAGAAGTGGCATAACAAGAAACTAATCTCATACTTTTGAGCAACTTCGAGAAATCGTTTTAGGTTTTGATCATGTTTTTCTTGATTTTCTCCACAAACTGTAACATCATCTAGATAAGCAAATACACCATGTAGATTTTCATTTTTAATTATTCCATCTATAACTCTTTGGAAACAAGATACTCCATTTGTAACCCCAAAAGGAATTCGCCGAAATTGATAAAGACGACCTACAGCTTCAAAAGCAGTATACTGTTTGTCATCATCGCGTATTGGTATTTGATGATATGCAGATTTTAAATCTATTGTACTAAATACTTCATATTTTGAAAATTAATTGTTCAATGTTTGGTAATGGATAGGCATCCAACAAAGTAAACTTATTAATAGTTTGAGAGTAGTCTATTACCATTCTTTTGCGATGTGATTCATTTTTAGTGACCAGTACTTGAGCCCGCCAAGGAGAGCAGCTTTCTTCAATTATATTTTCTTTTAATAATTTTGTTACTTCATCTTGAATGAATTTTTCATCTTCAGTGCTATATCTTCTTGACTTTGTTGCAATTGGTTTACAGTCAGGGGTCAAATTTTTAAATAATGAGTATGGCTCGACTTTTGTAGCAGTTAATGAGCATATAGACAAAGGTGGTTTAGGACCTCCAAACATATCAATTCGGCTGTGCTGCTTCAGTAAATTATGACCTATTATTATATCTGTACATAAATCGGATAAAATCTTAATTTTGGTATTGTCATACACATTAAAAAGCATTTCTAATTTAACACAACAAAATCCTTTTATTGTACTAGAAAAAGTCGTAGACGCCATTGCAACAGAACCGGAATCAGGATATATTTTCAGATTATTCTTGTCAGCAAATTCCCAGTTAAGATAACTTTCAGAACTTCCTGTATCTATAAGCACGTTGACAGGTATTCCATTTATTTTAGCTTTGACTAATGCGTTGGATAAACATTGAGGAAACAATGGTGAAAGTGATGCAATTAATGAAGCAGATGTGGACTTGCTCTTGTTTGATTTTGCTTTAAGGCATACTTTAGCAAAATGGCCAATTTTCCTACAATATACACAAATTTGGTCTTTTGCAGGGCAAACAGACCGTGAATGCTTCGGATTTCCACAAAAGAAACATAATTGAGAAACAGCTGACGTCGTAGCCTCAAAATTTTTGAAATGTTCATTGTTGGAAGTTGCATTTGTGACGAATTTATTATGATTTGATAATATGTAGGTTTCAGAATTCTTTTGTGCTTTAAATATTATAACAGTTTGCATGTCGAGTGATTTTCCGAGTACGGTTACGTGTCACAAGTAAGTACAATGGCGTAGATTTTGGGATTTTGCAGAGATAGTAGTTACCATGGGTTGTTTAAATATACTATACACCTAGTTGGAAAATAGACAGTAATATAATAAGCAAAAATAATTGTAAATTCATAATATGCTTTATATTTCATACTTTCTTAATAAATAGTAGCATAATATTATCATATATGTATAATGATATGCACAGACCTTTAAGTAAGTACCTTACGAAAAAGAGAAGATATGGGATGTGGTGCAAGTGGGCATTATGATCCTATATATTTTATTCATAGCACTTATTCATGTTTTATTTATAGTATAGTACAATAATTCTTGTATGTTTCCCAGTGATCAAGCCGTTAGAAGAGAGTGGTGTACTTCTCTTGGTTTAAGTTTTGAAAAGGTCAGTAAAAGTTCTTATGTTTGCTCACAACATTTCAACCAAAGAGACAAAACATGCATATCGCACACAGCCATTCCTGTTCGCTATGTTCCGTAAGTTAATATTTTTGTGCGATTAGAAATATTACAATTTATTGAAAATATTTTTTAATAGATTATCCTCTGGATTATCGTCTACAGCTGAGGTTGCAAAAAATATGACATAAATGTAAACAGCCAGTTCTTCAGAATTTCTGTCTGCGTCCGAAGTTGAGGATGAAAAGTATGTGCAAAACTATTCTTATCACATACATACTGGTCACCGCAACAATGAATTAAAATTTGTGTTATTTTTTTTTCAGCGCGACCCAGCATAATGTGGAGGTCAGGGACACATTAACAGCAAGTTTCTCGGAAGCCCTATCAGTCTCAGAAATTGAAAAAGAAAAATATGCACATTAAACAGATTCAGCTTCTCAGGTCTAGGACAGCTAAACTAAGTTTTTTGAGTTGGTTTCATAATAATTTTTATCTTGTCTAAACTCGGTAGAAACAGATTCAGTTTCTCAGGTCTAGGAAAGATAAACGATTCATTTCAAATATGGTTTCTTATAATTAGTAAATGTTACAACAAAAATTCATAATTATATACCTTTGCATTTAATAATAAATATTTTCATAATATAGAAAGTGTTTCCTTTTAATCCCAGACATCTATTATTTAATAAATTATATTTGAAAGAAATGCGACAGTTGTGTTGTGTTATTTTGAGGCACATTGTTCATAAAATTAAAATCTTAATTACCATTCACGTTATATCAATTGTTCTCTTATAATTTTATTCTTGTTCCAGATGAATAGAATTTTCCAAACTCTCATCATCATAGTACCCGCTACCACAGTACTTTGTGCACATCACAACCTGCAGCAAATCCCTGATGAACGACAGTTACGGAGTTTGGGGTATTTTGACTACATCCAACAAAATATGGAATATGCGGATTATGATAACAGTGATGGCAATGACTACATCTCGATGGCAATTGATGAAAATGACCTGAGCCGCACATTACCTAAACGGAAACGAGTCCGGCCTGAATCGAACTATAATTCACCAATTTATTATATAAGACTACCACCGCAGCCATATGTTTTTATGCCGGGACTAGGTTATATGTCAACATCACTACCAGTACAATCACCATTCTTAAACTTACCGTTAAGTTTTTTGGCGAATGGCAAGCCAACTTCAATTTATCAGTGGTCGGATACTGTGAATCCAACAATACCACCAACAGTTCAACCTCAAACAACTACTGTACGACCGCCAGTTGCACCTGATTCAACTATTCATAAATTGTCGGGGGAGTTTAATGGAAAACCAAATGATATTTATGTACTAAGAGATTCTTATAATTCGTTGTATGGGGATGTTTTACAAAATTTATATCCTTAGTTATATTGATATTAGTAAATCATCGCATGCTAATGCTAGATCAATTTTGTGAAATATTCGCTCTAAAAATGAACACGCTTGTGATTGAACATTGATAGCAGTGCCAGTGCCTGTCCGGGAGACTTCTCCATACATATTGCATTCATTATACGTCTGAAAGCTATGGAAAATATTATAAAATCCGGTTATATCGGAAGTAGGAGCCTACTTGCTTTTTTTTATATATTATTATGTCTTTGGATTCTACATGAAACGCTAGACATAAGTTGTGTATAATATCAATAATTAATGTTCAACTATTTTTGACATATATATGTAAAAAGTCTCTTTTTTATTATTAAATTATTTAATAAAACTCTCAAAACGACACCCAAAATCATTTATTATTTGTCATCACATAAAACAACGTATTTCTAACAGATCTTATTAACATCATCTGTCTTCTATTACATTTTCTTATCTTATGCTATTCTCATCACTGGTTCGGCCGTCCTTATTGTATCGAAAACCAAAACCTGACCAAAAATATATGAAGCTGGAAATAGTCAACTAGTAGTTGAACAAAATTTATCTAGCATGCATAGAGGTTATTATAATTGCTCATAATTTAGGTATGTATTTATTTATTGTTTAATTGTAACTAAAAATGAAAATAAAACTTAATAGAAATAAAATAAAAATATGATAATTGATTTACAAACGTAACTGCAATGCTTAATTTCTAGTTTGAACTCAATTCATAAGCATAGTAAAAGTGAAATTTAAAACAGCTCCTACACCCCTGTCAAAATGTTACCAGCCTCTCGCTAATTACGTGAAAATAAATAAGGATTTCAATAACTCCGTATTATATATGTCAAAATTGACGTGCCCAAAAAATCTCAATTTTCCCGATACGGTAGTCTTTATAAGTTCATTTTTATAGCCTTTTTTTGTAAAGGAAAGACAATTTTTACCAATCTGGTAGAACACTAAAAGTAAACGAAAAAAAATTGTTTTCCAACAAGATATAATATAATTCGAAATATATGACCAGCGCAGCGTAACGAAACAGACCCCTTCTACTACTATTAAAGCATTTAGAGATTGTGTCCACCTCTATCACAGATCACAGGACTAAAGCGATTTCAACCAAAAACTAATCGGTTCATCTCAGAGACATAGAGAGGGGAGAATGAGCTTCGACGAGTGCGCATCCAATTTTTTGGTTTCACTATGCAGGCTGCCATTTTGAAGCGCTAATTTTGTTTTGATTTAATATTCGCGTGTTTTCTGTTGTTTATTAATATATTTTTGTTGACTTTTATTACATTCAAAAGATGCAAATAGGTTTAATATTTAATTTTAATCATATAAGTAATCAAAATTTTAAAAAAATGCCTACTTGTACAGTGAAAAGCTGCCATCATACCTATTGTGTTTATGCATTTATTTATTACAATGTACGAACAAAAACATTCGAAAACACAGCCGTTCTAGTACTTACTACTTATTTTGCCGCTGTACTTTTTCAAGGATATACTAGTACAATATTGAACCTATAATATCTAATAAACGTATTTCAGGTTTCCGAAGACTGCATTGTTAAAGGAATGGTTAGCAGCTCTTGAACTAAGTCCTGAATGGCCGTGGTCCAGAAATAATCTTGTTCGTTCAAACCATTTTAAAGACAGAGACTTTGAAAGTGTACGTGGTAAAAAATATTTGCGGAAAAGTGTAGTTCCAAGCCAGCAAATTATGATATAAAAATTTGCAATATCCTAAAATATGTATATTATTGAGAGAGAGAGAGAGAGATGTTTTTGGCGACACCTAGCGTGAACAGGCAATATGCCGGGTGAAACACAGTTCACAAACGATGGCCGGACAAGAAGTAACAACTCCATTATATCCTATTGCCAACACTAGATGCGCCCGAATCCCCTAGCAGGGAGGCTTTATTTAAGAATTGCTTGTTACATAAAGCAACAAGACTTTAAGTTATGTTGGAAATTTGTTTCACACCACCATGCTTTCACCAGACGGCCGTTTCGTTGTATATTATATTTTTTAGACCATGCTTACCCCTCAATATATTTTTTAAAATTTTATAATGCAACAACCGTATTTTAATTTGTAAAACTAGGTACCACGAGCCAAGGCTACTCAATCAAGTAAAGCATGGGTTCCAGCCTGCTACTTTAGCAGGTTATACGCTTCAAAATGGTGGACGCATGGTGAAACAATTCGCGCAGGCTGATGTGCATTCTCCCCTCTCCATGTCTCTGGTCTCTTAGGACCTGAACCAGAGATATGAAGAAGAAAGAATAAGCTTCGACCAATGCGCATCCACTTTTTCGTCCATTTTCTAGTCACAAACGTCAAAAAATCAAAACACTGTTAGAGTTGGTGTGGTTATGTTCTTATGTTTCATGTGAGTGCCTTTCACTAACAGAAAGTTTTGCTGCTATTTCTTAATTCTATGGATTTATATTGGATATTCGGTTTTTCATTAGTGCTGTTTGTGTTTAGTTTATTGCGTAGTTTAAAGAAAAAATGATATCCGTTAATTAGTGTTAAGTATAGGGGTAGTTATAGCATACTGTGCTGTGAAAATCTGTACCAAAATTATAAATTGTACCGAATTTAATATCTACGCAACCATACACCACATTTTATATTTATTGCACTTCTATTTTACGTATTTACATTGATGCTATTGTTAATATTATTGTAGTATAATAATTGGACAGTCATAACTACACAAAATTCGCTTATATTCACTAACTAAAGGATGCAAAACTGCAAAAAAAAGTAAAACATCCAACTTATATTACAACGAACAAACAAAACAATGAGTCATATGTGGTTGTTCAACATGGCCGTTTCCGATTCTTTTTACCACAGTTAGCGCAAAGTTTCTTCCTGTAACTTATATTCAAAGGGCTAAACTGATTTGACGTGTGATTTTAAAATTGTGCAATTGTCAAATGTCAAACAAAATCTCCCTAATCCCATAATTCCCATATCAAGAGAAAAGAACAATATAGGTTATATCTTCCTAATCCACAGATCAGGGCTCTAATCTGTGAAAATGAGTATTTTACAGCTTCAGTTAACTTTAGCTATACTAAAACCACATATAGTAAAACATCCAGTATCATTTAATGCTATCAAAGATATAATATTAAAGGCCAATTTCAAAATCGTTCGATCTAAGAGGAAAAGTATCACAAAACATGAAGCTGAACGTTTCTACGAAGAACATAGAGACAAATTCTTTTACAACAGATTAGTTACATTTATGACCAGGTATGTATTAATATGTGTAATCTCTGTTAGATCAAATTTGTCGTTTCAGTGGTCCATCAGATCTTTATATTTTAGCTAAAGAAAATGCGATTAATGACTGGCGTGCGTTGATGGGCCCTACTAAAGTGTATAAGACCATTTTTCAATATCCATTATCAATACGAGGTCAGTTTGGTCTATCGGACACAAGAAATGCTACGCACGGATCAGGTCGGTATTCGTATAAAGGTCATTTTGAACAAATATGTTTATAATTAGAATTAAACGAAGTGCTACTAAATCTATGTTTTAAACAGATTCCGAGGAGTCGGCAAAACGAGAAATCCAGCTGGTTTTTCCAGAATTTGATTACGATCGGTGGTTCAAAGAGGAGGAAGTTAGTTTCCGAAATGGGAATATCAAACTGCTTAAAGATCAATTTGTGCATATAATAGAAAACACTTAAATGTTAATTAATTTTATATTTTTTATACTATAAAATATACAATTATTGTTTGTATAGGTATTTATATAGGTACCTATTAAGTATTGTAATATTATTACTTAGGTACTTATATTGATCAAGATTGAGAAGTGTCATAAAATCAAGTAATGATGCCGATTGCGAGGTAATCAAATTAGTGTCAGCTCCCTGAGGGATATTAAAATCACCAACAATCATGAAGGGTCCGCTATAGACATAGATTAACGACTCAAAATACTACGTAATGTTATTTACGAAAATTCGGTAGGTTAGACGTTTATGCAACATGCAAAATTTGGAGCCTTATTTTCGGCTATACTATTTTTTATCTTGAAAACAGAGATACAGGTAAGTATTATAATAAAATGGCAATTCTAAGTGCTTCGTAAAATTTTTTGACACTACACAGCGGTCATAATTTGAAATTGCAATGCACAGAATAAAAGGGACTCTTAAAGCAGATTCAGAACTGACTCCGCTAAAGACAAATATATGAACAATGTATTCCATATCAATATTTAATTACTATTTACAATAAATTTGCTTTTATAATTTTTTTGTCACATATTATGCATTAATTTTAACAAACACTTTAGGTCGTTGAAATACTTTGATACCTCCATCTATCCTTTTTAGTTCCTCTTCGATTTCCATTTTTCTTTTTCTCATTCTCAGTGTATCACTTCTCACCGGCATCATATTCAGTTCTTGAATTCGGTCCGCATAGCCTATAAACATGTGAATTTGTTTATTCAATCGTGGACAAATAAAATATACTTACTCTGTCTTAAAACTCGTAATGTTTCTTTTCTTTCCTCTTCCGGCAACAAAATATGTCCAGCTGGACATTCCGTGTCATTATCTTCCTCAGGTACGTCGTCTTTTCGATCACGTAAATATTTAGGTACAACTCCTCTCTGATAGGTAGATGGCGGTTCTTTTAACACTTTGATATGTTGCTGTTTCACTGGTTTTGGTTTAATATTTTGTTTGTTTTCTTTGATAAAGTCCTTCTCTTCTATACCTACAAACATAATGATGACTTGAAGTTGTTTCGTGTTATTGAAAACTTGCAGGACTGTCAGGAACTACAGACCGATTTGAACCGCCTCGTAATATGGTGTACAGAAAATAGAATTCCACTAAACATAGACAAATGTAAGTATGTGAGCTTTTGCAAGGGGAGGAATATTCTTGAGATGAATTATAGTGTGGATGGGGCGGCCTTGGGGAGATGCGAAGTAGATGCTTATATAATTAATCAAACTTTTTTTTGTATTGTGTCTACTGCCCTAATGTACTTGGTATCTTCGCGCAAAAAACACATTAATGATCTAGTCCGACAAATTTATTTAACTCACCTAAATTTTCCATGTGTTGAATTACACTCCCATCTCCAATATCACCCTGGCCTTTTAGTGCACAAGGTGATGCTTGCGACTTTTTCGATTGATGTGTCGCATTTGGTCTTGGATACTTTATAATACCAGTTTCGTAAATCTGTGACAAATCGTCCGATCGTTCTGTTTGCATAGCTCTATGTGTAAATTTAGATGATTCTTCACCATCCTTTTTTTGGTGAATATCCTTTTTGTGTGCATTTTTTTGTTTCACTTTTTCCTCTGATTTTTTCGAAGAAACTACGTTATTTTCCCGGCTTTTAACCAAATGTGGGACGCAAATTGTGTTCCTATATTTATCACTATCAATTTTTGGTATTCGTTTTTTAATTACGCCTGCATCTTGAAGTATTCCTTGCATTTGTTTGATAGATTTGACATTTTCTTTTATGAAATTCCTCCTGTGGACAGGTTCTAAAATTAATACACGATTCATTTAAAGATTAAGTTAAACTTGATATTAATGATTACTTACTTGGCTCGGGGAAAATTCCCTGTAAAGTCGAAGTTTGCATATTTGCTCATGGAGAATACCAAAATTGAAACTAATTTAAAAGATTTCTTAATACCCGTAAACAAATAAACAGAAAAGTCGCATGACAACAAAATAAACATTAGTTACCTGAAAAAATCATCAAAAGTTTTACTGGTACCTCAATCAAAGAGGTTCATAGTAACTAAACTTCTTTGGCATCAGTTATAACAAATACCTAGTCGTAATTTAAATTAATTGACTTTATTAATTATAGTTACATTATTAATTCATGAATTGTTTAGCTTAAGGAGATTATAAATTATAAGTACACAGTATACCATTCAAAATCTGTTTTGTTTATATTTTACTGAGGAATTTTAAATTCTGACGTATGACGTGATCATCCTGCACTCACTTGAATCACGCATATACCTATTTTCGATTTAAAAGGAACTGGGCAAAATTGTTGACATAGACATTATCTTTATAAGGAATTGTAGTCTGGCGGCACTTGAGTTTTAGCAACTAACACTAGACTGCGTTAGCGACTTCAAATGCAGAGATATAAAGTAGAGAGAATGAGCTTCGACCAGTGCGCATCAGTGAAATGTATACATTTTACTGGTGCGCATATGATTTTCGAGGCATGAAACCACAGAAATCTTATATATATATATACTCTAGAATGATAATCCCGTAGTACAAAAATGTAACCAAAAGTGTAGAGCTGTCCATAATGCGCATGATCACCAGTAACTTATTTTTCAACAGGACCGGCTTTGATTAAATGTAATATTACTGTTATAGGTATATTTAAAATTAAATTTTACCATTTGGTAACATTCAAATAAATAAATGGAATAAAGGAATTATATGGGATATATTATATTATTATATTATATGGGATATAGAAACTTTGCGTCACGTTCTAGGCCGCATTTTTTGACCAATCGAAACAAAATTTGGTTAAAAAATCGGCTAGGTCATGGAATCGCGTGAGTTCGTTGGCGATTGAAATCGGAGAGCTAATTTCAGAATGGCGGCCTGTCAAAGTTTTAAAAAAATCATATTTTTTTCGTTGTTAATAGAAAATACCGATGTTACATATTAAATGATAGAGCACTTAAATCTCTACAATATTTATTTGGAGAGTTTTTTCATCGCTGGCATATTTAAGTAAATGTAAGTCAATATAAAGTAACAAAAAATAAAAAAAATATCATCACCCGCTATACCTGTAATTATTTTGACAAATAAACACCTGCCAAATAACAATAAGGCCGTACTTGGGTATTTCAGTTAAAATAACTGTCAATATGACACTTTGGTTATATTTGGCGAATGTCAGAATATTCCATTATTTGTTTATTAATAGTGGGTGTCAGTGGTAGACTAAGTATAAATAAAAAATACATAAATCAAAAATCTACTTTTCCGACTGGCTGCCATCGGGATTTTTTTTTATTGCGAAAGTTGCTCGAAAATATTCCGCTTATGTGAAATTGTGTACTATTTTAATTGTTAGTACAGAATTTATTGCCCGCTTGTTTGATATTGTGAACAATACTATGATGCGCACAAAATCTGCGCGAGTTTCAAGAAATCCCATACAAATCAATGCTATTTACACGAAGATAAACTTCTGGTTAGCGAAGCTTACTTATTCTATGCTATGATGGTTATTTGGAGTTCCTCTATCTGGTCCCGGCTGTGTGACTTACAAACTTACGGAACACCCTGTATTTAGAATGCGACAGCAATGCACATTTCTCTTTTAGACGAACCATATAGAAAAACAATATTTATAATAATTACAAGTATCTACGAACAAGGGTGTAGAAAATCAGTTTGCACTCCCTCATTGTATTGATCGCTTCCCTTCTAGTTTCGTTCCCTATTTCAGTCAGAGCGCATTTTCCATTCTAAACAATGGAGACAGCGAGTAAGCCGCCTGGTAATCGTCTATTGTATACCGTGACTGACGCTGCACAACTTTACAGTGGCAAAGTTTTATAATATTTGAATGAATGAGATAATCAGATTGATAATATAACATTAGGTAGTTGGACGCGTAGAGTAATAGCAGGTGTTGCGTGATTTAATTTGAAGTTTTTTGTATACGGAAAAAATGGAATAGTGTGACAGCGTCTCAGCTAGTTGCATGTTGTGAGTGGTGTTTAGTGTATAGAAACTCGAATCAAAACAATGACTTCAGGTATGCTGTGCCAATACTTAGTCCGTCATGTTTTCATATTGTTGTTTACAACCTATTTGTCTATATACCAGGTGTCCAATAATAAGCGCCTCTCGGTCGATTCTAGGATTATGGCAAAAACTTAAAAAAAACTAATCCAATCTACAGTATGTCCTCAGGAAAAGTGTTCAAGAGGACAAACATTTTTATTTTTACTTTTATTGAAAAAAGTTACTCTTGATAAAATTTTGCTGGTTCTTAAACCAATTTTTTCAAAAATCTTTGAGTCTATTATTAAAAATCAAATAACTGAATATTTTGAAGCAAATAATCTCTTTATGCAAAGTCAATATGGCTTTCGTAATAAGAGATCTACTACTCTTGCAATTAATAACCTTTTGGAATATGTTTCGGAGGGCATGGAGCAGGGCTGTGACACCTTTGCTTCCTTTTATGACCTCACTAAGGCTTTTGACTGTGTCTCACACGAGATACTTCTTCAGAAACTCTCTTACTATAACTTCCATGTTGACAGTGTTGCCTTGGTTGGCTCTTATCTCAGCGATCGTTTTCAGCACGTTTTGTATGGGGGACGATTCTCGGAGAGACGGGGTGTGCTCCAGGGGTCGGTTTTGGGACTTTTACTGTTTTTAATATACGTAAATGATTTGTACAAATTTCAAGAAGACTCAAATATAATGCTCTTTGCTGACGACACAACTAGTCTGATTAGATATCGACCAAACGACCCTTTAGGGGAGTTGGTTAATGCTGTTGAGACTGACATAGGCAATTGGTTTCTGGCAAATGAACTGAGCTTGGCTAAAACTCAGAGCATGAACTTTACATTGCGTTCTGCGCCTATCGATCTTCAGAGCGATATTCGCGTGAAGTTCCTTGGGGTTCATCTTGATCCTAAATTAACCTGGGAGAGTCATGTTCGAGAGCTTGGGTGCTCGCTGTCCAGGGTCATATATCTCATCAGAAGGCTTGCGCAGAGTGTTTCAATCGCCAGTCTGTTGACGGTGTATCACGGTTATTTTGTTTCCCGTATGTCGTATGGTATTTTGAACTGGGGACATAGTTCCCATGCAATGAAAATCTTCAAGCTACAGAGGAGATGTTTACGTACAATGTTGGGGCTCGGTTGGCGTGACTGCTGTAAAAAGTATTTTGTTGAACACGCTTTGCCTTCCTTGTACATCTTAAAGTGTCTTGGCTACATTCGAACCAATGCCTCGCATTTCACTCTGATATGCATAATTATGGTACACGAAATCGAAATGACATATTGCCTGAATTTCACCGCCTATTAAGGACTAGGAAAGGTTCTGACTATTATTGTGTTAAATTTTATAATAAGCTGATGCCGTCTCACATAAAGAACCTTGGTGAAGTCTAGTTTAACAAAAGTATTAAATCATTTTTGATATCTCAAGCTTTTTATACCTTTGAGGACTATTTCAAGAGCGATATTGTAAGATTTTTCTAGATTTTAGTTTGTTTTATGTTGTTGCTATTTTAATTTGTTTGTAAGCCTTTCTTTGTTGCTGTAACTTTGATTGATTAATTTTTGTTCTTTTTTGACGTACTATACATGTTTTGTAACATAAGATGGTGAATAAATATATCTATCTATCTATCTAAGATTGTGATATAAAAATTTATCATTTCTTATACGGGGTGTTCAGAAAATTGAGAAAATATGAAAATAAGTTACTACGAAAATTTGCTTAAAAATAAAAGGCAGTATTTAATACCAATTTTCGAACAAATCGTCCTACTTTTATTTATTTGTAATCATTAAATATATTTGACATCAATTAACACTCATTTTTGTATTAGTAGGCGTTGATAGTGACAATTTGACAATTCGCTGTATTTCTTTATTAGTATTATGGTCAGCTTAAAATGCTTACTTTACAGCAACAAATTTTTATGGTGCAACATTATGGGACAGGCGATAGATTTGACATCAATTAACATAACTAACGCTACGTCAGTTATTTAGGAATTTAATAAAAATCTTCAATTTATTCAAAAATCACAAGATATTAAAACACAACAAGATACATCCATACAAGCCAGTTTTTAATCATGTTTTGGAAATCAGCGATGAAGCAAAACGTTGGGATTTTTACCTGTCGGTTGGCAGTATGAATAGAGGATGTTTTCTGATGAATCAATTTTTTCGACCAAAGGCGTGACGTTGCGTGGCTTCGCAACATGCACGATATTGGAGTGACAACTCTAATCCGCATTTTCGTCAGTACTTTGCTAAAGTAAATATATGGTGCGCCATCTCTTATTACGGAATTATAGGGCCACACTTCTGTGACACTTCTTGTAATGCGAACAGTTAAGAAATTCTTATAGTATATATAGATATATAGTATTATAGTAGCGGGCCAGAAATGTGGCTGGGAATGCGACGAGTCGATGCCGTTTTCAGCGTCTACTGAACCTTCTTATCTATAGTTAATATTCGATGGTTAGATCATACGTTTCCAGACCAGAATAATTGATGTAAAATAAATTTAATTATTACAAATAAATAAAAGTAGGCCGATTAATTCGAAAATTAGTATTAGAGACTGCCTTTTACTTCTAAAAAACTTTTCCTAGTAACTTATTTCCATATCTTCTCAAATAAGTGCACTTCCCTCTTGTACTATTTAAAGTATTTTCAATTTTCTGAACACCCCGTATAAGATGTGTTAAATTTTTATATCCCAATCTTACTTTAAGAAACAGCAAAACTTTTTATCATCAAGTTTTTCCTCTGGAACACTTTTCTGTGGCCATACTGTATAGTATAAAGTTTAATCTCACTTATACAGGATGTTCCACAGAAACAGAGCGACACTATTTTTTGTTTTTTAGCGTAGTTCTAGATCTGTGGGAATACCGTATATTTTTAGCGTCATTGATGGCTTTTTTGCTAAAATATCAACTGCAAAATTAGTTTAGTGTTTAATTTTTTTTTCGCTTTAAATATGTAGATACTGTTATTTGAATCCAAAGTATTTTAAATTTTCTATACAATTTCAATATTCTGAGTTTATTTCTTCGATAGACATCCAAATTTGTTGAAGTTTTCTACACCTAATAATAATGTTTCGATAGCTTCCATTTATGCTTACCTAAAAAAATTAGGAATATAAAACCTTACACAAACTTAGCCTTATTTTTAATGCTAAATAAGATAAACTGTTAAATTTTTGGGGGTATCCATTTAAAAAAAATATGCAAATTCGTTGGCTAAAAAACTAGGGTGGTTCCATTTAAAAAAAAACATAGTTTGAAACTGAGACCAAACAAAAAAATTTAAGAAACGCATATGGACTCCACATTAAAACATCTATCAAACGCCGTTTATATATTTCCAATATCTGTTATAGTTTCCGAGATACGAGAGGTGTCCGAAAAGTGATTTATTTG
Source organism: Apoderus coryli (assembly GCA_911728435.2). Taxonomy (NCBI): domain Eukaryota; kingdom Metazoa; phylum Arthropoda; class Insecta; order Coleoptera; family Attelabidae; genus Apoderus; species Apoderus coryli. The sequence continues at coordinate 10,375,803 of OU452215.1, read as the reverse complement.
AAAACAGCCCTGTATATCGAAAACTACATGTGTTACCCAAAATATATGATTAGGGTATCGAGTTTCACAAAAAAGTAGCAACGTGGTTCGAAAACCGCATCCCGCTAACTTTCACAATAACGGAGCTATTCTGCAATTGAAACGAATTCTGGACACCCTGTACAGTTTTTTATATGCAGATCCATGCGGTCCCGGTGGGACAGCTTGTAAACCTACTAAATAATATCATCTAAGATTTCCAAAACTCCTACAAATAAATAAAGTTTGCATCAGAGTTTCCGTACTTAGAACTAATTTTCCGTACTTAGAACTAATTTTACGAACGATTTATGTAGGTAGTCCAAATATTAGCATGTCAGATTCAGTAAAATCAAATAATTCTGCTGCGATACGTCGAAGTTAAGGGTCAAAGTCAAAATTTTCAAAATTCTAGCAAAAAAAAGGTAGGTAGAGTGTCATAATATTTAATTTTTGGTTTTTAGACAAGCAAATACCAAAGATTAATCTACACAATAGATAGTCAGCCCAATGCATTAAAATCAGAACATCTCTAAGTATGCCTGCCACTACGTGGCGTAGACTAGCGTGTAAAGCATAGAGCAGTATTGTCACAGCCAGAAACCGTTTTGTAGTTTATTAATATCAAAAACAAAACGCAACGTATAACAATTATTTAGATCATTTGCAACAGATATGCACCGGCAATGCTGTATTGTCAGAGAGAGAAATTGATGAAATTCTGTATTAATCTGGAGGGGATACGCAGGGAGGGTAGAAAAAAAAACAAGCGAATGTGGTGTGTGTCGTGCTGTTGCCAATTCGTCGGTAAAAGAAACACACAGGGTGATTTATTACAAGTACAGTATTGAAATAAAAGCCTAATCTCTATGAATTAAATTTAATATAATAATATTTAATCCATGTCATACATGTTTCAAGACTAGACCAGTCCCATGATCAGTGGCGAACAATCGTTAAATGAAAAGCTTTTAGATAGAAACATACTTTTGACTAAATATTTCACGTAGACAATGTGGCAAAGATGTAACAAGATTGTTGTAGATCTTATAATACCTATAATAAAAAAATTATCAGTGCTACCTATATTATATTAGGTATACCTATTATAATAGTCTTTCTCTTCATCAGGTATAAGTTCCACTTTATCGGTTTAGGTACTTAAATTTTACTTCTTTTTAATGTTTCTTCGGGTAAATAATAAGTTCGGTAGGAATAGGGCTTTGGGTATGAAACAAAAAAGATAGAAAATAGAAATTTGATATAGGGGTAGTTCTAAGCATTTACAAGTTTGTGACGTGTAGCGATTTTCGATGCCGCCCCCGGAGGTATACATGAGGGCGGCGCAATGCCGTTTTAAATATCTCGTTTCGCTTTCTTGGAAAATAAAAAATTATAACTGATAACTGAAACTTAGTACTTACTACGTGGGCGTAAGAGGTAAGCTCACTTCACAGGTCTCTATTAATGAAAGAAAGTTAACATTTTGAGCATCTGCGTAAAATTAAATGTATCCGTTTGGTGGGTAGTTTTGATTACAATAAGTCGGTGCCAAGCCCAAGCCCGAAACAAAATAAATCTATATTTACCTACTACCTATTTGGCTTGGTACCGACTATTATGTGCATTGTTGTCTTTTGAATGATATTTGTATTTTGTTATTTTTCGTATTTTTTATTAGTTCTTTTGACAGCTCTGGTGTCATCAATACACCTGTATCCCGAATTGCACCAAATTGCGATGCTATTGAACAAGCATATAATCCTAAATATAATATTCTTTTTGAACTACCTTTATCTCGAAAACCAAGCCGTAGCGGACCCATGTACATATGAAATTTGTATCTTAAAATTAGTCAAAGAATCACCCTTTAAAGTTTGTACAAGTACTTATGCAACACCCTGTATACATAGATACTTTGATTTGCAATTTGCAAATCTGTCAAACTAGGTAAAGCTGTTTTTTTTTTTATTTACTTTCAAATATGGTGTTATGTAATTGTATTCAAATTAAATGTTTGGGGATGATATTTACGAGTTTTATTTTTTTATATAGAGAAACTGTTATTCAGTTTTTAAGGATCAATCTGAAGCAGACGATTGTACTTGTTAAAACATGAAAAAAGTTATTGTCGTGATACTTTTAACACCCTGTTGGTGGGTTTTTAAAGCTTTTTACGAAACGTGTTAACAATACAATCTACATAAATCGTTAGTTTTTTAAAGTTTTATGATCATTGCACAAAAACCAATATTAGGGAGACTGTAAGTTTTTTTTCAATTCGGCGTTGCAGAATTTGAACCTAATTGTGATAATTGTGTTATTTTACTAGTATAGATATTTTTGAGTAAATTAATTCGGTTATAATCGATGAGTAGAATCTTTGGAGTAAAATACATTTCACAAAAACCCTGAACCATATTTCTCAATAGATTTAAATTTTCATTAAAAACAGATTAAAAATTCTAATTTTTTACATCCTGCATTTCGAAACCGTATTTTTTTAAATAATTATTGTCATGCTGGAAATTTCAAACCTTATTTACTTCAGCAACTTGTAAAAAGCACAGCCTTTTTAATATTAACATTTCTTAAAATCGATATTACGCGATAACGATGACTTTCTATCAATATCACAGAAGGATACATTTATTACGTATATAATTTGTTAGATTTTACATCTCCGAATTGAAACACACGCAAAAAATGTGCATAAAAAAGTTAGGGTAGCATTTCACGCCTGTATGCCCCTTTAATTTACCCGCCTCTGAGATTTATTTTTTCATAATGTTAACGACAAGTTGAATCTGCTGTTTGAGTTTGATCCTTAAAACTGAATCAGGTAATAACCGGAAGTCCTATCTATAACGCCAAATTTCGTTAATTTAAATATAACTTTTTGATGCATCCTTATATCCGAAATTTAAAATTAAATGACTAAAATAATATTATTTTAGTCATTTAAAATTATTGTCTAAAACATTTAATAAACCAGCCCTGTATATTTATACTATTATAGTATTTTCTTTTATTTTCGTCCATACACATTAATCTTTGCGTAGATAGGTATACGTATACCATATAATTTTAAACAAAAAACACTGCTGCACAGTAGTACATATATGATACCTATAATATAAAAACAAACTCCCACCTCGTAGGGGAAAGTATACTCGTCCTTGTCTAACATTGCCCATATGATTATTTTATTTCAACACAATACATATAACGCCATCTACAATTTCCATGGTTGCATGTTTTTCTACTAGATGTAGCTCGTGTCGAGACAGTTTCAATTTTTGTTTTATTTCCCATATACGCTGACTATCTATTGTGTAGATTAATCTTTGCAAATACTAACCGCGTCATTAAAATTCACTTTTCTCTAATAACGGTACCTACAGGTAGGACATACTGTATAGGCAAATTGTTATATACGGTGCACCAGTTCAAAATAGTCATTAATTTGAAAATAAATCGCCATGTGAGCATTATAATAATATATGTAGGTACCACTGTATTTCCTCTTCAAGTCTTTACTTAATTGGTTAATAACTGTGTAGGTTTTAAGTATTTGGATCCGAAAAACATACAATTGTTGTTGCATAGCTTGAATTATTAACATCATTTTGCCACAGTCGAATTTCAGGGACGTGCGATGAAATTTGGGACAAAGAAACTTATTGTTCACTTACATATTGATTTTATATAGAGTCCCAGATATAATATACCTATACCCAAGACAAATTAAAAATATTCCTGATTCCTGTCCGCATTATGACGTATTTAATTTGCTAAATTACTAAATTTCAATTAAAGTAGTAGCACAGTATACTGTGGTAGTAGGTACTTTGCTTATTATACTATTACTACCTACCAAAGATTTAATAATTTTTTGATTGCTACCGTTGACTGGAATGACTTCAATCCATTTCCCAGGGAAAACATTTAAAAACAACCAATACGAAAGTGGTCCCAATTTTGGTGTCCTTGAATTGGGCCTTGACTGTTGACTTCAAGATCAATAATTGCGGTCCAAGGTTCAAGCTGTTTTATCTTAATGGGAACCCAGCTAACTGGAATAATTCTATGTGTAGATATGGCCTGGAGCAGAAAAAAAAATCGGCTTTAGAACACACATTTCTATAGAACTTATAGAATTAATTACACATTCTGGAGTGTAGCGACGTTATATTTCATATCGAACAATGTCTTGAATCACCCTATATTATGTGAATATAAAAATATATAAATTTCAATAATAGCTTTTCTCTTCTTTTCCTCTATAATAAAGTAAATAATCTACAAGCTGTTTCTGAAAATGATCGCATTGGCATTTTATTTGAATGATGCTATGATTGATCTGAATAAATATTATTTTTAAGATGACGGTACAGTTAAGTTTGTTTACTATAAAATTTTATGAGACCATTTTCCGTTAGTTGTTTACCAATACGCTAAGTGTAAGTGATATGAGAGATGAGAGTATAGATTTAAGATAAAAATAATTACTATCAAAAATGATTATTAACCTAAATAATTTATTTATTAGATATATAGTTTTCTGCAGTGCAATCACTCGAGATATCTTCCATGCATTAGGAAAATCAAGATCCAGCAACACAGAATTAATAATATGTGTGACATATTTTATTATTACAGGACAACATAGTAATATCATATCGACCCCGAGGCCATCCACCCCGGCACTCCTAGACTTGATCTCTCTTAAATACTTTAAAACATCATCATCGGTTATAGTAGTAAAATTAAAAAGTTCGCCAAAATTTGATTTAAGGTTATTGCTGTAATAGTCCAAGAGTTTGGCATCCGGAACCGGCACATTCCGAGAAGGACTTAAAAAGTGATTGTTTATAGCGTCAGGAACATTTAAATCAGGTGGCAATTGATGGGGCGTAGTCGCTGTTGCTAAACTTAGGCTTCGTAATTTTTTCCAAAGAGCGCTCTGATTTTCATTAGCAATACTGTACCGGAGTTTCGAGGTGTAATTTATGGAGACTGAGATACTTGTAGAGAAGGTTCTTAAAACCTTTATAGGGGTATCTATAAAATGCTAGCTGGGTAATTAAATGTAAAAATGGATATTATGAAGAAGGATTTTCTTGTTCCTCGTAAATGAATCAATGCGTCGTTAGCAATGTCAATGTGAGGAATATTGTTTGTTTTAGATCGCGATCGGGACTACATAGGATTTGCTACTTTACCCGATCAAGTGCACAGGAAATCAGTTAAAAGAGGTTTTGAATTTACTCTTATGGTAGTTGGAGAATCTGGACTCGGCAAATCAACGCTCATCAACAGTTTATTTTTGGAAGACTTGTATAAAAATCGAAAAATTCCTGATGTAAGTGAACGGATTATGAAGACAACTGTTATTGAGAAGAAAACTATGGAAATAGAAGAACGAGGAATTAAAGTAAGGTAATTCGAATAATCTATTCTTATCTCTCGACTTTTACGTTCAAATAGAGTCAATAGAAATTTTCAAACAACCCAAAATGATAGAACAAGTTCGACATGATTTGACCGAAGCTCAAACATTTATTTATTTATTTTCTGATATTAGACTGACAGTAATCGATACGCCTGGATTCGGAGATGCAGTAAATTGTGAAGACAGTTGGAAAGTCTGTACAAACTACATTGATGACCAGTTTAGACAATATTTCACCGACGAAAGTGGTTTAAATAGGCGCAACATACAAGATAACAGAGTGCACTGTTGTCTGTACTTTGTTCCACCGTGGGGTCACAGGTAAATAGGAGTTTTTATAATTGGTTGCTGTTGTTATTTTTCTTTTATAATTTTTCAGCCTACGCCAAATGGATTTGGAACTAATGAAACGATTACATCGTAAAGTGAACATAGTTGTAGTAATCGCAAAGGCTGATACATTAACAACCTCAGAAGTAGTCAAGCTAAAGAAAAATATTTTAAATGATATCAGAGAACATGACATACAGGTATGTTCTTTATTAGGAATATGTAGTTAGATAATCTCTTTACTTCTTCTTCTTATGGTGCCTTATCCTTAAGGACGTTGGCTATTACATTTGCCCACCTGATCTTATTTGTAACTGTCCTGAACAGTTCTATGGAGGTCATATTTGTCCATTGTCGTAGGTTTTTAAGCCATGAGTTGCGTCTTCTTCCTGGTCCCTTTTTGCTATTGATTTTGCCTTCATTTATAAGCTGGAGCAGTTCGTATTTTTCATTTCTCATGATGTGGCCAAAATATTGTGTTTTTCGTTTCTTTATGAGGATCATGAGCTCTCTTTCTTTGTTCATTCTCCGCAAGACTTCCTCGTTTGTCGTATGACTCATATAGGATATTCTGAGCATTTTTCGGTAACACCAGAGTTCAAATGCTTGGATTCTTTTTTGTGTTGCCTCTGTCATTATCCAGGCTTCAACACCGTAGAGTAAAGTAGAGAAAACATAGCACTTAAGTATTCGAGCTCTCAATGAAAGATTCAGCTGGACTTTTTGCATTTCGTAAAATACTGTACGTGCTTTTTCTAGACGTGTTCTTATCTCTAGTGAGTGGTCCCAAGTTTCATCAAGATTGCTTCCAAGGTAAGTGTTATTCTTGTTACTTTTTCCAGATCTTTTCCGTTAACCTTGATCTTCACCGTTCTGTTCTGGTGTTTGTTGATGATCATCGTTTTTGTTTTCTGTGTATTTAGTTTCATTCCTAATTTTTCGCTGGCTGCCGTTATCCTCTCCATTAGACGTTGTAGTGCTTCAGCACTATCTGCCAGAATGACCGTGTCATCAGCATATCGCAGGTTGTTGATACATTGTCCATTTAGAATTATGCCATCTGAGGTGTCTTCCAGAGCTTTTTTAAATATCTCCTCCGAGTAAACGTTAAATAGTATGGGTGACAAAATACATTCCTGTCTTATTCCCTTCTCGATATTATTTTTTCCAGATGTTTTCTTTTTTATTCTAATTTGTTCCTCATAGAGGTTTGAAATAATCCTTAAATTCTTATCGTCTATGTTACATGACCTTAAGATGTTCATTAGTTTATCATGTTTCACCAGGTCAAAAGCCTTTTGAAAATCAATAAAACACAAGTACACATCAGTATCGACATCTCTACATCTTTCAATTAATACTCGTATTGAAAAAAGTGCTTCTCTTGTTCCGAAGCCATTCTTAAAACCAAATTGATTTTGACCAGTATGTTCGTCTAATTTACTGTATATTCTATTATATATTATTCGAAGGAAAAATTTGAGCACATGATTCATCAGGCTTATAATCCTATGTTCTTCACATTTCTTGGAGTTTCTCTTTTTTGGTATTGGTACAAATATCGATGTCAGCCATTTTTCTGGTATTATACCTGTTTCATATATTTTATTAAATAGATCTTCTACTACTTCGATGTGTTCGTCTAGTAGTAATTTTATTATCTCAATTGGTATATTATATTCTCCAACAGCTTTTCTGTTCTTTAGCTGCTCTGGTAATTTCGTCCTTTGTGATATAAAGTCCAGTCGCTGCCTCCTGCTTACCAATGTCTTCTCTTCCCTGGTCTTGAAACATCTTTTTCACGTATTCTTTCCATCTGGTTATTTGCTCTTCTATCTTGAGTAGAGGGTTCCCATGTTTGTCCTCTACGAAAGATACAGGTGTTTGTTTCCATATTCCAGCGGCTTCTTTTACTTTTTTGTGTAAATTGAAGGTGTCGTGTCTTTGCTCCAACTCTTCAATTTCTTGACATCTTTCACTTAGCCAGGTTTCTTTGGCTTGTTCGATCTTTATTCTGATGTTTTTGTGTATTTGTTTGTATTTTGTTTCGTTTTTGCCTTTGTATCTTCTACTATATGCCATATGTTGTTAACATAGTAATCTTTTATTGCCAAACGATTAATACATAATACAAGTCCATAAAAGCTGAGATATAAGCAAAGAAAATAAACACCTGCCTGCAAAATAATGGAATCATTTTCTATGCTTCGTTAGCATCGCCACTCTTATCGTCTATCAGGAATCAATGCCCCAAACATCTGTAGAATTGTTCAAAAATTTGTTTCTACTCCACATTATTCTTCGTTCTGTATTGAATCATATTGTCGTAAATCGTTTCAGATGTATGAGTTTCCGGAATGCGATAGTGATGAGGATGACGATTTCAAGCAACAAGATAGAGAATTGAAAGCAAGTATACCATTTGCTGTTGTTGGCAGTAACACTATTCTTGAAATCGCAGGCAGAAAAATTAGAGGACGTCAGTATCCATGGGGTGTTGTTGATGGTAAGTACAACAAAGAGTGTCTTTATTAAATTCTTTCTTATTCGAAAAACTGACATAGCAAAAGGGAGACAGAAAACAAAACTATATCGTTAAAAAGATAAATGGATCCGATAAAATAAAAGATCTTGTGTTTTTACTAATGATACAAGCTAAAACGTCGAATTAGCCGTTTTTTCTACCCTGCACTACACTTATTTTACAACCCGCGATGCGCCACTGGGCATCTCGTAATTTCTTTGATTAGTTTCGCAGAATAATTACTTGATATGTTGAGTTTGCGGATTTGTAAGTCATAATTGACGCGATGATTATAACAAAGTAACTTTATTCACTTTATAATTTAAAATGTTTAAACTTTCAACGAATTAAAATACAAAAACAAATTACATTACCATTGAATAATCAAGTCATGATACAAAATTTAACCCTTATTTTATGATTGTCGAATAAGAAATAGCAACGATAAGACAGTAAAAGTTATTTATATTTTATTTGCAGTTGAAAATCCAGCTCACAGTGATTTTATGAAACTTCGAAGAATGCTGATTTCCACACATATGCAAGATTTGAAAGACGTTACTGAGGACGTTCATTATGAAAACTTTCGAGCACAGTGCATATCACAAATCTCTCAGCATGCAAGAGAACGAGGGTAACGACTTAATTTTGGATCATTTAATTGTGGTAATGCATGTAAATATCTGAAAAAAAATCGGTTTTGTCGCCTCAAAGTTTCTATTTAACTTTTTGTTGTACCGTTTATAGTTTCTCAGATAAGGTAGTGATCGCTCTAAAATGTATCCCAAGATCCACACAACCTTCAGTGACAAATCCAAATTTTTTTGGAACTGATAAAACATATTACCCAACAGAGGGTAGAAGCACAAACATCTTATTAAAGTCAAAACCATTAGGTTTTAACATATCTGTGATGTGTTGATGAACCGTCTTTGAGAAGATCTGAAAGTGAAGTTAAGGGAACGCATTTCAAAGGGGGAAAAAGATCTTAAAATAAAGTACATTGATGGCGTACTCAAGATCGTAAATTATACATCAAAAAACCTTCGGGCAGCCCAACAGTCTGTTCAGACGTCTTAACTCAAGTAATAGTATTGAAATTATGGGCGATATATCTTGTATATATCAGAATGTACGAGGACTCAACAAAAAAATTGACACATTCACTGCAGCGATTAGCGATGCTGAGCATCAGATCGTTGCTCTGACTGAGACCTGGTTGCAGTCCAATGTCAAGGATGAAGAATTATTTTCATCAAATTACCAGGTTCACAGGAAAGATAGAAATTTTGCTGCAACAGCAAAGGACACGGGCGGCGGTGTGCTCCTGGGTATTCGTAATGAACTCCAGTGTTATCGGCTAAATCTAGATTCTATCAATAGTGTTTGTTCTTGTATTGACATTGTAGGTTGTAAAATCGAGCTACGCCCAAAATTGCTGTTTGTATTTGTTGTATATATTCCACCTCGAATAGATTATGAGCAGTTCTCAAATTTCTTTGAGTTTTTGGAGTCACTGGAGTACCTGTACGATAGTAATGTGATTGTACTGGGTGATTTCGGCCCTCTCAATAACGACTCAGCAACTAAACTGGTAACAATTCACAATTTCTTAGACTTTTATAATTTTAACCAACACAATAACATTTTCAATGCCTTAGGCTACCTACTAGATCTAATAATCTCTAACATGATTTGTGTGGTGCGAGATGATGATCATCCACTGGTTGTTGAGGATAATTTTCATCCGGCTCTGAATTGTACTTTTGTAACTGTTATTGAGAACCGCCTTTGGTTCATATTGAACAGTGAATCTAAATCTTACAACTTTAGGAAAGCCGACTACCCCAATTTATATAACTCCCTTCTTTTGTTGGATTGGTCCGAGGTGTCATTGACTGATAATGTCGATACAGCGTTGGATAAGCTTTATGAATTGCTCTTTAATGTGATCGACCGGCATGTGCCGCGTTATCATAATTTTAAGCGTAGATTTCCAGTAGGTATGGTTTACGTCTGAGATATCAAAGTTGCATATTCTAATTACATAGATGGGGTGCAAAATAATTTATTACAGGATCCAAAACACTTCTGGTCATATTTTCACGCCAAAAATAATAGTACTAGAATACCGGGCACTATGTCTTTTGATCGTGTTGAACATGTTGAGCCTCAGGCTATTGTTGACAGATTTGCTGAGTTCTTTGAGAGTTATTTCTGAAACCGGGTGATTCCATATCCGTTGTAAACGGTGATAGAGTTCCCTTTTCTGCTGTCAATGTTCCTGACATTACTGATTCGGAGATAGCTGGATGTTATTTCTACCGACTTTGCCAAGGCTTTCGACAGGTTGGATCATGGGGTGCTAATTCGGAAGCTGAACAGCTATGGGTTTGTCAATAACCTGAAATCGTTGTTTATTTCATATCTTCGGAACAGACTACAGTATGTAGTTTATAATGGCTACAATTCCAAAAAAATATAAAGCTTCTTGTGGTCTGCCTCAGGGTTCAAACTTGGGTCCCCTGCTTTTCTTGATCTTCATTAACGATCTTAACGAGTGTCTGCAAGTTAACAGGTTGTTTTTCGCTGACGATGTCAAGCTGTTCGCCACTATCGTGTCGTACGAGGACTGCATAGGTCTTCAGAGTGAGCTTGAGGCGATGGAGAGTTGGTGTAACAATAACAAGCTATATCTAAATGCTAAGAAGTGTAAATGCATGTCTTATTCGAGAAGGAAAACTGCTATTAATTTTCTGGAATAGATTTAACGTCGGTAGCTTGGAGTTTCGTAGAATCCTTGCTTCTTTGAAATTTTTATACGGTCTTTTAAATGGTAAAATCGATTGCTCTGAGTTGCTGGCTGAGATTGACATAAATGTTCCACGCCTGGGGAGTCGTAACGGATGAATGTTTTACTGCAAACGTCCTATTACTAACCTATACACGAAATCGTCAGTTTTTGTGATGTGCAATAATTTTAATATGATCTGTAACGATTGCGACATATTTGATTGTTGGTTGCACGACTTAATGGAAACTGCTCGTAGTTTTTTTAGGGTGTGATGATGATGTTAATGTAATAGTAATAGAATGTAATGAAAGTAAATGTCTACATCTAAATTTAATTTGTTATTTTGTTCAATATTATTCCGTTTAGTTTCTTGATTGTAATTGATTTTAGTTTGCTTGATTTACTGTAATTTGATTTATTATCTTTATTATTGTTTATTATTTATAATGTTGTATTATATGTTGCTCTGTAAAGGGGTTTATTCTGTTGGGCAATAAACGCTTATTTATTTATTTAAGACGACGCGCGACGGCTTCATAACTCCATACTCGATAGAGTTTCACAATGAATAACGTAATTGTTAATTTTTTCAGTAAACTGAAGAGAGATTCAACACCATATGATAATGATACAACCGAAACTGATAGGTTGTTACTTCAGAAAGATGAAGAGGTTAGTAATAGCATCCTCAATATTACCATAATATAGTTTATACTAATAGGTATCTCAATATTACTGTTGATGACATTAATTTTAGCAGTTTGAAAATCTCAATACATTCCACATGCGATCCAAATGGGAGCCAGATTATTTTAAAATAAATAAATAAATTTTTTCAGTGTTTCTAGACACACCCTACATAATCTGTTCTATTTTCAGATTCGACGTATGCAAGAAATGCTGAACCAAATGCAAGAAAAGCTCAAAGTTACGGCTCAAGACAAGAAACATGATAGTATTATTGATGTATAGTTTATTAATAGATTATTTATTTATTTATTGAAGTTCATGTAGAAATTATATGTAAAGTTTATAATTTTGTTGAAATATCTTTCTATGTACCTTTAATAATACCAAAGAGATATTATGTTAGTTTGGTATACCTAGCAGGTTAATATACATAGATTTCAGTGTTTTAGTTTCCTTAAGGTAATGTTGTATATATGGAGTTGATAAACTTAAATAAAGATCATATACATGGTGAGTCAGTCATATTTGGAAGCAACATTTGGGGTCTTGGAACAAAAATCAATCTTCATGAAGTCGATTATTTTGCTGCTTGCTAAAACGAATACCTACCTTACCAAATGTTGCGATTCTAGTTCTAGCTACGGATGGGCAGCAACATAATATAAGCCCAGCATAAAGAACAGAATTCCGAGTCCACGTAGGCACTTTTAACTCAATAATATAATAATAAGTACGAGTACTGCTCTTGCAGCGATCACTAATGAAATTTTTGAGGCGTATGATAGTGGATGTGGTAGTGTGCTGGTGTTTCTCGACTTCTCTAAGGCTTTTGATACTATTAATCATAATCTGCTCCTATCAAAACTAAAATTTTATGGATTCTGTGATCAATCATTGCAACTTGTCAATTGTTACTTGAGCGGAAATCCCAAAGAATTCAAGTTGGTGATCGCGTCTCATCTTCTGAGAATATTGTTTGTGGTGTGCCTCAGGGCTCTGTGCTTGATCCCTTGTTTTTCATTATATATACAACGGACATTCTAAAGGCTGTTAGGCATGGTAAAATTGCTGCTTACGCTGACGACATTCAGATTATCTATAACATTGATTCGAATAACTTTCAACAGAGGATTGACATCATTAATGGCGAGCTTTCAGCCAAGCATTTATTGAAACTAAATTCCAGCAAGTCCAAGATTATGTGTTTTGGTAACGTCAAGAACAGAGCCCATCTTGGTAATTTTGCGAGGATCAAAATTGACGACTCTGTTCTTTCTTTCACAGATACGGCAAATAATTTGGGCTTAGTGTTTTCCACGGACTTGAGATTTTGTGAGCACGTAAAAAAGCTCATGAGCAAAGCATATTATTTGTCTTTGAAACTGCTGTATTCTAATCGGCATAGCATGAATTTTAATCTTAAGCGAGGTTTATGTGAAAGCCTTGTGCTTTTATTTCTCTCTTTTTATTTACGGTATTAGAAGGGGAGATCACATTACGCATAAGATTGATGAGAGTGGTTGGTTGAATATGAGGCATAGACGTTTAAGCCATCTTGCTAACTTTACACATGCTCTGCTAAACTCGACACACAGATTGAGAGAGAAATTTATAAAAAGATCAACTGTCAGAACCAGGGTGGTTCGCTTTGGGAATAAGTATACTATTCCGAGGCATCCTACATCTGCTTTTCAAAGATCTTTTATTTACAATTCTATGAGCCTTTACAACAGTCTACCTGATGAATTTAAACTGTTTAATATGAATAAATTCAAATATAAATATAAAACACATCTATTTCAATTGCAGTGTGGGAGTTCGTGCGGTTTTGAGCTCTTAGGCATATATATTTTAATTTCAAATTTTGGGTTAAGTAAGAGTAGCCTTGGCTAGACTTCGCCCTGTATTCCTATATTGTATTGTTTTATTATAGAATTAGATTTTTTTTGTTTGTATTTTTGGGCAAATTTGTATGAGTGCAATAAAGTCGATTTATTATTATTATTATTATGAATTTCAAACTGTGACGTATACCGCCGCCATTTTAGGAGAGAAGTCAGGTCCTGACTACTACTTATCTGTAGGTATTTATAAGAACTGGAAAGTTTTTGGAAGTTACGCTTGCACATGTCACTTTTGGTTTGGTTTATATTTAATAATCCTATGCAATTAGAATATCTCAGTCTACGGTAAGCATAAAATTGAAAAGAAATTTAGGGATGTAGGACACGTACGAGATCTTAAGTATCTAAAATTCCTATGTATACGTCTTTAAAAACATATTATAAATTTGTATAGACGATTTAGCAATCTCCGTTGCGAAACATGAATCTGTACCTCCCGTCAATTGCGCTAGAGAAACATAGTTGGGCTTTTTCGGGTTGTATTGATCCTTATTTAGATGCTTCAAAAATGAATTTCGTGGCTGAATTACCTTTTTCTTATACGTTAATATTACTGGTACCTGTAGAATTCGTTCTAAACTTAAACCCATATCTCTATGTAAATAATCGAATGTACGTAGCAATCTGTCCCGACCTGCTAGTATCAGCTTAGGTTGATCCAAAATTACCTTCTTAATTTCATCATCAGTAAACCCCATTTCTTCCTTTAAGACAAATTTATTTAACTTGATTTTTGCAAAGTCGTACGTGGCCAAATTTGGTTTACTTGAGATTATAGCTCTTAGTTCATTACCGTTCGTCGATTTCCTGAATGCTTTTACTTAACCAGAACGGATTCCTCATCAATATAAGTTGAATCATCTCGTCAGAAAACCTTTTCGACTTCAGATATTTAACTCTAATTTCCAAATTTTCTAAATCTTCTTGAAATATAAACGGATTTCGTGTTATAACATTACTAATAGCTTCGTTATCTAAACCCTGATCTCGTAAGAATATTATATGTTCTTTAATATCGTCAAATTTCAATTTTAATACAAAGGGTAGTGCATCTTCAATATTTTCTATTAGATGCAAATTAACACCTAGTTTTACTAATTCCTGTAAGGTATCCGACTTGTTTACATATGCGGCGAAATTGAATGTTGGTTTTAAGTATGTGGAAATGTGAGATATATCCTCTGATAATGGTCCTAGCACTGAGTGTTTCTTAGGTACTGAGACTTCGGTGTTGGGGCTTATAAATTCTTCCACTTTCGCTACGGTTTGTTGATAATTTGGCGAATAGAAATTGCGTTTTGTTATCGTAACTGTCGCTACTGCAATGGTATACCACAAATCCAATTTGAGTTATTGAAGCTCACACGCAATATCCTCTCAGTCGGTCAATACCTATTTGGGTTGCTATTGTATTTGACAAAATCAAATTACACTCATTTACCTAGATGGCGATAAATTTTGCTTTTACTAATTGTGAACACTTTGTATTACTTAAAAGAAGATTGTTTGCATCAATAAGTTAATATTATTAAAGCTAGTTATTTCCAGCCTAAACAGTTTTTCTTCAAATTTACCATAAAAAGAAATAAGTATTCGTTTTTTTCTCAAGGCTCTAGATAAGATATGATAGAACTTCTATCTATAATAAATCCCATTTATTTTTGTGAGACTATCAACTTGTAGATATACTTGCAATGTTTTGCAAAATGTGGCCGTAGTATTTCTATACATACGATCCCCTTGAAGAAAGAATAAAACTTTATGCAGTACATATGGTAGGAATGTATTTAATCGATAAAAACATTACAAATAAATCTAAAGTATAAAGTCACACTTTCTTGATATCCATTATAACCTTATCTCGAGTATGTGTAATCAAAATATCTGAATGGAAAGTTAATTTTGTTGGTGTACTTGGATGTAAGGTTAATCTAAAGTCTTTGACAAATGTGGCAATACCCAGTTTGGTCTGCATGAGACCAAATCGCATTCCTAAAACAAAACAAAAAAAAAATAAGTAAAAACTCTGATCTGATAGCAGAATAAGAATGTTTTGATTTAAAACCGCGTCATGAAAGCTATTTCAAAATTGTAAACATTTTAAATAAATAATAATTTTTGGATTAAGCCATTAAAAATACAACTTTTTTGTCTCTTGATATTTTTTCGTATCTTGCATCGTTTTCGAGAAAAAAAGATTAAAACCACTTAAATGCATGTCCCTGAATTTTTTGTGTTGCTTAAGGACATGCATTTAAGTGGTTTTAATTTTTTTTTCTCGAAAACGATGCAAGATACGAAAAAATATCAAGAGACAAAAAAGTAGTATTTTTAATGGCTTAATCAAAAAAAAATTTTTTGGCACCCTATATCTTGAAAACTATGCATTTGCGGACACCTGCTTATATGAACTTTTTACCTTAAAATCACTCAAAGAATCACCCCCTGAAGTTTGGCCAGATACTTAATTAACACCATGTATATAAAAAAGAGGGAGTCAACTGAAGTCACCTCGAGAAAAAAGTTTTTTATATTAATATTACTAAATTAACAATAAAACATTATACATTTTGACTATAATTTTCTTTTTGTAACTCATTTTAACTCTCAAGCAAAGATTTTTCCAAAAATACAACCAAATCTATGCTGTAGAGATATTTTTTTCCGAGGTGACTTCGGTTCATTCCCCTGTTTATACACTTAGACAATTTAAATTATGCAAACTCCCTTTTCTGTAATATTTAACCACTTATGATGAGGCTAGATAGCATTGAAACATTCAAGATCAGTGATTTGACTCTGCAGACAAATGATTTTTTTTTACGAAAACCGTGAGTCGGACGAGTGAAAATAAGAAACCAAATTTGCTCAGAAATTAATTGTGATTCCAAAACTAATATTTATTTTATTAATAAAAAACGGTGGCGTACCATTTTTTTTAAATCTTTAATTCACACAAATCAATAGGCATTTTGTGATTTAGATTTTTTTTTTTGAGATATGTAAAGCGGTTTATTATACCTTTTTTTCCTTAAAACTACCCTAAGCAGCGTGTTTTTGAATATCTTAGATTACTTAAGAAACCCTTTGTATATATATTTTTTGTTAGGCAAATTCGTACTATATAACTATATATTCAAAAAATGAACATTATCTTACCAATACACTGCCTAGGTCCCTCCCCAAATGGCATCCATGTCATAGACGGACGTTTTGATTCAGCCTCTTTGGAGAAATTGTCTGGATTAAATGTGTTTGGATTTGGAAAATAATCTGGATCACGTTGAATGGCCCAAGCAGGTATTCGCACTATAGTTCCCTTTGCCAGTTCAATCTGTGTACCAGGTATTGTGTATTTTTGGTTTAAAACTCTGGGTAATATACTCAAGGAAGGATACAAACGTAGAATTTCTATAAAACATAACAAAAAACATTTTAAATATACAAAACGATATGTTCATTATGAACTATAATTAGTAGGTACAGATATAGTACAAACTTGCGACGCAAGTACGCAAACACCTAACATACAAGCAGGAAACAGGAAAATAAACCAGGCAAAATACGAGTCAATAGAAAAGATCAAAGGAATCCTTGGGAAAGACAAATGCTTCACGAACTACAGAGAAGCACTAGAAATAAAGGAATGGCTTTATAATGCTTATGAGGCACTAAGCTTCACAAAGAATCAGGCAGAGCTCGAAAACCTAGAGGACTTGGATGTAATTATCCCAATTGATGAAAACTACGAGACTAGTTTTTCAAATTTTCCGAAATTAAAAGAAAAATACTATGTAACAAATAAAATAAAACGACAAATAACCAGGTTAACCGAAGTAGCCTTCCAAGTAAAGGACGAGGGAAACAACTTAACTGAAGCGGAATGCTACCAATATTTCCCAATGCTCCTAAGCAAGGATAAGAGTCTGGATAGATTATACGAAGGAACAACCAAGCTAAAAGACCTATTAGTGAAACACGGTAGGAAAAAAGCTGCAATCATAATATACTTGAATAAAGAAGCAAATGAAACCCTCATCAGAACCTTCGAGTATGTCTTCTCGGGTATCGTAATAGTAGCTAATAAAAACAAAACCGATAGAACTATCAAAGCTAACGTAAACACCGAGGCAGTAATAGTAAGAACACATGAGAACAGATCATACGCCGAGTTGCTAAGGTCAGTAAAGAGGGAACTAAACTTCGACAACATGGACGTCCAGATAAATTCCATAAGGAGGACAAGAAATAACGACCTTCTTTTCACAGTAAAAGATAAAGAAAAGGCGCAAACCTTAAGGCAGGAAATTCAGTCCAAGGTTCAAGGGGTCAAGGTCGTAAACCCAAGAACAAAACCAGTAATCTTTCACGTAAGAGGAATAGATGCAGTAACGACTCAAAAAGAAATAGAGGAGAGAGTGGCTGAAACCGCGCTAGTAGCCAAGGAAGAGATCAAAGTAAAATCCCTGAGACCGGCCTTCGCAGATACGCAAAACGCAACGGTAATGGTAGACGTAAGGAATATCGATAAAAAATTGCTATGGAAGACCAGCATAACAAATTGAAGAAAAGACAGCCTGTTGAACGAAGTCATGCCTAGATTGGCGGTTCCATTCAACACAAAGGCGGTTCATTGAACTATTTTTGCTAAAAACACGTCGATTTTCTTTTTGAGGGGTAACTTCAAAGATATTGCGTGTTCCACCCTAGCCAACTCAACTGGCCACGACACATCCGCGTTTGAATGAAAGTCAGGACCGGGCCGGATTAAATGTATCAATATTGATTAGTTACTTGAGGAGTCATGTATAATTAAATATCAAATTTTAATATGATTCTCTTAGGAAGAGTAATTGATTTGGGAGTGCACGAGCACTTATTGAGGAATGATAATGTAGGTATTCAATTATTAGGATAACAGTGCTAATATCAAACAAAAAACAGTGTTGTTGTACCTTTTACTACTTGATCCAAATAAGTCATCTCCATAATAGCCTCGTATGTGTATTTCCCGTCATATTTTGCCAAAACTGTTCGAACTTCTTCTCTAAGTTTATCTTGCATTTGTTGATTCTTTGCTAATTCATGTAATCCATACAGCATTGTGTTTGAAGATGTCTCAAATCCAGCAGTAAAAAATACAAAACATTGAGCTGCTAATTCATTCATGCTCATTAGAGACTGTGTTTTGTCGCCATCCATGATTTTGTTGTCATCAAAAATTTTGCCTCTGTTCTTTAATTGAAGAAGGAGATGCATAAAATCTGGTCGAAAAATGTTATTTTTTTCTCTGTATTCCACCATTTGTTTCACAGCCCCAATGAAGAAAGCTTGCTGGTCTTTATCAAAAAAGTTCAAATTAAGAGCCTGTAGGTAAATAAAACATATTTGAATAAATAATAAGACGAGGTATGATTAAGCAATAAAAGTAGTATGAGTGGTGAACGAAAATAGATGATATTTACCACAAAAGCAACAACACATAAACTTACCTTTTTAAGCCAAGGTGGTAAGTATCTACCTAACATCATCTTAAATAATTTTTGAGGTGATATTTTGAAAAGTTTTTCTCCATATTTTCTAAATGGCTCATTTGGATTTTTGATGCTATTACATTCAACACCAAACGCAGAACTGGTTATAATATCAGTAGAGAAACAACCCAGTAAGTCCTTAATTTCCAATGGTTTTGAATGAATTGCATGTTCCTCTAGAACATCCGTTAGGTTAGCGGCACATTCCACAAATATGGAGAACATCATCTTCATTTTGCCAGTGGTAAACGTTGGTGACAATTTGTTTCTTAGATTTTTCCATCTAACAAAAAATAGTTAAATCCATAGAATGTTTTATTTGCAACTACTTAAAATTTACACGGTGTCTCCATACATTCAGCAAACATATCGTCAACCTTTAAGAGATGGTAGGTGGTATAATATACAGGCTGTCCTTCGGTGACCGCACATTAGAATATTTCTTAAACTAAGTAACTAGGTAGGTATGTAATAAAACGGACGGGCAATGGAATTTACTGTTGTCCGCCTCTGTGGTTATGTTTGAGTTTTATGGTTTATATGAGTTTGGGAATATTATTTGGGTAGATTGTGTACAAATATTCTAAACTCGGTCATAAAATGTAAGGGAATGTTTTCTATTTATCTTATCGTCTATTGATATGGGTTTTACAACATCTGCAAGTAATACAAGTGTTATTTTTGCCTAAAGGAATGGTGACGTATCTAAGAGAACAACCTTTTTATTTCCTAATCGAGAATATTGTTTATGTTTATGGGTGAGCCCAAAGATAAAAGCATGTATTGAGAAGAGAATTAAAGGTCGACCATTTTTGATTATATACTCAAGCCAAAGATTAATGTAAGATGTAAGATTAATCACACGTAATGGTTTTTAGTATTTTTAGATGTTATTTACAATTATTCAAGGAAAATCGCCATAGTTTGGCACATATTTTGCGTAAAATATGCATATGAGAAAGGCGTTTTTTTAATAACTTCAAAAAGCACAAATATTAAATTAGAAATATAGTTTTTAGTCCCTAGAATAGGCCCAGATTATGATAAGAATATTCTTTTTTATTGCTTCCGAAAAGGTTCCTTCGGGCATATTGCAGGTCTATTTTTATGATTTTAGAATATTTTAGAAATATTCTTAGCCTGTTTTTTAAAATATTCTAAACACAAGGTGTTTCTAAAATAGGTGGGCAAAATTTGTGAACGAATTGGGGACGTCCAATAATGAAGAAAACCTAAATTGTAATTTTTCGAAAAGTTCTTATTTACAAAGATACATAGTGTTAAAGATAACTGCCTGAAGAGGATTATTTTGAAATATTTGCGACAGATTCATTTAGTTAAATTTCGTAAACTACATAAAAAAAAGGCATACTTGTTTTTTCTCGAAAAACTTAAAGGTATTCGAGAAATTCGAGTTTGAAAATTGCAGTATATGCAGTATCCATCTCTTTCTTGAGTTTATTTTGATATTGAAAAAGAGTTTGCTAACGAAAGTTCTCCAAAATTGTATTAATGCTGTGTACTAAGGACCAGTTTTGTCCTAAAATATCTCGAATTTTGACTATTTCAGACTAATTTCACAGTGTATTTTGCAACAACCTACTTACTTGTCATCTTCTAAGTTGAACAGCTGCATCGATAACGGGTCATTCTTTTCATCCACCTTTTGCAAACCCCTATTTCTGAAAACTTCAAAATCTTTTACTAAAATGTTTTTAATCAAGTCCATATCGACAGGAACAAACACTGGGTGTGCCCGGTCGAATGCACCACCATATTTATGTCCATTTGTCTTCAATAAATTATATATCTCTTCATATCTCAAACCAACAAATTTTTCACCGGATAATTGTTCGGGTACGATTTCTACTAAACCTTGAGACGACCAGTACCCTCGCTTTATTTTTACGGCATCTTTATATTTCCTTAATACCCAATATAGGGTGGTTACAATAACTACCAATATAACTGTCGTTGAATCTAAGAAAGACCACATCATATCGTTTTGTGGCATAATGAATAATACGTAATATTACACTTATTTGTAATACGCACGGACTTAAATACTTTGTGAGTGATATTTATTTCTTCCTGGCTTAGAGATATAATATAATATACTTAAGTACCTACAGATTATGTTGTTTGATAGATAAATGATAATTTTGTACAAGTCATTATACGTACTAAATACAGAGTGTCGAATAATATAAGTTATATGAACGTAAAGTGCAAATAAGTAATTCTAAATAACGTGTTTATTT
Organism: Apoderus coryli; assembly: GCA_911728435.2. NCBI lineage: Eukaryota > Metazoa > Arthropoda > Insecta > Coleoptera > Attelabidae > Apoderus > Apoderus coryli. Next base: position 10,354,293 of record OU452215.1, on the reverse strand, counting down.
CAAATGGACCACCCGGTATATGAGGTGAAAATTAGATGCACAAAGTAATTATCTATCAAATATTATAATACTTTCCTATTCCTATGGATAACTCTTGAGGTTTTCGTGGAAAACTCACATATTCATAATATTAGGCGAAAAGGTTTTTAAAAATAAAAATAAATAATAAAGGAACCAGTTTACGGAATATCTGACAGCATCAACAACTTATTTGAGGAACAACAGAAAATTTAAAGTGAAATCAATGATACATCATGGAAAAAACTTCATCATCATACGTTAGTTACTAGCAGTCTCGCAATTATCATTGGAGTTGTTGCAATATGGTCAACATCTCACTATATTCGAAAACACCGACGACGACGTAAGCTTCAATCATTGAGATCATCAATTTTGGAACGACGCATTGGAATAGGTAGTAGTCGGCTCGAAGGACCAATGTTCGAAGGGTGATTAGTTTTATCCCTTTGAAGATTACTTTGCTCTCGCTTGGGTGGCTGAGAGCAGCGGTAATAGTTAAGCAACACTGTTAGGCAGTCTCACTCCCCTACTTGGCATAAAGGTGACTTGTGCAACAGTGTTGATTTGTTAGTTAGGAACCACAGTTAGGAAGAGCAGTCTCACTCCCCTACTAGGCATAAAGGTGACTTGTGCAACAGTGGTGGTTTTAATTGAGAAACAATGTTTGATTGAATCTGATTTTATTAATAATTAATCGACTATTTATATACAAAATAATGCTGAAAACAGCTAAAATTGTTACTAATTTAATTTACATTATTATGTACAAATATTCAATATAAATTATTAAAAATGCAACCTAAGGGAAAACTGAAAGTAAAATATGGAACGTTTAAAAAATGCTATTAAGTAAAAACTGCAAACTATTAGCAAGAATTGTGAATATTTAGTCATAGGCGTCGAAGTATAATTTTTAGCTAATAATAAATTAAAATATTATTTATTTTAAATAATGTCTATGATTAGACAGTAAGAGATAGGTATACTTGCAATGTTTTGGAAAATGTGACCGTAGTATTTCTACATACGACCCCATTGAAGAAACAATACATTTTTCTGAAGTACCTACATATAGTAGATATGTATAATCGATAAAAACATTACAATTAAGTCTAAAGTCACACTTTCTTGATATCCATTATAACCCTATCTCGAGTATGTGTAAGGAAAACTTGTGAATGCAACGTTAATTTTGTTGGTGTACTTGAATGTAAGGTTAATCTAAAGTCTTTGACAAATGTAGCAATACCCAGTTTGGTCTGCATGAGACCAAATCGCATTCCTAAAACAAAACAAAAAAAAAGTGAAAACTCTGATCTGATAGTAGTAGAATGTTTGGATTTACTGTTCATGAAAGCTATTTCAAAATAATGAACAATTGTAAATATTTTAAACACATAATTTTAAAAGAGGAACCTTGAAGTTGTTTAGACCAAATTAGTTTCATAATAATAATTTATTTACAAGAGCTTCGAACTTATAGGTCTGGTAACATCTGTTCGTAAGTCCACTCTGGTATTAATTTTAGTTATCGGGTTTGTAGGTCAACTTTAGAGCTTATGACCAAGACTACCTTTTTTGTGTGGAAAACATTAGCGGTTCAAATGAATACCTTAAAACCGTACTTTTCCAGTGGCGTAGAAATTGGGGAGAAAAACACCGACTACCCATTCAAAATCTTCACCAATTATTAATAAAACAAAAATCTTGCACAAAACATAGCTCATTATGAGTAGAAAATTCTTACAAAAGCTGTTTTCTGTGCGATAAATATGGTTCCGCAAAAATTTCAACTTCAACTTCTCGAAAATGGTGCATATTAGAAACTAAGTTAATAGGAACTTTTTCATATTTTTGGACGAGCTTTCACATCCTAAAGTCCTGCGCATATATTATGAAACACCGTGTATATTCAAAAAATGAACATTATCTTACCAATACACTGCCTAGGTCCCTCCCCAAATGGCAGCCATGTCATAGACGGACGTCTTGATTCAGCCTCTTTGGAGAAATTGTCTGGATTAAATGTGTTTGGATTTGGAAAAAAGTCAGGATCTCGTTGAATGGCCCAAACAGGTATTCGCACTATAGTTCCTTTTGCGATTTCAATCTGTGTACCAGGTATTGTGTAGTTTTGGGTGAAAACTCTAGGTAATATACTCAAGGAAGGATACAAACGTAGAATTTCTATAAAACAGAACAAACATACATTTTAAATATACAAAACCACGATATGTTCATTATGAACTATAATTAGTAGGTACAGATATAGTGCTTTCATTTTAAAATTTACCACCCAAAATAACTCGTCATCTGAAGTAGACACGATTTTTGGCAAAAACACGTCGATTTTGTTTTTAAGGGGGAACTTCAAAACCATTGCGTGTTCCACCCTAAGCAACTCAACTGCACTGCACTGGCCACGACACGTCCGCGACATCGAATATTAACTATAGACTTTTAAACTGTGTCCGCGATTGAATAAAAGTCAGGACCGGGCCGGATTAAATGTATCAATATTGATTAGTTACTTGAGGAGTCATGTATAATTAAATATCAAATTTAAATATGATTCTCTTAAGAAGAGTAATTCATTTGGAAACGCACGAGCACTTATTGAGGAATGATAATGTAGGTATTCAATTATTAGGATAACAGTGCTACTATCAAACAAAAAACAATGTTGTTGTACCTTTTACTACTTGATCCAAATAAGTCATCTCCATAATAGCCTCGTATGTGTATTTCCCGTCATATTTTGCCAATACTGTTCGAACTTCTTCTCTAAGTTTATCTTGTACTTGTTGATTCCTTGCTAATTCATGTAATCCATACAGCATTGTGTTTGACGATGTCTCAAATCCAGCAGTAAAAAATATAAAACATTGAGCTGCTAATTCATTCATGCTCATTAGAGACTGCGTTTTGTCGCCATCCATGATTTGGTTGTCATCAAAAACTTTACCTCTGTTCTTCAATTGAAGAAGAAGATGCATAAAATCTGGTCGAAAAATTTTATTTTTTTCTCTGTATTCCACCATTTGTTTCACAGATCCAATGAAGAACTCTTGCAGGACGTTATCAATAAAAGTCAAATTAAGTGCCTGTAGGTAAATAAAACATATTTGAATAAATTATGTTATTAGCATGAACTATTTTTAAGCAATAAAAGTAGTCAACTTTAAACATAATACAAAGATTTTAAATGACAGTAATGTGGTGGTATGCTTTTAACATTACGGAGCTTAAGGAACCCTAAGATGTCTTTACTGCATCTGCAAATTAACCATAAATTAATTTTTTAAAATAAAAGTGAACGAAAATGGATGATATTTCGCATAAACATAAACTTACCTTTGCCAGCCGAGTTGGTAAGTATCTACCTATCATCATCTTAAATAATTTTTGACGTGATACCGTGAAAATTTTTTCTCCGTATTTTCTAAACGGCTCATTTGGATTTTTGATGCTATTACATTCAACACCAAACGCAGAACTGGTTATAATATCAGTAGAGAAACAACCGAGTAAGTCCTTAATTTCCAATGGTTTTGAATGTATTGCATGTTCCTCTAGAACATCCGTTAGGTTAGCGGCACATTCCACAAATATGGAAAACATCATCTTCATTTTGCCAGTGGTAAACGTTGGTGATAATTTGCTTCTTAGATTTTTCCATCTAACAAAAAAATAGTTAAATTCATAGTATTTATGTATAATGTCCCATACCTGACATTAACCGATTCTTTCCTTTGGAGCCGTCTAAAGCAGCTTACCTACGCGCAACCAATGGATTGAAATATTGAACTTTTAAAATTAAGAATCAGACGAGCCGTGGAATCATTGACAATTCAAGAGATTCGAGCCAGTTTTGATCACATTAGGAAGCAGTGGGGAAATGTGTTGACTATGGGGGAGGGGTGTTTGAACCATGATTATGATTGCGTTATGTTTATTTCAGTTTATTAATTTTCGTTTCAATTTTCATTTTAATTTGTTTAATTTTATGTTTATGCCTTTTTGACACGCCCTGTTTAATAAAAATATTTTTTTTTCATTGTAGTTCTTATTTTTTCGACAAGCAAAATTTTTTTGACACTTACAACTACTACAACAACAATAAGGTACCTAATGTAAAGGTAATAATTAAGTAAGTATTAAGAACAGTAAGTATTAAATAGCGGACATGTACACATGAAAAAAAAATTTTTTTCATAAATTTAAATATTTTTCTGTAACTCTGGAATCACGATTAAATTTGGAGCATTTTTTCTTTTTATCATTTTACGCTAAGACACCAAAATATGACTGTTTGCTCTTGTTTGATTTTATATTTATGCCTTTTTGATACGCCCTGTTTAATAAAAATAATTTTTTCCATGGTAGTTATTTTTTTCGACAAGCAAACATTTTTATCAAGAATAACTTTTTTCGTATCTTTCAATATTTGGTCCATTTGTCCTCTTGTTAACCGCATCCGTGGACATACTGTATATGTTGATGATTTGTTATTTGTTTTTAACGGTTCTGTTCACAATTCAAAAAATTTCCTTACTTAAATATCGCCGCGCCCAGAGAAGAATTATCCTAGGTTTTTTTAGTAGTCAAAATTAAGACATCTTATTGGTATATTTCATTTATATTGCGGGTATCCGTTTTAAGTGATACCACTATTGCTATCTCAGAAACCTTAAGAGGTACGCGGTCGGTTAAATTAGAGAAAAGATGCATTTCGTGATCTCTATATTCAGGATCCGTTTACCATGTACTATTCCTTTTAAATGATTCAATAATGTCTAAACAAATTCTAGTTATTTTGTCTACTAATCGTCGCGTCGGGCGCCTTCAAAATTGCCGTACGGCTACTGAATATGAAAGGCGTACCTAATTTGACTTCATTTTTACAGTGTGTTTTGCAACAATCTACTTACTTGTCATCTTCTAAGTTGAACAGCTGCACCGATAACGGTTCATTCTTTTCATCCGCCTTTTGTAAACCCCTATTTCTGAAAACCTCAAAATCTTTTACTAACATGTTTTTAATCAAGTCCAGATCAACAGGAACAAATACGGGTCGGGCCCGCACCCGGTCGAATGTACCACCATATTTATGTCCATTTTTCTTCAATAAATTGTATATCTCTTCATATCTCAAACCAACAAATTTTTCACCGGATAATTGCTCGGGTACGATTTCTACTAAACCTTGCGACGACCAGTACCCTCGCTTTATGTTTACGGCATCTTTATATTTGCTTAATACCCAGTATAGAGTGGCTACGATAACTACCAATATAATTGTCCACATATCGTTTTGTGTCATAATGAATAATACCTACTTACACTTATTTGCAATACGCACTTACTTAAATACTTTATGAATGATATCTTTAATTATTTATTTGTCCCTAACTTAGGTATGTAACAGATTATGTTGTTTGTTAGATAAATGATAATTTTGTACAAGTCACTATAGCAATTGTCTTAAAAGACAATCCTATAGGTATCATTACAGAATCACAAATTGCCCATAAATATGGCAGCTTTACATTAAGTAGGTACCGCTATCTCTAAAACGTAAATCACATTTTGGTATGACTGGACAACATCGGCTTGATGAGAGTTAGATCTAAATAGCGCACAAAGTCTGTGTTACTTAGCCCAAGACCATATTTAGAAGCTAACCTCTTATGTCTACGATCAAACTAAAAAAATCATAGCTCCCAAACCCTTTCACGAAATACAATATGGCCTACTCTAAATATGTGTTTGGTCTAAGCAACACAGACTTTGTGCGCTATTTAACCCTAGTATACAGGGTGGTCCAACGAAAAGTTTGCACCTAGCTTTTCTCTTTTTTTTGTAGTCGAATGCGAAAATGCTCGGACACGTCGATTTTGCTTTTGAGGGGGACACATTTTAAACATATTTTTCGATCTGCGCCTTTAACCCCCTAGCGGGGGTGAGTAACAACCCTAAAATTTTAAATGGAAAGAGGGGTCTAATGACATATCATTTGAAAGGACACAAAATTGTCTTTCTAATGATACCCTATTTGTCGAATTTTACTAAAACAGTTAATACGAAAACGACTTTAAAGACATTAAGCCGATAATTTTGGTATTAATGAGAAATACAAATAAGTTTTAATTATTGCGAGTGAAAACACCTGCAATCGTTAGTACATTTCAATGTTTGTTAGTTTTAACATTGCTTTGTAAAAAAAGTAAACAAGCTGTTAAATTGATTTATTAAAACATTACATTAACAAATGTTGAAAATGTGACCCATTTGATTCCATACAATAATACAGATTTTGTTCAAATCTATTTCTAACATTTTGTAGCATATCAGGTGTTATGTTTCTGCACTCTTCTGTAATGCGTTGGCGAAGATCTTCTATGGACTCGGGCTTCGTGGCAAAACATTTATTTTTTAAGTGCCCCCAAAGAAAAAAGTCTAAAGGCGATAAATCCGGTGACCTGGCAGGCCATTCAATTGGGCCCCTCCTTCCAATCCACCGTCCAGGGAACCGGTCATCTAAGAACTGTCTTACAGGAGCCACATAGTGCGGAGGTGCTCCATCTTGCTGGAAATAAAGCCGATCAGCAGTATGATTTTGGTCATCTTCTATTATTTGTGTTATTAAAGGATCAATTGTGTCTTCAAGCATGTTTAGGTACACTTCACCAGTTAAATTTCCAGGAATAAAAAGTGGTCCTATAATATGATTTCCTAATATGCCACACCAGACGTTTATTTTTTGAGGATACTGGGTATGAACCTCACGGAATAAATGTGGGTTACTGTCATCCCAGTAACGGCAATTGTGCCTATTTACAGCTCCATTCAAATAAAATGTGCATTCGTCGGAAAAACAAATGTTAAATAATAATTGCGGATCTTCAATTAAACGCTGGCTCATTGCTTCACAAAATTGCAGCCTTCTATCAGGATCATCCTCATTTAGTTCCTGTACTAATTTGATTTTGTACGGATGAAATTTGTACGCTTTTAAAATTCGTATTATGGACGAACGGGAGACACCTGAGGCTTCAGCTAGTTGACGGGTACTTTGACTATGATCCATTTCAACATGCCCTAAAACAGCGACTTCCACAGCTTCATTTCTGATCGGTTTCTGCGGCTGGTGTTTTACATTACAGACAGATCCGGTATCTACAAACTTTTTAACTAACTTGCCAACGTACACATCATTCACATTTTTATCGGGATGTCTCTCATTAAATAAGCGAGCCGTAAGTCTAGCACTACTATTATTTTGAAAATAAAGTTTAACAATTTCAACTCGTTCTAAAATGGAATAAATCATTTTGTACGGTAAAAGTAAAATAACTTGAGAAGCAACCAAACTGAATCAATGAAAAGACTAAAATAAACGGTGTAAATTCTTTTCCTACACGTATCTGCAGTTTTTATTTCAACAAAAAACGCAAACGATTAGTGAGGAATTTAGTTCTGATAAATAAGATAGTGTTTTTGAAATCCCGTTTTTCTTCAAAGTAAATAATTTAGAAATGATTGTAGTTGTTTTCAGTCGTAATAATTAAAACTTATTTGTATTTCTCATTAATACCAAAATTATCGGCTTAATGTCTTTAAAGTCGTTTTCGTATTAACTGTTTTAGTAAAATTCGACAAATAGGGTATCATTAGAAAGACAATTTTGTGTCCTTTCAAATGATATGTCATTAGACCCCTCTTTCCATTTAAAATTTTAGGGTTGTTACTCACCCCCGCTAGGGGGTTAAAGGCGCAGATCGAAAAATATGTTTAAAATGTGTCCCCCTCAAAAGCAAAATCGACGTGTCCGAGCATTTTCGCATTCGACTACAAAAAAAAGAGAAAAGCTAGGTGCAAACTTTTCGTTGGACCACCCTGTATATTGTGGCATATGTTTGTATCTAACAGAATTCGTAGGTGCCATTGTATTTCGTGAAAGGGTTTGAGAGCTGTGATTTTTTTAGTTTGATCGTAGACATATAGGGTTAGTTTCTAAATATGTTCTTGGGCTAAGCAACACAGACTTTGTGCGCTATTTAGTCCTAGTACATATTGTGGCATATGTTATTAGCTAACAGAATTCGTAGGCCCCATTGTATTTCGTGAAAGGGTTTGGGAGCTATTGTTTTTTAGTTTGACCGTAGACATATAGGGTTAGTTTCTAAATATGTTCTTGGGCTGAGCAACACAGACTTTGTGCGCTATTTAGTCCTAGTACATATTGTGGCATATGTTATTAGCTAACAGAATTCGTAGGTTCCATTGTATTTCGTGAAAGGGTTTGGGAGCTGTGATTTTTGTAGTTTGACCGTAGACATATAGGGTTGGTTTCTAAATATGTTCTTGGGCTAAGCAACACAGACTTTGTGCGCTATTTAGTCCTAGTACATATTGTGGCATATGTTATTAGCTAACAGAATTCGTAGGTTCCATTGTATTTCGTGAAAGGGTTTGGGAGCTGTGATTTTTGTAGTTTGACCGTAGACATATAGGGTTGGTTTCTAAATATGTTCTTGGGCTGAGCAACACAGACTTTGTGCGCTATTTATTCCTAGTACATATTGTGGCATATGTTATTAGCTAACAGAATTCGTAGGCCCCATTGTATTTCGTGAAAGGGTTTGGGAGCTATGATTTTTTAGTTTGACCGTAGACATATAGGGTTGGTTTCTAAATATGTTCTTGGGCTAAGCAACACAGACTTTGTGCGCTATTTAGTCCTAGTACATATTGTGGCATATGTTATTAGCTAACAGAATTCGTAGGTTCCATTGTATTTCGTGAAAGGGTTTGGGAGCTGTGATTTTTGTAGTTTGACCGTAGACATATAGGGTTGGTTTCTAAATATGTTCTTGGGCTAAGCAACACAGACTTTGTGCGCTATTTAGTCCTAGTACATATTGTGGCATATGTTATTAGCTAACAGAATTCGTAGGCCCCATTGTATTTCGTGAAAGGGTTTGGGAGCTATTGTTTTTTAGTTTGACCGTAGACATATAGGGTTAGTTTCTAAATATGTTCTTGGGCTAAGCAACACAGACTTTGTGCGCTATTTAGTCCTAGTACATATTGTGGCATATGTTATTAGCTAACAGAATTCGTAGGTTCCATTGTATTTCGTGAAAGGGTTTGGGAGCTGTGATTTTTTTAGTTTGATCGTAGACATAAGAGGTTAGCTTCTAAATATGTGCTTGGTCTAAGCAACACAGACTTTGTGCGCTATTTAACCCTAGTATATATTGTGGCATATGTTAATAGCTAATAATTCACAAGCACCATTCTATTTCATGAAAGGCTTTCGGAGCTATGATATATTTTCTTTTCTAGACATGTGGGGGTAGTTTTCAAATTATTTGAATAAAATATCTTAAGAGCTAAAAAAATCACAAGCAGCAACTAATTTTGTATAAAAGTTTCGGAGCACAAGGGAGTTTTCTAACCTAATAAATTTAAATATTATTTATTTAGAGGTTATGTTTACTGTTATATGTGAATTCACCTGTTTATTAAATTATTAAGTATTACAATTGGTGCTAAATTAAATAAATGTCAAATTACAGCATTGTTTTTAGTCCACAATAGTATAAATATTAATTTCTATAAATGTGCAGGGTTGCTATGCGCGTAATTGCGCAGAACATGTAAAATGCGCCTACGCGCATGCAGGGGTAATGGAATGGTGGGGGAAGCTCGGAGCTGAAGTGTGGCGCAGACTTCACACAAGTTTTACCGGGGCTATCCGTTCCTATGCCTCTTTACATTAGAAATGGGCATCGAATGCAGCGTTTTATTGATACATTTCTCCCTCGTATTTAAGATATATAAAATAAATCATGCCAAAGGATACCGACAGTAATAAAAATAACTACAGTGACGGGACAAAATTGGGTTAATGACTAGAGTTTGCAAATAAATATACCATGAATGAAACAAATAATTTTTGGCAACGTGTTATTTTCTCAGATTAATCTAAATATAATCGGATGCACTTCATATGGTATGACGAAGACTTAATGTGGAATTTAAACAAGAAAATTTGTGTACGAGAGTAAAACACGGTGGCAGAATATTGTAACCATGATTTGTGCAATAGTTTTTCTTAGATTAATACAATGAAAGCAGATCTATCAAACTACATAATAATTTTTAATAATACCGCAAGCGGATGAAACTTTTTGCAGTCACTGTATCAGACACCGCCGGTACTAGGTTGCAATGTAGTTATATATATATATATATATATATATACAGACAGTTTTTATTTATATATACCAGTGACACGAGCGTAACACGTTTGTTTTCGTTTTGAGCGGTAATTATTTTGTGACAAGTGTAAGTATATAATATAATCTTTGTTTTTATAAATATTTTTAAAATGGCAAAACATTAATACATAAAGGATTTTTAAAATATTGTAGGGCATATGTATTGTTATGAAAAGTTAAAAGGGTGCGCCTATGGACGACTACAGTCGGTATTGACATTACAAAGGGATATCGAGTTGTGGTTTTTATATCATTTTAAATTAAGATTAGAAACACTATACCTACATGGTTTTATTTTTCGAACCTAAATAAATAATGTGAACCTCGTTAGTCAGCTCCTGACTAGCTAACTAAGAACACCACACATGCAAAATTTGATTTTTTATACAGTGTGGGTCATAAGTTACTAATAAAAAACCAAACGGGATAAATTGAATCATGTAGCTACACTTGCTAATTAATCACCATGTATTTATATTTTTTCTGTTAAAAATTAGAACAAAGAAACGACACAAGTCAAATTATTTTATTAAACATCAAAAATTACAAACAAATATTATTTGATCAAATTTTACACTTCAACTTGACGTGACCACAGTCAGTTATTTCTTATTTTCTACCACGTACTTTAACTGGGAAAAACTCTGCAGCAAACTACTCAAGCAAACAAAACAGTCCCCTGGAATAAACGGTTGTCGCGTCTCTAAAACTTTAATTTGTTCAGGATTTGGCATATAAAACTCCAACGATAAATGTGCCAAGGCGTCTTTTATCACAGCAAAGCTGCGTTCACGAAAGAACTTCATTCTAATTTCATCAACTGAAACCAGCAAAATTGTCGAGTCGTTGGCTTTAAAATTAATGCAAGTCATTGGCTTGGAAAATACTAATTTGGTGCTGAGTTGATATCCCGGATTTGGTTCTACTGATACATTTCTCTTTTTAGTAGATAATGGATCGTGATCTTTTCTCAAAATGTACCCGTTACTTCTCCAATACTTTGGAGAGTCACTTCTGGCATTATCCTGCTGAGTCTTGATAAGTAAAGAAGGCACCAAACATTTTGGGACTTTTAATAATTGAACTTTGTTTAGGATTAAAGGCGTTGGTACATTGTTACCCATCTGCGATAAGGGACCATTGATTATGGTGGGCATTCTCAAGTCAGGATTAAGGAATCTTTTAATGTCAAAGGGTGGATAATGCTCGGTAAATGTTGTTAGCGGGGGGAAATATTTAATAATGTTTTCTATATCAACAGCTTTACAACTGTCTACATTGTAGAACTCGGAACGGATACCGTGAATTTTGCAACAAAGTCTCAAATAGAACATTTCCGAATTGGTAAAATCTATCTGTTCAACTGTTAGGATAACAGGGGTCTCTTCGAAATAAAAAACTGGTGTATACTTTTTGCTATCTCTCACTACATATGGGATAATATTTTCTTGACTTGTTTTCAAAAACCCACAAGTGTTGTTTGAGTAATTTTGAAGCACCAAAAACGAGTAACAGTATTTGAAAAAAGTGTACGCCTTAATAAATTCAGCATATTTAATTTTGCAATCATCCTTTGTGAATTTTTTTATTCCGAATAAACCGTCGCAATGTTTTTCGTTAATTTCATTAAACAGATCTGCTTCGTTCAACGTTAAAGGTAATCCATAGAAACGAATGCACTGTAAAACTTCCATTGAGAAGCATAATTCCAATTTTTTTAATATCCTTTCAAAAACGATACGAACGCAAACATATTTTTCGTCGTTGACTAATACGTAGGGTATAAATGTATTTTCCAAAGTTTCCCATCCAAACTTTCCAGGACTTAATGATGCTGATTCGAGCTCTTGTTCACTTTTTTCTTTGTCATTCAACAATTGTTCCCTGAAAGAACTATGTTTCTTTACTATATTTCTTTTGTTATTTCGTGCTTTTGAAATTCGTATGTTTTTCTTGGTTCTTTCCACAATTGAAGGATAATCTTTAGTAGGTAAAATTTTACTTTTACTTTGACTACGCAAGGTTCTATCACTTTTACTCGCCATTGTTCTGAAATAATAACATAAAACATCGTATTATCAAAGATTAATCTACACAATAGATAGTCAGCCCAATGCATTAAAATCAGAACATCTCTAAGTATGCCTGCCACTACGTGGCGTAGACTAGCGTGTAAAGCATAGAGCAGTATTGTCACAGCCAGAAACCGTTTTGTAGTTTATTAATATCAAAAACAAAACGCAACGTATAACAATTATTTAGATCATTTGCAACAGATATGCACCGGCAATGCTGTATTGTCAGAGAGAGAAATTGATGAAATTCTGTATTAATCTGGAGGGGATACGCAGGGAGGGTAGAAAAAAAAACAAGCGAATGTGGTGTGTGTCGTGCTGTTGCCAATTCGTCGGTAAAAGAAACAAACAGGGTGATTTATTACAAGTACAGTATTGAAATAAAAGCCTAATCTCTATGAATTAAATTTAATATAATAATATTTAATCCATGTCATACATGTTTCAAGACTAGACCAGTCCCATGATCAGTGGCGAACAATCGTTAAATGAAAAGCTTTTAGATAGAAACATACTTTTGACTAAATATTTCACGTAGACAATGTGGCAAAGATGTAACAAGATTGTTGTAGATCTTATAATACCTATAATAAAAAAATTATCAGTGCTACCTATATTATATTAGGTATACCTATTATAATAGTCTGTCTCTTCATCAGGTATAAGTTCCACTTTATCGGTTTAGGTACTTAAATTTTACTTCTTTTTAATGTTTCTTCGGGTAAATAATAAGTTCGGTAGGAATAGGGCTTTGGGTATGATACAAAAAAGATAGAAAATAGAAATTTGATATAGGGGTAGTTCTAAGCATTTACAAGTTTGTGACGTGTAGCGATTTTCGATGCCGCCCCCGGAGGTATACATGAGGGCGGCGCAATGCCGTTTTAAATATCTCGTTTCGCTTTCTTGGAAAATAAAAAATTATAACTGATAACTGAAACTTAGTACTTAATACGTGGGCATAAGAGGTAAGCTCACTTCACAGGTCTCTATTAATGAAAGAAAGTTAACATTTTGAGCATCTGCGTAAAATTAAATGTATCCGTTTGGTGGGTAGTTTTGATTACAATAAGTCGGTGCCAAGCCCAAGCCCGAAACAAAATAAATCTATATTTACCTACTACCTATTTGGCTTGGTACCGACTATTATGTGCATTGTTGTCTTTTGAATGATATTTGTATTTTGTTATTTTTCGTATTTTTTATTAGTTCTTTTGACAGCTCTGGTGTCATCAATACACCTGTATCCCGAATTGCACCAAATTGCAATGCTATTGAACAAGCATATAATCCTAAATATAATATTCTACTACCTGTATCTCGAAAACCAAGCCGTAGCGGACCCATGTACATATGAAATTTGTATCTTAAAATTAGTCAAAGAATCACCCTTTAAAGTTTGTACAAGTACTTATGCAACACCCTGTATACATAGATACTTTGATTTGCAATTTGCAAATCTGTCAAACTAGGTAATGCTGTTTTTTTTTATTTACTTTCAAATATGGTGTTATGTAATTGTATTCAAATTTAATGTTTGGGGATGATATTTACGAGTTTTATTTTTTTATATAGAGAAACTGTTATTCAGTTTTTAAGGATCAATCTGAAGCAGATGATTGTACTTGTTAAAACATGAAAAAAGTTATTGTCGTGATACTTTTAACACCCTGTTGGTGGGTTTTTAAAGCTTTTTACGAAACGTGTTAACAATACAATCTACATAAATCGTTAGTTTTTTAAAGTTTTATGATCATTGCACAAAAACCAATATTAGGGAGACTGTAAGTTTTTTTTCAATTCGGCGTTGCAGAATTTGAACCTAATTGTGATAATTGTGTTATTTTACTAGTATAGATATTTTTGAGTAAATTAATTCGGTTATAATCGATGAGTAGAATCTTTGGAGTAAAATACATTTCACAAAAACCCTGAACCATATTTCTCAATAGATTTAAATTTTCATTAAAAACAGATTAAAAATTCTAATTTTTTACATCCTGCATTTCGAAACCGTATTTTTTTAAATAATTATTGTCATGCTGGAAATTTCAAACCATATTTACTTCAGCAACTTGTAAAAAGCACAGCCTTTTTAATATTAACATTTCTTAAAATCTATATTACGCGATAACGATGACTTTCTATCAATATCACAGAAGGATACATTTATTACGTATATAATTTGTTAGATTTTACATCTCCGAATTGAAACACACGCAAAAAATGTGCATAAAAAAGTTAGGGTAGCATTTCACGCCTGTATGCCCCTTTAATTTACCCGCCTCTGAGATTTATTTTTTCATAATGTTAACGACAAGTTGAATCTGCTGTTTGAGTTTGATCCTTAAAACTGAATCAGGTAATAACCGGAAGTCCTATCTATAACGCCAAATTTCGTTAATTTAAATATAACTTTTTGATGCATCCTTATATCCGAAATTTAAAATTAAATGACTAAAATACTATTATTTTAGTCATTTAAAATTATTGTCTAAAACATTTAATAAACCAGCCCTGTATATTTATACTATTATAGTAATTTCTTTTATTTTCGTCCATACACATTAATCTTTGCGTAGATAGGTATACGTATACCATATAATTTTATATTACCCGACAAAAAACACTGCTGCACAGTAGTACATATATGATACCTATAATATAAAAACAAACTCCCACCTCGTAGGGGAAAGTATACTCGTCCTTGTCTAACATTGCCCATATGATTATTTTATTTCAACACAATACATATAACGCCATCTACAATTTCCATGGTTGCATGTTTTTCTAATAGATGTAGCTCGTGTCGAGACAGTTTCAATTTTTGTTTTATTTCCCATATACGCTGACTATCTATTGTGTAGATTAATCTTTGGTATTATTCATTAAGAAAGAATAAACACTTAGCGTCACTTGGGCTTCGATTTAAGGGACTTAACTGTCCTTTTCTTGCTTATTAGGGATGGTCGAAATTGGACACTTTTCATTGGAAACACTACCGAGTTATCGACAAATCAAACAAGGTCATTGAGGTGGGGGGAGACGCTCTAACGTGGCCAAAAGCGGGTGCAGGTACGCCATATTGGTATACGATATATATCATTTGTCATGCTTTCAAGTTTATAGTGTTATTTACGAGTATTTTACAAGTTTATTTAAGTTTTTCGTGTTTTTTTGGACGGTTATTTGACAATATACTATAATGGTGTCCTGTGCTGTGCGTAGTTGCAGTAGTAGAAGTGAAATCGACCAGAAAATATCAGGAATAACGTTTCATAGGTATGTACCAAATATTGTAAACATTGTACATGGACGTATTTAGGGTTTTTTTAGGCGAACTTATTGAAACACATTATTATAGGAGTCTGGTAGCATTCTCTTTCTGCACTGAACAATTGATACGTGCATTGTAGTTTATTTTTTTTTTACAAATTCTTTTACTTGATTTCTACTCTCAAACTCTACTTTTTCATCACTTTCTAGCAAAAAAGACCCCTAAATGTGTGTTAAAAACATATTCTGGTTTTTAGATTTCCTAAAGATCCTACTCGTAGACATATCTGGACAGAATATGTGTCTCGAATTAATTGGATACCAACGAGAAATGTACACAAATATAATTTATCCAGATCATGATTATCTTCCTGGACCATTTTCTGAATTTTCGAAATTCATTATTGTTTATATTGCTGGATTTGTTGTTTTTAGTTTAAAGAAGCAAATTATTTGCAGAGAATGTCGAGATGCATTAATAAGTGTTATTCTTTTATTAAAATGAAGGCAAAAAAAGGATTTACAAATTCCTTCAAAAGATGTTTTAAACGTTTGCTTCCAATCCGAAAAGATCATAAAAAATCATGTAGTAGCTACTAATGAAAAGCAGGATTCATAATAAACCTTGTATTAAAGGAATTTGTAAATAGTAATATTTTTCCTAATTTAGTTGTGCACGATTTTGATCAAATCAGTGTTTGATAACCATATACATTTACTGATCAAATCTATTGCGACTAAATATGTTAATACCAGGATGTATTATTTAAGTAAAAATAAAGTGGATAAGCATAGCGCAACATTTAAATAAAATTGTTTTGTTTAAGGGGTATTAATATATAATTTATAAAGTACTAACGTCTTTTATTCCTGGATTTAGGTATCAAATATCAATAATTACCTATATTTAAGTATTTTGTACACTGCATAATATTTCAAAATAAAGTATAAACCCAAGCTGCAAATTAAAAACAAAAACGTCAACAAAAATAGTTAATGCGGCTCTGGAGAATCCGCCATATTGGTATACGATTACGCCCCACCCAATGCAGCCGTTTGTGTACAATGTAAAATAATGCTTATAGCGAGTCCTTATATCTCAATGACTACAACTGACAAGCGAAGCGACAGACATAGACATAGTGAGAGAACACCTTTGACAAGAATTGAGAGAGCACATTATTTTTGATAGTGATGCCACGGGATCTCTTTTGAAATCGATTTAGCTAACTTCGATATGGAGGTTCTCTCATTTCGTAACAACATTTTTTATATAAATTGTATAATTTCCTTGCATAATTGAAAATGCTTAATTACTGGCAAAATCTGTTTACTTCTAACATTACTGGCAAGCCCTTTGATTCCTTGCAAATGTAAGTAAATACTTGCAAATCGGCAACCCTGAACACGCGACGTTAACATAATTTCTGAACCAATCATAGACCTACTTTTTACATATTTTAGCGTTACCGGAAAATTTAACGTCGAATGTGCAAAAAGTCTTTGTTATCATAATAAATAATGGACGTTGCGCTTAATTATTACTAATAATTAGTTTCAGCATTCTCTTTACAAAAACAATGCTTATAATCAAAAATATGTTTCATCTGTCATCGCTGACATCTTAGAAATTAATATAATATGTATAGCTATAGAGTTTCATTAAAGCAATAGGTATTTCGAAAAATTCTGATGATGATATTATAGGAGGTATTTTATATCTTACCTTAGTTAGTTTTAACATCGATGAAAATTTAGACTTTTATACACAACTTTTTTTGTGCAAAAAACTGAATATTTTCTTTATTAACGAACACTTTCAGTCATAAACATTCAAAATAACTTTTTGTGGCTCTGACAATAGCCAACTAGAAACTATCGAATGGTTACACGTCAAAATTTACATAGCCTACTAACAGATGTACATGGAAAATTCACTTTGTATTTCATTTTTTAAGCATTAACATAAGCTAATGTGGCATTAGAGAGTTTTTAAATCCCTTATTTGGCGTATAATTAGCGTTCACGTTATTCCGGGCATCCGCTTGCTTGTAAATAACGTGTCACCTTATTAATTGATAAAGTAACACGTTAATTACATGATATTAGTATTGTATTGATTAGTTTAATTGCATTTATTAACTTAGAAATTATAAATTATAGTACTCATTCATTTAGATTGATTTTATTAGACTTTCAAAGTTTTATTAATATTTAAAAAAAATTAACATCAACTCGTCATGTCATGTTTTACAATTTGGTTTGGATATCGTCAAATATTGTGGATAATATCTCAAATTCCTTAATAGTATTTTATTACGATATCTAATACCTAGGTATATCTTATATACACAAATCTTGATGTGCTACATACAAATAACCTTCCGCATTTTATTTACATGTTCAAAATATTTTTTGTACATAACGTAGGTACGTCTTTTTGTTTTGACATTTTCAATCCATTAAAAAAATAGTTCGGGTACGCCAGTTAATTTTAACTGATGTGATATAATCACCTCAATGCTATTTTATTTTAAGTAAAAGGGACAAAAACAAAACCTGTCATTACGTTTTTTTTTTCACTTAACCATTGTCTTTTAAAGACAATGACTTAACTGTCATCATCCCATTTAAGACCGGTGAGTGCAAATTGCTGATATTGCGTGTTGGAGTAGGTATAAATTCTTTTCTTACTTAATTGTCAACTAATTTTGTAGACGGATGTTCGATTTGTTTTACGTTAGTTGTAAAAAGCACCATGAACTGTCAAAATTAACATTACTTGTGATACCTGTAATGGCAAATCTTACTCAAGAACAGCATTTATAAAATTCCAGGTGACACTTTTGGAAATTCGGCGAGTAGAACAATCCTATTAAAACAATAACAAGGTCACAGCATTAATAAGTACAGCATTCCGAGTCCACGTTGGCACTTTGAACTAAACTGTGACGTATGACGCCGCCATTTTGGGTTAAAAGTCAGGTCCTGACTAAGAATAATTATAGTTTTCTGTTTCTAACCACAATACTGTATTTTTATTTTTGTAAAAATATTTAAGTACATAATAATATCGCTGTCAATTTCAGAAATATTTGTGGTGTGTCATAGTGGTTGAAAACAGCCTTGAGTGGTGTTATCAGTTAAATATTGACATGATTGGGTGATTTTTATTAATAATAATAATAAACACAATAATAATAAAGACTTTATTAGTAAAAAAAAAGACACTTTTACAAAAGTTGAAACAGTGCTCCCTAACGTAACCTAAATTTAACTTATATTTTAGCTTAAACCTATCTGAAAATTGTTTTACATCGCTGGGCAAATTAAGTAGGTAGCTTATGCTTACAAATTAATTTGTTCTATTACGTGTCAGACAGCGCTCTTAAACGAAAACCCCTGTAAACTTTTTATATTCTCCGGTAGAGCGTTGTAATATTTTGAAACCGTATAGGAAAATGACCGCTCAAAGATTGATGTTAAGTGTAGCGGTGGCGTAATGACAGTGTTATGAAGAATATTCACATCATACACAGATCCCCGGAACTTCAATCTTTCATATGAGTATTCCGCCGTTTTGGGATATTTTGAGGTCACTGTGTGTAATTTCCTAACAACAAATTATTTGGGATAATTTGGTGTAATTTGGCAGACTATGTTTTTAGTGATTTTAATTATTGTCAAATTTTGCTTCTTTTTTTTGGGGATATGACATGTCAGTGCCGCCTGTGACCACTCTTCTTCTAATATGGCTAATGGTTTCCTACCTACCTGCTACTGGCTATACTATAGAGGCAAAATGCAGCAAAAGCAAAAAGGCGACAATTTCGGAATTTCGGCGTTTTTTTTTTAGTTATTTTTAGCCTTTTCCATAAATCTTTTTAATTAGCCATTGGCAACAATGTTGTGTGTAAAGTGGTGTAATTTGATGCTCATTCAGGGATATTTTCGGTCTCAACTGTTGGGAACACTGATTAAATTAAGCAAGTAAGCAATTTAGTGACTTTCTTACAGGATGTATATCCCGCTGTTGGTCGGGGTTTTCAGGTCGACGCAATCTACACAGATTTTTCTAAAGCCTTCGACAAGATCGATCATTCTTTGATGCAGCAACGCATGAATGACATTGGCTTCTTTGTGCCTAGTGGAGTCCCACAGGGTAGTACCTTGACTCCTTTACTGTTTGCTATCTTTGTGAACAGTATTGGTGATAATTTCTCAAGTCAGCACTTGCTTTTTGCGGATGATTTGAAGTTGTACAGTGTTATACGGTGTGCCGATGATTGTGATCGTTTGCAAAGAGACCTACATATGCTGTCTGTATGGTGTGACCTAAGCAAGCTTTCCTTAAATGCTAATAAATGTAAATCCATAACGTTTACAAAACGCCTTACACCTGTGATGCACAACTACATACTTAATGGAATCGCGTTGGAGAGATGTAATGTCATTAAGGACCTCGGGATTTATGTTGACAGTGAATTGACTTTTAATGACCATGTCTCACATGTTTCTGGCGGCTGCACTCAGGATGCTGGGATTCATTTTCCGACAAACAAAGACTTTTAATAATATAGACTGCCTTAAAACGCTATATTTTGCCTATGTACGGTCCAAATTAGAATATGCCTCAATTGTTTGGTTACCTATGTATCATGTCCATATACAGAGGCTTGAGAACACCCAACGCAAATTCTTAAAATATCTTGTCATTTAAGCTTGATGGATGTTTTCCATCTCGCAGCTGTAGTCACGGTTTGGTTTCAGTTTCAACTATTGTCCGAGCGGCGCATTTATGTTTCTCAAATATTTATCTTCAAATTAATAAACGGTTTGCTGGACTGTCCTCGGCTGCTTCATCAGATTGGGTTTCGTGTTCCCCGCTTACACGCAAGAGCATCTGATATATTTTGGGTGCCCCAGGTTCGCGCAAACTATGAAACTAGGGCGCCCCTTTGTCGGGCTTGCAACTACTGCAATCGTCTGACTATCCATGAGAATATTAATTACTTTAATTCATCACTCAATTCATTTAAGCGTGACCTGCGCGGGTACTTACAGGCTAAGGAAATCGATATTATTTAGATAGTTATTTGAGTGCCCATTTTATTTTATACCTTTGTTATTTTTGTTAGTTTTATTTTCAATCACCTATGTCATTGTATCATAATATATATTTTTGTTTTGTCTTGTAATTATTAAATTAGCAGAGCGTTGTCCCTATATAGATTTTTTTAATATTAACACGTTTTGATTTAGAAGAAATTAAAATTAAAAGAATTAAAGTGCAAGTTAATATTTTAGTAGTGCCTTATTTAAAAATAAACAGATTGCTTTACTAAATACGTTTATTGTTGTATATACAATTATAAAAGACAATATATTACACTTAATACAACTTTAATAACAAATTTATACGTACACAATTCTTAAAACAATACAATACTAAAACTAAATATACAAACTAGAAGAGAATATAAAATCGCGTTTAATTAACTAAATACAATTATTAAATTCGTCATAAATAGTATTAATTTATTTATTTTATTATTAAAGATACAAACTAGACGAGAATATAATATCCCGTTTAATTAATTGAATACAATTATTAAATTTATCCTCCATTTCATTGCTTCCAATAGCTTTTGAGGCTTGCATCATTTGCCTCAATAATTCTTCCAATCGACGCATAGCTCTCACAATTGAGCCTTCAAATATATCAGTTTTATCGCATAGGTCTTTAAATGTTGCACCGTTGCACCAGTCAAACACTACGTCCATTAGAAATGGCTTGAACTGTTCAACATAATTGTCTTCGAGTATTGGCAAGCGGCATTCGTTGCTTACTTTGGCTATACGCCTAGCCAATTCCTTTGGCAAGAAAAACAGATTAAATTGAATAATGAAAACGAATCCCATCCAATGATATTTTATCTTAAAAATTTAATAAGTCGCGGGAATTATACACAGAACGTCAAAAGTTTCGGAATGCACAACTATATCCTAATTTTGGGGTGGTTAATTTTGCTGCAGAATCAAAAGTTGGTGAGTTAGCTGTAAATTCAGGAAAAACCGCACTTGTACCCTTCACTCGAACGAGGAAACTTCGAAATATTAGACCCATTAATGGTGAGATCATTGAACAGAAGTCTGAAGTAAAATATTTTGAAATAACGATTAGTAAAGCAAGAAAAGCTCTGGTGGTGTGCAGATTTGGCAGGCAAGACTTGGAGCTGTAAACCCAAATACTGCGGTGGATGTACACCATGATTGTGATACCTGTCATATAACCTATGAGGCAATAATTTGGCAGTACAACAAAGAGAAAACTTGATAGGGTACAAAGATTAGCATGCATATGCATTACTGGGGCTATAATAACGTGCACAAAAGTTTCCTGGACAAATGCACTCCAAGAAATTACTTGGTAACTTCAACCATGAAAGATCCAATATCTGTTTGTATCTCGGTAACAATGGGCTACGTATTCTTACAGGACATCATCCATCGCTTTAGGAAACATAAATATGACAAGATTAGGCCTAGAGACAGCGACGAATACTGTTTTGCCAGCTGCAATAATCCGTTGTCGCGTATTTCCAAAACGCTGCCTTTTTTAAACTGCCAAATACTTTTGAACAACTCGTTATTAAATAAAAGATCCTCAAAATATTGGGCTTGAATGAACATCCAAAATAATGCAAAGAAATTCTACTTTTGTTAAAGAATATACTGTGACGAATGTAAAAACGTCCCCAAAGAGAGACATAAATACATCCGACAACACTGCGTTGGACACGTGATATATTCTCGAAGCTTGCGAATCAACCAAACGGGAGGCTATACCTCGTCCGAGGCAGCGCTGTGTTAATTTGGTAGGATGTGTCTCGCTTACCATATGGATCTGGAATGGACGTACCCGCGTCAGAATGTTGTAGAACAAACGACTATTCACTGGAAGTGTTCGAGAAAGCAGGCCAACCATATATATAAGCAACTTAACAGGGACAGAAGTCAGTTATGAAGTGAACAGTCAATAGTTGAAAACAGTGTTGTGACATATAAATAATAGTGAAATACAACGAACCACGAAAGAAATAAACATATCCGAGACCAAAACTTTTGACGCGTATATTTATCATATCACAATAACTACGGAACTGTTCAGGCTATTTCGCTATTAAAATTAAGTTCCAACCTATCTAAAATTGCAGGAGATTTTGTGGAGATACTTTGGTTTATTTCACAATCCACATATTTTTACTAACTCTAAATTGATATAAACTTACATGCATTTGCCTTAAAGGACCGGATAGCTCGTCAGACATCTTAATCTGTTTCTTACTCTTTTCGTCACAAACGAAACAACTAAGAAGTGCGCATGCTTGATGGGGTGTCAAGTTGTTGAAGAGTCCGTTGAATATCATTTCCGTGAGTAATAATTCATCAGCACTAATTGAAAAAATGTAATTAAGAGAATACACATCCCACAAATAATTAATTATATTTAACAACCCCTACCTGCTTAATTCGCACGCAACTCGTCCTTTCAGTTTGATGACGTCCGTAGTGGTACAATATCCCAATCGACGCAATACACGTTTCCTACATTTTAACTCGTCCAATTGCAGAACAGACTTTGCATCTAACAACTTTTGCCGTGCAACTTTTAACTCATTTTCGCAGACCAACTTCTTTTCATACTTTGGATATTCTGTCTTCAGTAATTCATGCTTATGTAAGGGATGTTCGGCCATTCTAAATGAGATTAGAAACTTCATTTTAAATATCAACCCTGATATCAATAATAAGACTTACCTTTGTTCTATTATCTCAATTTTATTGACAATATCTAAGAATTCCGGTTCATTAATTTTCATATGTGTTACGGGATCAAGTAACGGTGGACCTTCTGGTGACCGGTTTTTTAATCGCTTCATCGCTTTGTACATGAATTTTCGACCGGAACTAACACGTAAATAGTGTGGACAGTTGACTAGAATACTTGATATATGCGTTATAAAGGTTGAATCTACTGATACTTCCTCTAGTTCATCTTTCTGAAAAGAAACACATAAACATTCAAATCCCGATGATACCATTATCATAAGACAACAGTATGATATGCTTGACGGCCCCGCGATGTTATAAACGATGTAAATGACATAAACGACATAAATGGCACAAATGACGTAAATGACATACAAGACGTAAATGACATAATTGACATAAAGGACGATTATGTCATTTACATTGTTTATAATCTCGCGCGGCTGGATGTTATGTATGCCGACTTTCGACAGCTTGGATCATGGGGTGCTAATTCGAAAGCTGGACAGCTATGGGTTTGTCAATAACCTGAAATCGTTGTTTATTCCATATCTTCGGAACAGACTACAGTATGTAGTTTATAATGGCTACAATTCCAAAAAATATAAAGCATCCTCTGGTGTGCCCCAGGACGGCCTCTTGAAATAGTCATTTGCATTCGATTATTTGCTTACCTTGTCGTCACCTTTATAGGGTTTGGGTATACAACTGTTGTCATCTCTGGAGGATTCATCGGACATCACATGTAACAGCATATCCACTTTTATCTTAGTTACTGCCGTCGCTTTGGTTTTGTCTCCGTTTTCAGTAGTATCGAATTCTTGAACTTTTTTATAATTCACCACTGCCCCCCATTCATACTCGTCGTCCTCTATTTTTATCTAAAACACACTTCTATATTGAATTTTGCAACCTAGGTATTTTATTAACGGTTTTTTACCTTAATAACTCGTCCAGGTTGTAAGAAAGGCACCAAATATTTCGATTTTGTTATAAATGAGCGAAATCTAACACGTAAAGAATCAAGCGCCTGGCATAGCTGATAATACCTAGCTATTTGCTCCTCTTTCTCAATTTTAAACGAATCATACTCATTAGACTTTTCCATATATGCTATAACAAACAAAACAACACTGTAATACAAAAAAACAAGAAAAACAAACACATATAATAAACATACTTTCATATAATTCAGGGGTATTGCTTTCATGCTGAAACTGGAAGAACGATCGTTCCATCAAATATTCTGGATTAATTTCTTCCACACGTAGTAAATTCAATACCATATTGTAGGTGAGGTGAAATGCTGAGTTAATTGGATCCGGTAAACCTAAAAAACTTTTTATTATAACCCCAAAAAGCTAACAACAAATATTCGTTAACTAGAAAACCCCATTTTAGGAATATTATACAGATAAAATAAATAAAAATATTTTCTGAAGTACCTAATCCATATTAGAGAGGAGTTGAATGTGTAAGACACAAATAAAACAACGTCTACTCCACCAAACTATTCGTATATTTGTATGCAATCAGCTTGCAGCGCCAGACATGTTTCGGAAAGCTAAGTTTCCATCATTAGTGGCTCATAATACACAGTTACGCAGTCATTTTACTTATAAGTCAAAAACAGTATATAATATATATATATTATGACCACACAATTATTTTGAGTTTTTCTTTTTCAATAAGGAAATGTTTTAAATTTTAGTTTTATAAGATTTTATTTCCATAACTTCAACTAATTGTTTGTATATGTTAAAATAATCCATGCCATACTGTTTTTGACTTATAAGTGATAAGTGATCTTGCCTTTCTTAATGATTATCTCGGGTTTATTCAGTGGGAGGATATTTTGGCTGGTCAAACAGTAGAGAAAATGGTAGAGATCTTTTATGGTGTGTTGTATGAGTCGCTTGATTTATTTGTACCTAAGAAAAAGTGTAGTTCAAGGAAATTTCCAAGGTGGTATTCTTCTGAATTTAAGCAAACAATTTTAGCTAAAAAGAGGGTTCATAAGCGTTATAAATTATCGGGTTCGCGCGATGACTATGAGGATTTCTGTAGGCTTAGATCGGAATGTCAAAGGTTATCGCGATCTTGTTATAATGATTATGTCCGTTCCATTGAGGGTGAGTTGTCTGATAATGTTGCGGCATTTTGGAGGTTTGTTAATTCAAAGAGGAATTCAGGTCAAATACCATTGCAAGTATCCTATAATTCCAGCATTAGCAACGATGGCCAAGAGTTGGTGGATCTATTCGCTGCTTACTTTGAGTCCATCTATTCCCCTGGGGATTCTGATTCCTTGGGTGGCGCTTCTTGCTTGCCGGGGCAGCGGGATCGGCTGGGCGATTATCACATAAACATTGCAGACATATTTGATGAGCTTAGTACGATGAATATCAATAAGGGGTCTGGTCCTGATGGTGTTGCACCAAGACTATTAAAGGGATGCAGTTTTGCACTGTCCCGTCCTCTACATATAATTTTTAATGCCTCCATCCAGTTTGGTCACTTTCCTAGTCGTTGGAAGGTTAGTTTTGTGACGCCAATCTTTAAATCTGGTAACAAGAGTGAGGTATCTAATTATAGACCCATTTCTATCATCAAAGTTATACCCAAGTTATTTGAGAAAATATTAACTAAACACTTAAAGCTCATTTTGGAACTTCTTGTTAACGACCAACAGTTCGGATTTGTTTCGCGAAGGTCAGCAGAGCTTAACCTGCTTGAGTATTCAAACGATTTGTGTCGTGCCTTGGGAGAGGGATGCCAGGTACATTCGATCTACACCGATTTCTCCAAGGCCTTTGATAGGGTGAACCACCGGTTGCTGATGCGCAAGCTTCACTTGACAGGCTTACCGGTTGGCATTTTGCGCTGGATACAGAGTTATTTGCAGGACAGAGCGCAGATTGTGCGTGTGAATGAGTTCCAGTCACGACCTATTCATGTTTCATCAGGTGTGCCCCAAGGTTCACATTTGGGACTACTCTTATTTAATTTGTTTATTAATGATATTGAACGATGTTTTCTTTATAGTAATTTTAAATTGTTTGCAGATGATCTTAAATTTTATCGTAGGATTGGCTGTGCGACGGATTGTTATTTGCTGCAGGATGATCTGATTAGACTTATGCATTGGTGTGACCGAAATGAAATGGTGCTTAATGCTTCAAAGTGTTTCTATGTGGGTTTTCATCGTGCGAGGGAGCCTTTCTTGTATGAGTACGTTATCTCCGACACTCGCTTGACTTGTAGGACTTTTGTGGTTGATCTTGGTGTTAGGATAGATCATTCCTTGACCTTTGTGGATCACATAAATTGCATGACAACTAAGGCATTGAAAATGTTAGGATTTATTAAACGTATTACTTCTGATTTCACAGATATAAGATCGATTAGACTGCTATACAATGCATTGGTCAGACCACATTTGGAATATGCATCGGCGGTTTGAAATCCGTCTTACGCAAGCCATGTGGACAGTATTGAGAGGGTTCAGCATAAATTTTTAAGATTTATGCATTTTAAGCTTGGACGTCCTCCACCGCCAGATTATACTTACGACTACTTTTCACTGTGCGATGATTTGAGATTGACCATTTTGGCTGAGCGGAGAAGCGTGAAGGATCTGATTGTTTTGTACAGGGTGTTGAATGGTTTAGTCTCCTCTTCGCACTTATTGTGCGAGATTACTTTTCGCGTTCCAGTGCGTCGGGTCAGAGGTACTCGGCTGTTTCATGAGCCGTTCTGTCGCAGAAATTGTACGTCTCATGGATTTATTCCACGAGTTTTGGGATCGGCTAATCGTCACCTGGCTGTCGATCCGGATCTCGATTTTTTTTCACCTTACGGTGAGTTTGTTAAGGGTTTGCGACAACGTCATCACATTCGCTAAGACATTTTGTTTTATTGTTATTAATGTGCTATTGTTTGATATTTCATTTTTATGTTCAGCTCTTCAAGATGTTTAAATTTTTGTAGCTGTATGCTTATTATTATTAGTATTATTGTTTTTATGGTTCTGTAATCTTGATGTAATTAAATTTATATTTGTGTTTTGTATAATGGATTTAAGTCCGTAAATGAATAAATAAATAAATAAGTAAAATGACTGCGTAACTGTGTATTATGAGCCACTGATGATGGAAACTTAGCTTTCCGAAACATGTCTGGTGCTGCAAGCTGATTGCATACAAATATACGAATAGCTTGGTGGAGTAGACGTTGTTTTATTTGTGTCTTATAAATAAAAATGTTTTAGATACCTTTAAGAATATTTCTAGCCGCCGCAGGTGGAACTCTCTGGTCAACCATTAGAACAACAATACCTTTGTTGTCGATACCTCTCCTACCAGCTCTACCAGACATTTGAATATATTCACCAGACGTTATCTATTGAAAAACAAATGAAGTCATGGTGATGATAATATTTCCACTAAAAATATATTAGCAGGTTGTCCGGAAAAATAACGACAATATATTATACACCTAGAGACTAAAGACACTTTAGTCACGCGGTTTATACGATATTTTATGCAATTTAGAAAAATGTTTAAAGAAAAAAAATGCAACACCTGCTTTAGTACAGCGATTTTTTTGGGTTTTGAGAGAGATTGAATTGATCGATTTTTAAAATTTTTGAACGTGAAAATTTGGTTTGATACTACTGCAAATTGTGATAATTAAAAACAGAAGACTGAATATTTATTGTAGACACTAACATTAACTATATCTAAAATTGATAAAGTGATAAAATATGGAACAGTAAATTGGTTGTGGTTGCTTTTTCGAGATACGAGGGTGTTTGAATAAATACTTGCGTTAAAAATAATACCAGTTACACCAAAAAATTGTGGCTTGTGCTCTAAGGCACTTTCAAAATCAGGGTACAGTATTAAGTGTCAAAAATGTGGCAGTTGGATCCATCGCAACTGTGCAGATCTCACTATAGACGAAATGACTAGAGAAGGAACTAAGTATACCAAATGGCAAGAGATTTTATTGCAGACTATGTAGACCAGTCACTCCAAACGCTTCCTCGGAGCTTACAAGAAGAAGGTTCTAGTTATCCAACTCTTAAACAACAGATTGAAGAGATCGTTGAAGCTTTACTAATAGAATTTAAATCTCAAAAAAATGAGAACTGTGTGCGTCTGATGGCGGATTTTGGATTTAAGCTGGAGCAAGTGGAGTCTGAATTTAATCAAATGAAGAATGAGCTGGATGATATGAGAAAAAAGGTCGGAGAGGTCTCTGCAAGCCAAGAAAGATCGGCTTCCGAAGGCAATATTGAAAATGAAAGCAAATTGCTGAAATTCGAGATGTTGAAGATTAATCGTAGAATTGTTGATCTGGAATCGCAGGTGTCAACTGCCAAGACGCGTGCTCAGTCTGCTGAGAAAGCTTCTGGCATGGATATCACGGGAATTAGAGCAGATATTAATTAAATAAAAATCAAGGTTGAAAAAATTGAAAAGCATGGGCAGACTGTCACCGAGGCGCGGCTATCTTTACCCCCGTTGACTCAGGAACAGGCTGGCTTACCTAAGCTGGAACCAATGATAAAGGAATTGGAAGATCGGGAAAATAGAAAACACAACGTGTTGATCTTTGGAGTTTCGGAATCGGGATGCGTAAATAAAAGTGAAAGAGTCCGGGATGAGAAAGATCGGATAATTCAAATGTTAAAGGAGGTCGACAGTGATGTGCCTCTGGATAATATGCACTTCTTTCGACTAGGGTCATATAATGTGGAACGCAAACGCCCTATAAAGGTCATTTTCGAGTCTAAACAGGTAGCGGAAACAATATTGAAACAAAAGTATAAACTTCCAGCAGAAAAGCGTTACATAAAATATGACCAGACCAATATCCAACGTACTTACTTCAAATCTCTACTAACCGAGCTAGAAAACAGGAAGAAAAATGGAGAGAACAATATTAAGATTAAATATATAAGTGGAGCGCCTAAGATCGTTGAATATACTCAAAAAAACTACAATCGCAATCCAAAAGTGAGCACAGGGGCTCTCAGAGATCTTTGTTGGATCTTGTACTGGCTAATGACAAGAGACTTGTGTTTGATGTCGAACAGCTTCCTCCTATTGGGAGGAGTGACCATGTTGTGCTGACGACCAGAAGTCAGATCAGTGTATCTCCTAGACAGACTCAGCATGTTAATAAACGCAATTATTGGAAGACTAATTTTGAGCAGCTGAACGACTATTTGATGACCTCTTTCGCTTCTGTTGATGATGTTGATTGTGAATTGTTTTATGAATGTTTGAATTCGGGCATTGATTTGTTCGTTCCTTTGGAGAGCAGAAAAGTGAACAGTAGCAAGCCTTGGTTGAATGGGGTTATTTTCTCGTTGATTAATAAAAAGCGAAAATTATGGGATCGCTATATCAGTGACAAAAACAATTATACGTACGCTTCATATCGGCAAGCTAACAATAAATTAAAGAGGGAAATACAAATGGCACGAGCGAAGTATGAGAGTGAGATCGCAACCCAATAAAAAGTTTTATTCATATATAAAAAGGAGTCTTACAACCTCAGTGCAGTCCATAACACTTAGGAATCCCTTGACGAATGAAATGACGACGGATCCACAGGATGTTGCAAACATTTTTGCAGAAAAGTTTGGTTCGTTTTTTACAATGGATGGCAGTGCTGGTATTGACAGTGTTGTCTTTACATCGGAAAATGTTCTAGACGCCATAAAATCACTAAAGATAGATTCGAGTCCGGGTCTGGACGGCATTCCTGTGGTGATTTTGCAAAAGTGTGGGGCTGCTCTCTCTGTACCTCTTGCTAGAGTTTTTACGAATATATTTCAGAGAGGGTCATTTCCAATTCACTGGGCTGAAAGCATTGTGATTCCCATTTATAAAAAGGGTGACAAGCATGTTGCTGGAAATTACAGACCAATTAGCCTGACCTCGAACTTATGTAAAT
The DNA here is from genome assembly GCA_911728435.2 of Apoderus coryli. Classification (NCBI taxonomy): domain Eukaryota; kingdom Metazoa; phylum Arthropoda; class Insecta; order Coleoptera; family Attelabidae; genus Apoderus; species Apoderus coryli. The sequence continues at coordinate 10,323,830 of OU452215.1, read as the reverse complement.
GCATGGAAAAAATTATAACGAAATTTATTACTGGCTTTGCGCTCGAGAACAATATAATTCCGGCGGTGCAGCATGGTTTTCTTCCGGGAAGGTCAACAGAAACAAACTTGTTGACTTGTGTCAACGACTGGACCTCGAGTAACGATAACAATGAACCAATAGATGTTTGATGATTAATATTTGTTTTTGTTCCCTAATCCCGAAATATAAAAGGCAACCCTCGTATAATATTTTACTTTTAATCCCTAGGGAATGTTTTTTGTTTGATCTTCCCAAACGCTCTATGTGTTTGGTGCTTCTGTGGATATCCATCAAAAACTATGACAGCAGATGACTTGTACTTGGACAATACAAATTTAACGTAACTCTTGTCTTGTCTAGTGTAGACAAGTTTAAGACAACATGGCAATATCCAAGGTCTAAGAACAAAGCAGCTCGCTCTGATGGCATATCTCTTGGACTTTTTAAAGAAGAAGAACCTTCTCATGTTCTAACAACCGAAATATCGAACACCGAAACCGTGTCTGCTGAAATGCATTATTTAAGGCACTCCTCTCCATCACCGGAAACGTTCTTCCAATAATTTTGTCCAATTGTCTTCTCCCACTCTCGGAAGGGTGCTTGCCGGAAACACAATGTGGTTTTAAACCCAACAGGGATACACCCGACATGATATTTGGGTCAGGCAAATACAGGAAAAGTCATGGGAGGGGGTTTCTCGTGATGATGAAATTAAGCATCGTATAAGATGGGCAAACGCATCTTTTGGCCGACTGAGAACGAGAGTCTTCGATAATCATAACATCGATGTTCGAACTAGGTTGCGAATGTATAATGCTATTGTAGTTCCTACCCTTACGTATAGCCGTGAGTCTTGGGCCACTTATCGGAGGCATTTAAAATCCCCAGAGAAGTACCATCAACGAGGTCTTGGAATAAAACCGACGAACAAACATCTGGAGCAAGCTGAATCAACTAGCATTGAGGCGATGATTGTGAGCTGCGATGGACTGGCCACGTAATCCGCATGCCAACGGAACGCCTTCCAAAGAGAATCCTTTATTAACAGCTTAAGGTCGGCTCACGAAATCAGGAAGGGCAGCAAAAGAGGTACAAGGATGTTCTTAAGATCAACAGATCGAGATGGAGGCGTACCATTTACAAGAGTCATCAAGTTTTTGAAGAGCAACGTCGGCGACATGAGGATGCAAAGAGACAACATCGAAAGGAGAGAGAACGCATCGATGGGGCAACGCACCTACAACAGTCGGTATTAGCCGAACACATTTTGTGCCGTTTTCTAGTCAACTATGGAAATTTGGTCGAATTTGAAAGCTCTCTATCAGCGAAACCGTTTATCTAAACAGAAAAACGTAAGAGACCTAATTTGTAGAGAATTTATTGAATTTATGTTTGTATTCAGACACTTTCTTTCAAAACGGTATAGTTTTTGAGTTATTGGTAAAATAAACAGAAAAAAGTGCATTTTTGCCTAGTTTTTCTGGCAGCGTATCATTATTTTGAGGTGGGAAAGTTTACATTCGGATTCAGTACCCCAAAAATCATAAAGAACAAAGGAGAAAAAAAACTTGTATATATTTTTCCCCGCTGAACTACCAAGTGACCTAATCAACTAAGGAAAACTTGCAGGAAAAAATCTAGCGGTTTGGATGGAGCTTTGAGGAGGGTGTTTTTCCGGAACGTTTAAAAAAATCAAAAATTATTCCCATATATAAAAATAAAGGAGATCCTAGGGATATAAATAATTACAGACCTTTGGCATTACAAAACCAGTTCAGTAAAATCTTTGAATCTTTATTTAACAATAGACTTAATGATTACCTGGAAAAAATGGATTTAGAAGCAATCGGTCAACAGAGACAGCTCTGAGTCAGCCTTTTGGTCACTTGTTTCATGCCCTTAATAACAGGCAAATGGTGGCTGGTATTTTCTTTGATCTGAGCAAGGCTTTTGATACAATAGGTCACAAGCTTCTGCTCTCAAAATTGGAGGATGTTGGAGTGCGTGGAACAACGTCTAAATGGATAGGAAGTTATCTCATGCATCGTACCCAGCAAGTAGAGATTGCGGGCGTCCGTTCAGGGGTGGGAATTGTGAGCAATGAGACACCACTCATGTTTATCGCCAACTTTATTTAATATATTTATTAATACCCTGCCGGACGTTTTGGGGGTTTTTGGCCTGCCCGTTCTTTATGCGGATGACACAAGTGTCCTTGTTTCAGCTGGAGATGAGAGTGGATTGGTACGGTCTGCTAATGCCCTAGCTGGCGCGATGCGCAGATGGTGCGAACACAATGGACTGGCACTCAATGCATCAAACACTGTCTTTCTCCCAATTTCCATATCAAATAGGAACATGGACCGAAGTTATTTAATAAGAGCCAAAGATGAAATCTATTGAGCAGGTCAGTAGCACCAAATTCTTGGGAATATATACAGACAATAAATTGACCTGGAGCACGCATATAGACGCTGTAGTAAAGAAATTGTCCAGCTACATATTCCTATCTTCTTCTTCTTCCTGGCCGGGAGCTCGACTGCGAGCATCGTGATCATGGGCTATCTTTAGCGTAGCGGGTAGTCACTCTCCACGATCCCGGTGTAGAGAGGGCTACCTCAGGGATGCGCCCCTGCCCACGCGAGCTCTGACGTCCCCATTATCCTTTCCTGTGGGGAATCAGGTCCTAACCTTCATCCTTTCCATCAACCAAGATTATCCTACTCGAATCCCACCACTCCACGCAGAAGGACTGGGGGTCCCACTGCGTTTATATTGCCCCAAGAACAATCATGGATTATGAGTATATTCCTAATAAACAACATCAAAAATACTGTATCGAATGATATTCTTAAATTGATATATTTTGGTCTGATACAGTCTACTTTAATGTATGGTGTTATATTTTGAGGGGGAGCGAGTGGGACTGCGAGGGTGTTCAGAACTCAAAAAAGGATCATCAGAGCGATGCAGGGAATCTCTCAAACTACTTCCTGTAAGGACCATTTCAAAAAATTAAAGTTAATGACATTCCCTTCATTATACATGTACTCACTTATAATACATATAAAAAACAAAATGAATTGATCAACTACTGGCCAAAAGAACCCTAACTACATAGGTGTTAAATGTTTCAATAAAATTTTAAAAATACAAAAGTTTCAAAACATTTCTATCAAAAAATTGAAATTGGAGCTGAGAACCTTTTTTATAGAGAAATGTTTTTATTCTGTAGACGAGTTTTTACATTGTACTAATGAATAGTCCCGAATTATAGCGGGTTATGTATGAATATTATTGTTTTTGTGACTATCCCATAATGTGACATGTCATATTGTATATTGTTATCATTCTGAGGAGCAAAGAATAAATAAAAAAAAATTCATTAATGTGCTGCAAGAGAAGGGGAATTACAAAATTCAAATTTATAAAACCGCTTTCAAAATTTCCTATAAACAATGTTACAAAAATGACAAGAAACCTGCGAATCATACTCATATAATAAGATCACTCACCAATCTGTACTCTCTACCGTCAAACTTCTTCGCACCAGTAAACATCACCGTCCTAGCAGGCATATTTAAACCCATCGCAAACGTTTCAGTAGCGAACAACGCTTTAATTAATCCTTCTCCAAACAAAATTTCAATCACTTCTTTAAGAATTGGCAGCAATCCACCATGATGAATTCCTATACCACGCCTTAATAGAGGTAACATACCTGCGACTTGGGGTAAATGACGATCCGCATCTGACAGAAGGTCAATTGCATTGTTGAAGACCTCGTCAACTAACCGCTTCTCCGCAGCTAGATAAAATATATTTACATTTAATTAGTTATGACAGACAGAGTTCAGCACAAACATAAACTAGAATTTTGACTTCAAAAGGCCGTAATAATTATACGAGGCATGTTTTTTACGTAAGTACCGTTTTGGAATTAAAAAAAGGCGTGCAAAGATATCGCAATAATTTTATTTTTACATGAAAGCCTGTACCTTAATCTACTTTTCTACATAATTTCCGTGAATATTGAGGCACTTGTCAGTTTTTGAATACCCTCTTCATAAAATTCTGCCGCCTGACTTGTTAACCACTGTATCACAAATGTTTTGACTTCGTTATCGTCTTGAAGACGCTGATCAGCCAGGTGTTTCTTCAAGTGCAGGAACAAATGGTAGTCGCTGGGCGTCAGATCAGGGCTGTATGGAGGATGATCTAGAGTTTCCCATTTAAAAGATTTGATGAGATCTTTGGTCCGATTAGCCACATGTGAACGGGCATTGTCATGCAGCAAAACGATACTCTTACTCAACTTGACAAGTCTTTTGTTCTGGATTGCACGACGCAGATTGTTCAATGTCTCACAATAAGACGCTGCATTGATTGTCTCATTACGAGGCAGAAAATCCACTAGCAATACTCCTTTTCTGTCCCAAAAAACTGTGCACATGATTTTCCGGGTTTGCTTAAACTTCACTCTTTTGGGTGATGATGAATGTCGGCATTCCATGGATTGTTGTTTCGATTCTGGTGTGACGTAGGCCACCCATGTTTCGTCACCAGTAACAATTTGGTCTAAAAAATCTTCACCTTCATTGTGGTACCGCTCAAGGAAAGTCAATGCACTGCCTAAACGTTGGGTTTTGGCACATCCGTTTTGGAACCCAACGTGAACACAATTTCCGGTAATTCAAGTTCTCGGTCACAATGCGATACAAAACACTACGAGAATATTGAGGAAAGCAGTCGCACATTGATGAAATTGTAAAGCGTCTGTTTTCTCTCACCTTTTCCTCCACTTTCTGCAACAAATCTTCATTAACGGCCGAAGGACGCCCACTCCGTTCTTCATCATGCACATTTGTGCGGCCATCTTTAAATGCTCTCACCCATTCCATCACTCATAATGTTTTGTCCGTAAACTTCACAGATCTCACGATGATTATTGATCGGTTTTACGCCTTTAGCACTAAGAAATCGTATAACAACCCGTACTTCATAATCGGCGGGACTCACGATTGTCGGAGGCATCTTAAATATTCAGTAAACAACGTATACAATGAGGAATCAGACGGTAATAGCGTCAGTGCGTAGAAAAAGAGATGTAGGTAACCAGCGCGCATGCGCGGAACGCCGACCGTAGCGCTGCGGCGGCGAAATCGCAAAACGGTACTTACTAAAAACACGTGCCTCGTACATAACACAACTGTCAATCAAGAGTCAATGGTGCTTTTCTCTGTCTTTTCCGTGTTATGAAAGACAGCAAGATGTTTTTTGCGACATCTAGTGTGAGCAGGCAATATGCCCGGTGAAATACATTTCACAAACGATTGTCTTTCATCTCTCGTGCCAGTATAAACTCTTTGTAAATGTCAGCAACAATGGGCAACGCTGGCTGTCACCCTTCATATAAACATAGTTGCCAGTGTTTAATTGCACTAAGCATAGCATACGAATCTTGCCATTTCAAAAAAACAGCATAAGAAGCACGCATCATATGGTTTAATGGAAAATAAAAATATACAACAACGTAACAAGAATTTAAGTTATGTTCAAAATTTGTTTTACACTACCAGAGAACAACTAAGGGAGAGAATCAAAAGTCTGGTGGGCGCGGCTAGTTTGCGCACCTCATTCGCGCAGAGGGATTTGATTACGTGACTGTCAAAATTATCATTAGCTATGAAACAATTTAATCTTAATTTCTCACGTAACTATTTCGGTTTCTTCTGGTGTCCCCCAGGGTTCTCATCTCGGGCCATTGTTATTTAACATATTTATAAATGATATCAAGCAGTGTTATCATTCACAGTGAATTCAGGCTCTTCGCCGACGACCTGAAGTGTTACCGGCGTATCGGAGGTCCCACAGATTGTTATCTTCTGCAGGAGGATGTTGTGAGATTTGTGCATTGGTGTGAGTTGCATGGTATGACTTTAAATGTTTCTAAGTGCTTTTGCGTAAATTTCAACCGAACCAGGAGACCTCTTTTGTATGAATATTTTGTCGACCATTCAGTCCTAAAATACAAATCTTCGGTCAAGGATCTGGGAGTTTACCTGGACACTTCCTTGAGCTTTGTGGATCACATCAGGCACTCGACTTCCAGGTCTCTGAAAGTGTTGGGCTTCATAAAGCGTTGCTCGGTTGATTTCAGTAATGTGAATACTATTAGAATTTTGTTCACGACGCTCGTCAGACCACATTTGGAGTATGCCTCGGCGGTTTGGACCCCGTCATACGGTTGCCGTTCTGCCCGAGTTGAGAGCGTTCAGCGGCGTTTCCTTGGGTATGTTCACTTTAAGCTTGGTCGTCCGCGTCCTATCGATTTTGTGTTCGATTACGGAACAATGGTGAGCGAGCTGGGGCTTACGACATTGAGTGATCGCAGGGTCGTCAGAGATCTATTAATACTTTATAAGCTTTTGAACAATATGGTATCATTTTCTTATTTGTTGTCCAATATTCATTTTCATGTAACGTCTAGGAACAATAGATACTCTCACCTTTTCCATGAGGAATTTCACCGTACAAATTACGGAGGAAATAATTTTGTCCCTAGAGTGACCAGGATGGCGAATTCTTGCTTAAGCGTTGATTTCTTTGCGCCTATAGGTGAATTTATTCGCCGTTTGAAATGTGAGCGTCGTGACAGCAGTTTTGCGTAAGTCGATCAATGCCTGTTGCGTTGACGATCATGGTTTTCCTTTTATTCCTGGCGTGGGTCTTGCGAATAGCTTTAGTATAACTTGAATTATGTTTAAATTGTCTACTTATTGTGTAATTTAAAGTTTCTTAGGTTTTGTATAATTGTTGAATTTGTGTAGTATTGCATGGAATTATATTTGTTATATTATATTGTATGCTGTATAAATGTGTGAACCAAATGTCCAACATAACTAAGAGTTTTGTTACTTTATGCAATTCACAAATCCAGTTATTTCTAAATCAATTCTAAACCATTTGACGACAAAAAGGAGTTTTAGGAAAATTATGAGAAGATGGAAAAACAATATATTAATCATTTGAAGCACCAATATCCTAACATTAGAAAACGTAATGTGGTCTTACTTGTGTTAAGGTCTAACTTGGTCATCTGGGCGGCATACAACTCGCAATCCCTTTTGCTGAAACTAAACACTATTACAGGTGCAAAATTGTGATCCATAATCATTTTCACCGCTTTGTATATATCCGTTTGCGTGGCGGTTTTGTTCGCAAACCCACCTTTTCTACCCTTTTGATTACCCTTAGCTGCATCTCCCGAATTTTGCAACACAGCCATTGCAGTGTTGTAACTATCGTCTTTGAAAGTACCCTGAGAACAAAATTTCACAGTATTTACTCTTCAATCTATTTATTTACATATCCTGATGCGTATTGTACAAATGTATCACTTTCTTTGGAAAATTAGTTATTGGAATTGTAGCCTCACATTTTAAATATAAAGTGAGTGGCGGGAAAAGTGACATTATTTGGTAGTGCGCCACCTTGGTGTCACACACTGTTGCCAACTCGGTAATATTTCGTTACCAGATAATTTCACCACGATTTTAGTAATGAAGTTTTCGAAAACAGTATGTAGTAATATTTCTGGTAATTAAGATTTTAATCTAGCTAAATTCTGGTAATATACTATTAGCAATAGATGCGATCCAAATTTTTTATATTTATCGTAAAAGGAATCGGCGAACTTAGTCTCGAGTCGTGTTATCCCGTCCCTAGCTATTGGCACTGATCCTAGAGCTTTTTGTCATTTATCAATGTGTAACAAAATAGAACCCGCCACTGGCAAGCTTACAGATTACGCAATTCTAGAATGCATGGGTGGCAGATCGCTTCCTTTCCCAGAATTTCCAATATCAAACATGTCCTTTATAAGTTATGATCGATGGAATGTTGATATTAATTACTTGGTTTTTTTTTTGCTTCCCAATGTCTGACTCTACCAAAGGGGGTAACAATAATAATAATAATATCAATAGTTATTGGTGAGTTTTGGGCAGTCTTTTTTTGAACTGAGTTAAAGGCTCTTGCTTTATTTATGAGTTATATCTTGTCACTAATATAGTTGCTATATTACGGCAGAATGTGCTCGCATTTACAACAAGGGAAATATCTACATCACGTCGAATCATCATAGTTAGTATAAATTAAGTATCTTGAAGCAATTATACCAATTGAATTGAATCGTGGAAATATTATTCATAATTTCACAGTATCGCCATCTCTGGAGATACGCTTGAACCACATCGAATAACAGAAAATAGAAGTACGACTAAAGAGTAGAAAATCAATAATTAGTGCTTTATTCTAACGCTGCGCAAGGGGTGCGCTCTGAAACTGGCGTCTTCGAATTCCCATTGGCTATCATCCCTCTTTTGAGGCATAATAGGGGAGGTAATCAGATTAGCGCTCTGAAGGAAAGTACCTCGTTAGTTCTTTTAAATTAAAAAGTCAGTTCTTGTTCGAGATCCAAGTAAGTCACTTCTAAATATATTTTCTTATAAGCTGTTTTAAGATTTATAATTTTTCTAAGTTCATTTTCTTGATTACAAAAATTCTTTTATTTTATTTTACTTATTTTTTTGATATTTTATTCAGAAGTCTATCAAGCTGAATTATTGGTATTATTATTATTTTAGTTTCGTATTATTTTTTTTCTTTTGCTAATACAAAGCAACTGAAGACATTTAAGTGGAAATCAATGTAAATTATTCGTAATTACATCGATTTCCATTATGCTAAGTCTTTATTAAGATTAAATATTAGTTAACTAAGAGTTTTGTTCAATGAATCAATTGTTGACTATTCTATGTTTTAGTTTGTTTCTTTTTCTCGATTTTGTCTAGTTTTAATTTAGATTTTCTTTTAATAATTATTTCTTCTCTTTTATTTTTAATTTTAAATAAACATAAAGTTACCCCCTAGTTGTCAATGAAGTTTGAGCATGGCACCGGAAGGGAATATAGTCGCAAGACTAATTCAACCAACCTTCAGGAAAGCCCAGCACATGTTTGTGCAATAAAGACGCATGATTTCGCGACACTTCTCCGCTACTTCCTTGGGCGTGACCGACCAAGGGACTTCTTTCGACGTATGTTTTCACGCATGCTCGAAGTGACACTACTTTTTATGATTTTCATATCACAAGACCGTCCTACTACACCAATGCTATATGGCTTCCTAGCCATACTGATGAGAACTGTCCGAGTTCGAAAGCAGATAGAATTTCCAATGCAAACACAACAGAAAATTGTTTGACGTCAGTCAAAGTTTTGCACTTTCTGTTGGAGAAGACTCAATTCTACTGTTTCGACTTCGATTCGTCTCTTCAGTTGCAGAATACCGCAAGACAGCGTTTTCGTTTAAATTTTCAATTCGTGATACTTGTGCGAACATATGGTAGAGATACTAAATCTCGAACAAACCATAGTGCAAGTCCTGCATAAAAGGCAAAGAATCACAAACATATTGAAGTTGTCAACACTGGTGTTACATTTCACATTTAGAGAAGTCTGCAAATCTTACGTATTCAAGGGACTGAGTTTTGACAATTGACATAAGTTACCCTAAGAATTGAAAGAAATAGCATGATGTGTTGTGTTAATTATTTATAACTTTGTTAAAATAAAATAAAGAAAGCCAACCATCGCAGTTATTATTTACTACAGAATTTCATTTAAGATCTATTTTAAAATAAATTGGAGTTATTTTTACTTATTAAAAAATTCTTACCGTTTTATCAACAACCATATATATAGAAGGCCCACCAGCAGGAAATATATAATGCTCCAACGGCGTTGGACGATATTCAGTATATACAACGTGGCATGGCTGTTTATGTAGATGCGCCAACCATTCAACAAATTGTCTTGCATTAGGTATAGTGGCAGATAGAAAAACAAAATGCATATTATGAGGCAACAGAATAAGTGTTTCTTCCCACACTACACCACGTTCCTTATCACGCATGTAATGGATTTCGTCAAAGACCACCCATCCCACTTCACGCATCATTTCCGATCCGCGATATAGCATGTTACGCAAAATCTAAAACACATTAATTAATTTATTAATTAATATTCTTTATTGTCTAACAGGTTACAATGTTACTGTGGGGGACTACAATTTCGAGAGGGTCGCAACCTTTAAGTATTTGGGAGCCACAATTACACAAGATAACAACCTGACAGAGGAAATTAAAGTCCGAATTCAAAGTGGAACCAAATGTCTCTATGCGCTAAAGTCAGTACTAGCATCGAACAACATCTCGCGAAGAACAAAAATTACAGTTTATAAGACCATTACACGACCGACTGTTATGTATGCTAGCGAAACCTGGACCCTGACCAAAGACAACGAACGAAAATTGAGAATCTTTGAGAGGAAGGTTCTGCGCAAGATTTTTGGACCACTGCGAAGCACAGAAACACAACAGTACCGAATAAGAACCAACCAAGAAATAGCAGAATTATACAAAGATCCAGATATTGTGAAGGAGATAAAGACAAGAAGACTGCAATGGGCGGGTCACGTACAAAGACAGCCTGACACACGGATGATAAAATTGGCTTGGGAGGGAGTACCAGTGGGAAAAAGACCTTTGGGGCGTCCCCGAATGAGATGGCGGGACAACATCAAACCGGACCTAAGAACCATTGGGATAGAGTACAACCCAGCATTGATGGAAGATCGACAACAATGGAGGCGAATAGTACAGTCGGCCAAGACCCACCCCGGGTTGTAGAGCCATGGAGTAAGTAAGTAAGTAAGTAAATAAGTAACCCAATTACAGTAAGTAAATAAGTAACCCAATTACAAAACAATATAACTAAATAAATAAGCTACTATAATAATAAACAAATTTATAATCCTACAAAAAAAAAATGCGCACACATCAGATGGCCAGATTTTGCAGGAACCGAGACAATTGAGCACAGACAGGCTCATTGAAATAGTTAATTTCTTGACTAAATCCTTCTATGTTACATGTTTGGCATGCTCGAAGTAGTGGTGCTTTGGATTCATAATTAGTACGAAAAACAGGAACGTGAAATAGTCTGCTACTCCTCGAAGAGGGGCGCGGTATGTTAAAATTCAACGATCGGAGTAGATTTGAACAGTCCACCAAGCTATTTATAATCTTAAACAGAAAGAGTGGCATACACTCTGCGAGCAGCCAGCGAAACCATTTGAAAGCGATCGAGCAGTGCTCTATGATCGAATCCTCTACATGGGAATCTACCGTCAATTTTAAACGCTAAATATTTAAGGAATTTGCGCTGTATGTATTCAATGTGTCCTGCATGAGATTGGTAAATGGGAGACCATATTATAGATGCGTACTCAAGCTTAGATCTTACCAGAGCAGAATCTTTGGTAACACGAAACAAAAAGCCAAGCATGCGTAGTGCATCTCGGGTAATACTTTGAATATGATAATTAAATGACAATTCAGCGGGTAAACGTTTTGCCAGGCGGCGTTTACCCCTAAAACTAGAGAAATGCTAAGTCCGATCCCACGTTCGTGGGTAAAGGTCTAAGCGCTCTTTTAGAGACAGACGGCAGGGTCTTGCAAGAGTCTCGAGCCTGAGTAGTAGGGGGTGGAGTTATCCGTTGCTAGTCACTTGAGGTGTCGGTCAAGATCGCCCTTGGCTAGTATCCGAGACTAAGTGATGCACTGACTCCATCCTTCGGCAGATGCCGGGCAATCATTTGAGGTGTCGGACCAGGCGATTGGCACTTACTAGAATCCAAGATTAGCCCGTTAAGCATCTGACTTGATCCTACGACCGTAACTATTCACGGTTGGCTAAGGGCTTAAATGGCAAAGCCTAGCCTGACAATAGTACTGCGGGAGAGAGGGAGCCCCACTAGGTTGTGCTACTAGTGCCCTCTCCTCTGGTGTTGGCCTCGCAGGGGCATGCGGTTTCACGTAGTAGAAAGACCCTAAGGTGCAGTGGGAGTTGCGGAAAGACTTTCATGTGCATACCCTTGAGAGGGAGCAGGTAACGTGGCAGGCCGCTTGAGGTGGTGGTTCGGATCACCCCGAACCGTATCCGAGGCATGTCATGGGCACTGTAACTCGCCGGTCATGTAGATGAGCGCTCGCTGAGGTGTCGGGGATGTGGTAGATGCATTCCTAGTATCCGAGAGTGGCCACTTGGACCGGTGCCGTCATGGAGCTGAGTGACACAGCTGATAGCGATATTCAAAAACAGTTTGCGATTTCGAAAATATTACAAACTTACATTTATTAATATTTAAAGGCAATTTATTATAGTTACACCAATCTTCAAGCTTAGATAAGTCGCGCTGGAACAATACGCAATCCGAAGTGTCTCGAATAACACGATACAACTTCAGATCGTCTGCACACATCAAATGGTTGCTTGTAAGTTCCTGGGATATGTCATTAATGAAAATTGAAAATATTAATGGTGCCAAACAGCTGCCCTGAGGCGCTCCGCTGGTGGGTGTGAAAGTTTCCGATTTATGACCATTGTATTCGACATAGTGTTGTCGATCAGACAATTAGGAGGCAAAAAACGTTAAAAGATCCTCATGAAAACCCAACCTCGACATTTTCCGTAGGACAAGCGAATGATCCAGCCTATCGAAAAATCTGTATAAATCGCATCGATCTGCAGACCCTCCCCCAGGGTACGAAATACATCCTCTAGAAAACAGGTTAGGTTGGTTACTGTAGAGCGGCCTGCGAAAAAACCGTGCTGTTGTGGATCAATCTGGTGCTTAATTTGAGTAAATATTTTCGAGAAGTTGGGCAGGAGCGAGACGGGTCTATAATTTTCCACATGATCATTCTCAGCAGATTTATGGATTAGGCAAATGCGGGAAATTTTCCAAGTTTTTGGGAATATATTGGATCTCAGAGATTTATTAAATAGAGTCTGCAGTGGAACGGCGAAAACAGCCGCACAATCTCGTAAAATGAAAGCCGGGATGTCATCCGGTCCCGAAGTCATTTTGGGCTTTAATTGTTTGAGTGACATGAGAACATCATCGATATCAAGCTGACCCACCGATATGCGGGAAGAAGAAAAATGCACCTCCTGATAATTTTAAGCAAATATCAAACTTTTTATCATACCTCTGTTGTCATAATCAAGCACGACGCACTTGGATTTATAGTCACATCACCAGTCATTAATCCTACGTCGTTGAACTCTTCGAGAAACTCTCTATATTTCTGATTTGACAAAGCTTTTATCGGTGTTGTATAAATCACACGTTGGTTGGCTTTTAGAGATTTCGCCACTGCATATCTAAAACAATAACAATTTATTTAAATAAATAAAATAAATACTTTATTGTCTAACAGGTCAAGACCCAATAACAAGACAATTCTAAGTACTAGACAATGGATATTATCTCAATAGTAAACTAAATAATTGATAAAAATTATCGAAAAAGCATAAGCTCAGAAAAATACACCATAAAGCAAGAGAAAGTTAACAACAATACAATAAAATCACCATACGACAAACTCACCATACGCTCTACATGTCCAGGGTGCTCAAGTACCGATACAAACCAGCGCGAAAAGACCACAGTGACCCGTCAAAGTAATGTACAGATCGATGTATATTAAGACGATCGCAGGTTCGGCATGCTCGGTAAAGAGGTGATCTCGATGCATAATTGGTGTTGAAACGCGGCAGTCTAAATAAATTCATCGTTCGAGAAAAGAATTGCGGTAAATTAAAGGGCAGTTGTTCCAGAAGGCGAGGGGAGTCAATTATGCCATTTATAAGCTTAAACAGGAATATTTGACCAGCCGAATCTCTACGAAAAACCAATGAATTAACATTAAATCTGTTTAACAATATATTATGGTCAATGCCCCTGACTGGGAAACATCCATCGATCTTAAAAGCTAAAATTTCAAAAAATTTTTTTTGAATACGCTCCAATTTATTGATGTGTACCTGGTATAAAGGAGACCATACAAAAGAGGCATATTCCAATCTAGAGCGGACAAAACTTACGTACAGCTGAAGCAGACAGTCAATATATCCTGAAAATCAGTAGTTGAGCGGAGAATAAAACCCATCATTCGGATCGCGCTTTGTGAAATAGAGTCAATATGAGTATCAAACGTCATTTCACTATCCATGATCACTCCCAAGTCCTTTATTGACTCACAAGATTCAAGAACAACACCATTCAGCGTATAATTGAAACTAATTACACTCTGTCGTCTGGTAAATGACATGAGTTTGCACTTACTGACGTTGAGCGGAAGCCTGTTCCTAATGCACCATTCCTCAAGTTCACCGAGATCCCGTTGCAAGCATATGCAGTCGTCCTCGGTAGCAATTGGTCTATACAATTCCAAATCATGGGCGAACAAAAGATAGTCGCTAGAGACTTCAGCAGCAATGTCGTTTACATAGATGGCAAATAAGAGTGGAGCTAGATTGCTTCCCTCAGGTGCACCACTGGTAGGAGTAAAAGATGAAGAACGAAAATCCCTGAATTCGACAAATTGCTCGCGGTCAGATAGAAAAGAATTGAAAAGTTGAACAGTACGGCCTTGAAAGCCCATAATATCCAGCTTAGTCAATGATTAAACACCTATTACAATAATAACAATTATTAAATGGATTTGTGTCCGGAAATATAAATGAAAAATTGTAGATGGGCAACGAATATAAAAGAAACAGATGTTGTCGATTTGATAAATCCAGCTCAAGTTTCGAGTCCACGGTCACCTCCAATAACCTAGTTTAAGTGATAAAGTTCGGAGATCATGAGTATAAAGACCCTCAGGCAATTCAATTCTTGATACTGGTACGAAACTTAAGAATAAAATGACGGCGGGTCCTGATGGATTGCCATCTTTTCTGCTGAGAGACCGTATTGGCGGCGCCATCGGCCACGATATGTAATTTGTCTCTGAGAACGCGAACACAGAACGAGAGTAGGCCAACGTAAATAAAAACATCCATACTGACCGCAATTAAATCATTTTATGCGCGAGGCACTGCTTCTCGTCCCTATGCACGGCGAGTTGCCACTTTTAAATTATTGTTATCCACTACGACATTGATTAATATTAATTATTAGTCTCCGATTTTTTTATTTAAACAGAAACTGATCTGCTAACAGTTAATTGCACGCATTTTTATGAGTTTTACAAAGATTTTTTTTTCATTTAAAAATTTATGTTTACTAATTTATGTGAGTTGAGTTGATAATCTATTGTATTGCTATAAATTGCATACTCATTCATCGCAGGCATGTACTCATGTCAGTATTTTATTTTCAAAGTATTTATTATAAGATTACACATTCCATTTAGCTCTATCAACGTTAAACTTAAAAACATTAATAACAATTGGAGTTGCACAATTCTGCCTAGCATAGTAGGTATTACTTACTGCAGCAATACATGAATGTGTGAGACAAAGATAGTAACTCCGGCATTGCCCCTTCAAGCGTTTTCAGATGTACAGCAAATTGAGTGACAAAGACAAAATAAATGAGGGGTAAAACACCCCCCATCCACGTCTGTCTATATACTCCTTCATTTACTACTTAGTGTTCTCTCGCTTTTACCTATTGATTATGCATTATCTTTGTTTAATTCACTTTACTGTTTTCTTTTGCTTTCTTATAATATGTTTTGATTATATTATCATAGTATTAAGAAAAATTTGTCTAAAACAACCCCAAACTACTTAATTCGACTTGAGACAGGCACTGTAAAGCTTTCAGTTTTGCTATTCCAGCTAACACTGAATTGGTTGCAGAAGCTAATGCTGATGGAATCCTCCAGATTTCCTAAAAAATGCTTTTTGCGACAAATAAGCTTACTCGTCACGGATGTTGATGCCAGATACAACTGGGCAGCACAGGTGAAATACATGTTTAACTATATTGACCATGGTGACCAATTTGAACATATGACAGTCGCACAACTGAAAAGCGGCTCTATTTTGGATGAACTTAGGGACAGGTGTTCTGGTGAGGATATCCATTTGGCCTCGCTAATATTCTTAACTCGGCCTGTCAGCTCGACATGCATATAAATTTTATTAGGATCATAGCACAACTCCGTTTGGCGAGCAAAGTATTCCTCAGTTTGTCTGTCCGTGGTATAACTTATCAGATCCAGTGTGAGGAGATTTGTAGTGTATGTAATCTAAAAGTCAATCAATCTATCCAGCATGTTTTGTTCGAATGTGTCCCCTTGGCATGTATCAAAGAGAATTCCGAGTATTTCCAAAACCAACACGAGAAAACAAGAAGTAGCATCCTCTCTTACGCTAGCACTAATTCCGTATTTTCTCGTATAGTTTGAGGAGCCTGGTGAATTCAGGCTCAGTTAGGTGATGTAACTTTAATATGCAAAATGCACGCAACGTTCATGAATGAAAACAAAGTCGAAGTGCCCTTCTGCATAACCAAAATGCTGTTTTTCACAAATTTATATTTAATTGAGGACATTTTCATAAAACTTACTCTGCAATTACAGTTTTCCCCGCCGATGTATGAGCAGATACCAGAACCGACTGATTGTTGTCCACACACAAAATTGACTCATTTTGAAATGCATCCAATGTGAATTGGTATAGTTTAGCTGGTGGCCCAGTTCTAGGTTGTAATGGGACATATTTCATACCCGGCGGATATGCCACTTCATGGGTACATGAATCGAGTGTTTGAATACTATGAACGACTACCCTCTTTTTGAGCGCCTCTAAACTGTAAATTTAATTATAGTAGGTATTAGGTTTTCATATTATCAAACGTTGTAAAATATAAAATACTCACTTAATATCATCAATATTCAATTCTTCAGGTCGGCCCCGTTTAGGTGGCCCTGCCACTTCAATGTCTCCATCATTATCTCGCTTAACACCTTTAGTCCTAACTTCTGAAGTTCTAGAATTATAATAAAAACCACCACATTAACGTTAACGTGCTTATTTACCTTGTAGCTTAACCAAACCTTTTAGTTATATTTTCCACAGTTACATTCGTTGTCTTCGTTGGTTCTGGTACTTCGTCCAAACATTTAAATAACTCATCAATGTCGTCCATTTTTGATATGGGCTACAGACGACTTTTCCTGTTTTTTAGAAAGACAGCATTTGAATAGTACATTTTTTAGGAAATGAACTTTAGGCAATTCGGTAGAGTTAAAAGAATTATAATAATAATAATAACCTATTCACAACTTTAGCTAATCTAAACTAAACAAAACCCTATAAGAAACGAAAACAAAAAACAATTATGACTTAATAAAAATTAAAATATAAGATACACCCAATAAAAACAAAACAAAATATGAAAATACAATGAAAATATCAAATTGATTTACCAAGTCACTCAAAAATACTCACTAATTACTTACTAAAAGGTGATACTATTATTAATAGCCCTTATTATGTGAAAGACATAGAACTCTTGGAACGTGTGCAAAGAAGAATAACGAAAATCCCACCAAAATTGAGGAATTTACCGTATGAGGATCGCCTTACTAGAATGAACTTCAATCTCCAAAAAAAGAAAAAAAAAAGCTTTATAAAAAGTTAAGAAAAAGTGTCAAATTCTGTGGGTCCCCAGATTACCAGAACCTTATATTGTTTTATTTATTCTTATATTTTTGCCAAAATAGTAAGTAGTAGTCTTGAATTTGCTTTACAAATTTGTAAGAACGGAAACTTACCTGTTCAATTTCAATAGCAAAAAAATAAATGAAGAACACAGACACCAAAACACACTGTCGTAGAAAGTTAACCTCTATATAGGACTGTCACACAGTGTTGTGCATGCTTTTTTTTTTCGTACTAGATGGCGCGTCAATTTCGTACTAGATTTACAATTTTCGTACTAGATTTACATTTGTCGTACTAGATTTACAATTTCCTTAAATCTAATTAATCGAGTAATTGTAACCTTGCTTATTTAATGTAATGAATCACTTTTTCTAAAAAAAAAAAAAAAAAAAAAAAAAAAAACCGTTTGTTGATTTATTTTTTAGGTTAAATGAGATCTTTCTTTCTTTGTTCTCTTATCTGACCTCTTCCTTCTTGATTCAGATGCACACAGCAGACAGTTAAAGATAGTTAGATGAGATGACATATGACAGTAAAGTTTCACTTCGTATCTCTTAGTCATTTCGTCAGAATATTTGGTTTTCCTTGAGTTAGGGGATAAATATTGATTTGATTAAAAACGTACTAAATATAATACGAAAAAGCACCTGGGAACAACACTGCTGTCACATAAGACGTGTGGGGTATGTTTTGTGGTTATGTACATAGGGGTACGAACGATACTTCGATACTATTACGTATCGATACTTTGGATCCGATACCAAGTACTTTTGGCATCGATACTTTTTGTTCGATACTTACCTTAAATCACAGTATCGATACCAACATACCTAAACGCTTTAACACTGTCATTGTCTTTAAAAGACAATGACACTGTGTTCTCAAGAGTGGCGCCATAGAAGAAGAAGACATATTTGATAATTTTGGCCTAGTTTTTAGAAATTTTGATAGAAAGAGTTAAAAGTTTAAACGTAAAATTGATCAATTAAATTATTGTTTTATGTATAACTTTTAATTATCATAACGCCTCAGCCCCCTAAGCGGAGCAATGTTTAAATTAATATTTTGCTGCAACTGTTACCTCCAAAATTAAAAATAATATTAACAACAGCAATGATAACATAGTATATATTTTATTTCTAATATTTTATTTGTAACATTGTAAACCTACTTCGACTTAAAAAAATCGCGTTAATTTTTATTTTAAAATAGGTACTTTTTTTTATGAGTAACGAGTATCGATACTTCGAAGTATCGATGCTTGATCTTCGATACCAAGTAGCGTGTCGATACCGAAATGTGAAACTACTTGGTATCGGGTATCGATACTTTTGAAGCGATACCGAATATGTACACACTGTTTCTTCTTCTTCAAATTAATGGCCTCCTGCTAACTTAGTAGCATACAGCCAGCGTACACATTGTTTTGTGATTTGTGATGAAGGCATGAAGGATAGAAATTCCGCATCTCCGTATATCTGAATGCATGGCAAGTGTTACGCATTTAATACGGTGGCCATTTTTTATGTGCCAAACAAACATAAAACTACGTGTGCATTTTTGATGATTTTATTTGTGAAAAGTGGGAATAGAAATTTATTTTGTATATTAATAAAATGGTACGTTGTGTGGCGTTTGGATACCCAAGACTCATTGAACAAAAGGAGTTCGGAATTTCATTTCATAAGTAAAACTTAGAATGATGTGTTAAGATGCCTCTAGTTTTTATTAATTATTAATAATTAAAAGAAATCTTTAGGCTATTATCTTTTAGTAGTAGTATAACAGGTTTCAATTTATCCAATGAAAACTGTTTGATACAATTCATTTAAAATCAGCATGATAAAGCATTATTTATTGATAGAAACCTCCACTTTATCAGAGGCATTTTATTTTTTCGAATTTTTACATATTTTGTAACATTTTTGCGTTAATATT
Source organism: Apoderus coryli (assembly GCA_911728435.2). Lineage (NCBI taxonomy): Eukaryota > Metazoa > Arthropoda > Insecta > Coleoptera > Attelabidae > Apoderus > Apoderus coryli. The sequence continues at coordinate 10,304,277 of OU452215.1, read as the reverse complement.
GAATAAAATAATGTCAGCTCAAAAGGTCTTTATTAGCATTTTTAGCTTTCCTAAACAGTTGACAATTCGCAAATTCTGTGTAGACAATATGAAAATTATGATAGGCTTTGCTCTAAGCATTTTGAATAATGTTGGATATATTATAACCAATTCAAACTGCAGAGTTCGTTTGCTACACAAAGCTGTTCTAAACATTTTCCCACAATTACCAGTTTAAATGCAACCAGTGACGGTAGGTGTTTATATTATTTGTTTTAAATTAAAGATACACAATATCCAGATAATATCATTCGTGTACATTTCATAACAAAAATACAGTAAAAAAAATTAGATCCCATTCGAAATCAATTAACAAAACTCATTTTATTTAAAGCACAATAAAAACGTTACGTATTTCTGCTGTGTCTACTGCAGTACGTATACCTATTGTTAATTTTATTTTTGTATTGTTCAATAAATACAATGTATAAACATACTATGTTGCTTCATTTAACAATTAAATTATCCATATCCACATGTCCATATCTTTTTTTATTAAAAATATTAATCTTCAAAATTAAATAAAATTTCAAAAATATATCACATAATTATTTATGTATGTTACGCCCCTGAATCTCAGGAATAAGTGCTAGGTATCAGGCACAATCTCGTGTCCTCTATCTTTGCTTTTCTAAGAAAAAAACCATGAAAAATGACTGAACTGACAATGACAACTGACAGACGGAGAGTAACTCTAGAAATCACAGAAAAACGGAGCACGGACTTTGGGAATATCCAAATGGAACTAAAAAAAGTCATGTAGAGATATAATAAGATATATATATCTGCTTAATAATTAAATGTCTCTGGGAGATCTTAAATTAAAGAACTACAACTAACAGTTTGTTCCAAATTTATGAATTTAACAAAAAAAATTAACTATAAAGTCTACATATCTTCTATCTGCATTACGCAATGTACATAGATACGTGTATTTTGTTAAGATATCTATAAACATTTTATATCTATTTCTAACGATTTTATTTGACACTGACATTATTGGATCACCATAACTGTGTTACACTACGTACAAAACAGAAGCTAGCTTCTTTATTCTATGGTTTTACGAACGCCGAACCACAGATATGAGATATGTCAATGATGTCTAACCTAAAATCTAACCCTTCATTTGATTTGACCGTTTTTTTGTTTATAATTTTTGTTTTCTTCGATTTATATGAATTAACGTATTATTTTTTTTTTTGGGGAAATGAATACGGATAAAAAGAAAAAAAATTAAATATTGTTAACAATTATATTAATTAATATCATTGCAATGGAAGCAAATCTTCCAGAAACTATTACGACCGAACTAAAAATAACGTAGGACCAAAGCATGTAGGTATTACAAGTTGAAGTTACTGAAAATGTTTTTTTTTTAGCTGTAAAAACTATCCCCCCGATTTTACCACAGACAAAAGTTTATGTAAAATACACTTTAGGCAATTCGGTAGAGTTAAAAGAATTATATTTAAGCAGAGACAAAAAATCATCATAGTGGAATATTCAACTTTAAACGATTATAGGAATGCACTTAATAATGCTGGCGAATACAATGGAACAAAATTTGAAGTTCAACCCTTTGAAGTCAATACTCAGCATGATAACAGGAAGAGAATAGCATATGTGGATCATGATGAAATAAAGCAGGAATTAGCAGCTATGGGTGCCTATGATTTAGGTCAGTGATTTTTGTTGGTAGTCAAAAATGAATCTTCAATCATACTAAAATTTATTTTACCTGTAGTCGAGGATACTGCTCAAAAGCTAACTCCGAAAGTAAGAAAACTGAAGAGGCAGTGGAAAAAAGAAGAACCACAAGAGTTAAAGTTTTCCACACTAGTATCCAGTCCGATCCATAAAGCCAAAGTTAAAGATATTCCTCTTAAAAGGTACCTACCTACTTGTTATTTAAAAGTTTAATTTTATAAAGCAGACTATGAGGTGGGTTCAATAGTCAATGAATAACAGAAAAGTTATGGTGGAACATCTGCTGTTTAATTTGTAGATCTGGTACGTCTCCAGAACAACAAGAACTGCTGAAAATCATTCGATGTCAGGCTGTAACTTCAGATGAAAAATATAAAATCTTAGATGCTAGAGACAAGTTATTACGGATACATTTAAAGAAACATGTTCATCTAAAATCCACGGCTACTGCAGGCACATGCCCTGATATGTGCCCAGAAAAAGAACGTCTGATGAGAGAGGTTCAGCATCAAGTAAGTTGAACTATACCTTGATCTCGTAAACAAAAAGAGCACAAATTCTAACAATTGATTGAAAATTCAGTCATTTCTAAAATATTTCTGTAATAATAGGTATCAATGTATGAGCAAGATGATACTGACCGGCATGCCATGGATCCAAACAAAGCCGTGAAACAGTATAGTCGTAGTTCTGCTGACCAGGAAACTCCGCTGCCACATGAATTACGTCCTGTGTCTGTCCTTCAGATGACAATGACTTACCTGTTGCATAATATTATGGATCTTTGCGACAGTGGTGTCGAGGTATGTTTACGTTACGTATTTTATGTTAATAGGGTTGACGCGGTATTGTTTAATATAATACCAGGTTAGTAAAGTATCATCGGCAAAAAGCCGAAGTTCCGCCCTAGGCCCCACTTCAACATTGTTTACGTACAACTGAAAGAGAGTCGGACCCAGAACAGACCTCTGTGGTACGCCATGTTGCGTAACCCTAAAATCTTATTTCCTCTACTACTTCTAACAAAAATCCATGTATTAACAATATACCGAGTGTATTTGAAATACAAATGGTGCAATAGCAAATGATTACGTGAAATTTCCAGGTCAATACAGGCGAATGGTATCATTTCCTATGGGACCGTACTCGTGGCATTCGTAAGGACATTACACAACAAGCATTATGCTGTCAAGGTTCCGTTGAACTAGTAGAGCAATGTGCACGATTTCACATTCATTGTTCCGCTCGCTTAGTAGCCGAAGATCCATCGGTGTTTGATCAGAAAATCAATACAGAGAATCTCACAAAATGTTTACAGACGCTGAAATACATGTACCACGATTTACGGTTGAAAGGACAATGTTGTCCTAATGAAGCTGAATTCAGAGCGTTCATAATTCTACTCAATTTAAACGATAGCAATTTCATGTGGGAGGTGAGTAATTTTAATTTCTTTATTCAGTCTTAGTTGCACAATAATTAAATTGTAAGACACGTCACTATAATAATAGGTACACAAAGAAATCAATGTTAAAAATATACAAAAGAAGTGAACACAAATTAAAATCTAAAATGAAGAAAACAAACACTGAATTGTTAGTAATTCCATTTTTAAAAAAGCCAGAAACTCGTCCACACTATAAAAAGCTTGAGTGTTAAGAAGGGCCCTTAATTGTGTGTATTAGAGTTAGAACCCTCAAAAGATATACTGTCAAAATCTGATTACTCGTGAACGCCTGTCTACATACATGATGTCCGATATTGTCACAAAAAACTAGCTGTTGCCCTCGAGGCACGAATAGCTCTCCATATTTAAGTGTAAAAGTAATAATTTTATGACCTTTTTGTCATTTATCTAAATTTTTGTTTTGTTTTAGACATCAGCTATTTTTTTTTTTTTTTTGTATCGGGTTTTGTGCCTTTTTCTTCTCTTTGGAGGCACTATTTATACGCAGATATTTTATATTTCAGATCTAGGCCAAATTCTTGTACGCAAAATAATTGATTTTTTTTTAGTTTTATTATAAAATTTATTTTGCCCTCTTTTCTACTATTTACGAACGCCTATGTAAACAAAATTGTTATGTTGCATGATGTAGGTTATCCGTTAAGTGGTTTTTGAGTTATCACGGATACAATTTTTTCCTGACCCTTTTATAGAATTTTCACGGACGCCTATGGAACATTAATTTTTGTCGTGTATTTTTAACACCAATTCAACTAGTTAAATATAAAATTTTTTACATTTTAATTTTTTTTTCATTTTACCCCTTTTTTTTACTATTTACGAACGCCTATGTAAATAAAAATTTTATGCTGCATTTTTTAGGTTATCTTATATGAAAGCTATATATAATTAGCCAATTTTTCTGGTATATTTGGGAAACATTTTTTTTTCGTTTTTGACTCTTTTTTTAAGACTATTTTCGAACGCCTGTGTGAACTAATTCTTTTATGTAACATTTTTTAGGTTATATTCTATCACACCTATAAAAAATTATAAAATATTTCGGATAAGTTTAAGAACTATAATTTTTTTAATTTTTGAACCCTCTTTTAAACCCCTTGCCTACGCTCAATGTTAATCACAACCTATAAATAGCCTGTAGTATTTTCGTACCAAATGTGGTTAAAATCCGTTAAGTGGTTTTTGAGTTATCACGGATACAAATTTTTTCTGACCCTTTTATAGAATTTTCACGGACGCCTATGGAACATTAATTTTTGTCGTGTATTTTTAACACCAACTCAACTAGTTAAATATAAAAATTTTTACATTTTAATTTTTTTTATTTTACCCCTTTTTCTACTATTTACGAACGCCTATGTAAATAAAAATTTTATGCTGCATTTTTTAGGTTATCTTATATCAAAGCTATATATAATTAGCCAATTTTTCTGGTATATTTGGGAAACATTTTTTTTTCGTTTTGACCCTTTTTTAACACTATTTTCGAACGCCTGTGTGAACTAATTCTTTTATGTAACATTTTTTAGGTTATATTCTATCACAACTATAAAAAATTATTCAATATTTCGGATAAGTTTAAGAACTATGATTTTTTAAATTTTTGAAACCTCTTTTAAACCCGTTGCCTACGCTCAATGTTAATCACCACCTATAATTATCCTGTAGTATTTTCGTACCAAATGTGGTTAAAATCCGTTAAGTGGTTTTTGAGTTATCACGGATACAAATTTTTTCTGACCCTTTATAGAATTTTTACGGACGCCTATGGTACATTAATTTTTGTCGTGTATTTTTAACACCAATTCATGTAGTTAAATATAAAATTTTTTACATTTTAATTTTTTTTATTTTACCCCTTTTTCTACTATTTACGAACGCCTATGTGAATAAAAATTTTATGCTGCATTTTTTAGGTTATCTTATATCAAAGCTATATATAATTAGCCAATTTTTCTGGTATATTTGGGAAACGTTTTTTTTTTCGTTTTTGACCCTTTTTTTAAACTATTTTCGAACGCCCTTGTGAACCAATTCTTTTATGGAATATTTTTTAGCTTATATTGTATCACAACTATGAAAAATTATTCCATATTTCGAATAAGTTTAGGAAATATATATTTTTTATGTTTTGACCCCTTTTCCACTCTTTACGAACGCCTATGAAAGTAAGTTATTCATGACACATTTTATAGGTTATATTCTATCAAAACTATCAATAACTAGTTAATATTTCTGCTATTTTTAAGAAATACGTTTTTTTTTAATCTTTTTTACCCCATTTTACACTATTTTCGAACGCCAATGTGGTCTAATATTTTATGTTCAATATTTTAGGTTATATTCAATTAAATGCGTAAAAAATTATGCAGTATTTCGGATAAGTTTAAGAACTATGAATTTTTTTAATTTACGAACCCTCTTTTAAACCCTTTGCCTACGCTCAATGTTTCCCAAAATCTAATCAGCTCCTTGCCATGTCCAATAGTATTTTTGTACCAAATTTGGTTAAAATCTGTTAAGCGGTTTTTGCGTTTTCGTCGATACAGACAGACAGACAGACAGACAGACAGACATACAGACAGACAGACAGACAGACAGACAGACAGACATTTTTTTAAAACTACTTATTTATGTATAAAATGACCAAAAAGAAGTATTTCCGGTGAAATTAAAAAAATTTTTTTTTTCATGAAACTAATAGTCTCCATATATACATATATTACATATATGATATGGAGAGCTAAAAATAATTAAATCAGATAAGAAGTATCAATTTAATGGAAAAAGAATAAGTATTAAAAATCAACATTTATAATAATTAAAAATTCCACCATGTCACAATAATATGTGGAAGTATAAGAATATGGATTTAATAGGAATGGTGCCTTCACCATGTCGCAAATAAGAGAATTAGAAAATAAGGGTAGAGCCTCCCTTATGTCTTTGTAGTATTTAAAGATTGACGTAAGCATGCTCTACTGGGTTAAATATTTATAAAAGAGTTTATAGAAGGGTTTGAGTTTTATTAAGTTACTCGCTTGGCTTGTTGAGCTACTCGAGAATCGCCCACTTACATCACGCTCACGAAAGAGGATCTTATTGATTCTCCCTCGTAAACGAGTGACGGTCTGTATTTTGAATTTAGAAAACTATTTTCAAATAAAAAGAAAGTCAAATATATTGTACTATTATTTATTAAATCAACTATTTAAAATATAAAAAATCAATTCGGTGAAAAAAGGACAAGTTTCAAAATAAATTCATCAAAATTACAATATATAAAATCAGTACTTACATTACAATTATCATCATTGCCGACACAGTTGATATTTCTTTCGCGTTAATAAAATATTTAATATTTTTAATTATTACAATTAAAACTCTATCCATCTATCGAGGAGTGAATAGTATGATCTGAATAAAACGACGTCTACTCCACAAAATGATCTATATATATATATATATACGTTAAAACCTTGTTTTTAAATGCCAGACATGTTTCGGACTACACGTCCATCATCAATGGCTTAAGGAACTTTATACAATATTGTACTTCATATAAATATTAATAGAGAGTTTTTTACATTGATTTAAACGTTTATACACATCACCTTGTTGGAAATAAATTGAATGTTAAATTAATAAAATAAAATTATATAGTTAAATGGTTGAAAATGTGTCAATTATTTTTGCTTCCGTTCTGCGTTTCTTTCTTTTTCTCATTTTAAAAGGAAATTAAATTAAAACTTATACAATCTGGTAAGTGCCCACAACAGTATGGCTGTTTTCAAGATTCACTCTTGATGTGTATAAACGTTTAAATCAATGTAAAAAACTCTCTATTAATATTTAGATGAAGTACGACCCTCACATCTAACAATATTGTATAAGGTTCCTTAAGACACTGATGATGGACGTGTAGTCCGAAACATGTCTGGCATTTAAAAACAAGGTTTTAACGTGTATATATAGATCATTTTGTGGAGTAGACGTCGTTTTATTCAGATTAAACTATAAATCTTAAGACACTACCCAACGGGGGGATTAGTGCTTCTAGGACCCGCAGTCTACTTCACCGAAGTTTGGAGAGAAGACCTCAAAAAAGAGAGTTTTGTGGTTAGAGAACCTGGCGAAGCATTCGGACACATATGTGCTCCAACATGGGGAGACTTCATGGTCCGAGCCGCCAAGTCTCCAACCTTTTCTTCTAACTTTATTACACCGAAGTGCAAAATCAAAATCCCCCGTAACTTCCTGTTACAACAATATTTATAACTTTACTATTTTCCACTCTACGAATATAGACCAATCAAATCGTCTATTCTTAGCGTCGGTCGTACCGTTTTTCTAGAAAAATATTAATCAGCAATTTTCGTGTCTATTCCTATATTAGAGTCATGAACTTGTATAAACTTTAATGAACTTTTATAAATTATTAAATCAGCGTAAAATACTTAGTTCGACCGGTTGCAATATTTTTATTTCAATATACCGGGTGGCAGTATGTTACACCAAACATCATTCGTATAATTCGTTTTTGTATAATAAGGTGAGTGTCGAATACACCGAGGCATAATAAACACTGAGTAAAGAACTATCAATTGAGTCTTTACGATTACGCAACAGATAATAATTAGCGTTAAGTTTTTTACACACAGAATCTATGTGTTCGTTCCAGTTCAACAACGTATCGATTTTTACACCAAGACGCTTTGCACTGTCCCACCTTGTCAAAGGACAACCATTCAAAGAGAAGGCCAAGTTCAAATGAGAGCATTTATATTTATTTATGATAGGCAAACAACTTGTCATTTTATGATTAATCATAAGTTTATTTCTAAAACACCATTCGTTGAATTCATGCAATACAGTTTCGACTCTAAATCTCAGCAGCATCTAGATCGCTCGCAGCCACAATAATTGCAGTATCGTCAGCAAACATATAGACATATCCCGTAGAAATATAATTCGGCAAATCATTGATAAACATCAGGAATATCAAGGGGCACAATACACTTCCCTGTGGAGTTCCCACATCCGAAGTGCACTCATTAGTGGTTTAAAGGACCACAGATTCCCAACGCATCCAGCTTCTGAGCAACAAAATTAATATCAACTGAACCAAAGGCCATGGTCAAATCAAAAAGCAAGCCGATCACAAATTCATTCTGATCCAGCCTCTCATACACAAAGTTCATGAAATTAACAGTAATCGACCACCTCGAAAACCATGCTGACTTGGGGACATTCTTCTTTAAGAATGACACCGTCTGCTAATACATAATTTTTTCAAAGGTTTTTGAAACAACAGTAAGACAATTGGTCTATAGTTCTCAATATTCAGCGGATCTTCATTTTTTAAAGACAGGGATGATTTAAAGTAACAAACAGGTTCGTTATTATGAAATTTTTAATTAGCGCTATTTTATTTTCAGGTTCAGGAATTGGATCCATCAATACAAAAATCACCGGAAGTAAAATTCGCTCTAGAAGTATATTCAGCATTCGATAAGCACAACTATGTAAAATTCTTCAAACTGATCAAAAGTACCACATACTTGAATGCTTGCATTTTAATGCGCTACTTCATTCAAGTCCGTGTTAGTGCCGTAGAAACCTTTCTAAAATGCTTCACATCACCAAAATTACTTTCTTTATATCCTGCTGATGAGCTGACTTCACTACTTGGATTTGACGACAAGGAGAGTGCAATAGATTTCCTATCGACATACGGAATGTCGCCTAACAAAGAAAACACACATTTTATGTTAGTTAGGGGTGCGTTTAAAGTTCCAGAGTATCCATACTTAATTGATAGGTCGCATCTAGTTGAGAGCAAACGCACAACTTCTGTTGGAAATGTTGTATTTGGAAGGGAAATGTCACCTGAAGATATAATAAGCGTCATCACCCATGAGGTTCAAAATAGCTTTGATAATGAAGGCTACCTTATCAGCGACGAAGATGACAGTATGGAAATAATAGAAGATACTCCAAAGGAAATAGTCGAACCGGAACCAAGAAGTGTGTTAGTGAAAGACGCACCAATAAACGTGTTCGGACAAAGTACCTCCAACAAATCGACATCTTCAGATATTTTTGGTCAGAAAACTCCACAAACTAATAAAAGTATTTTTCGTCAACCGCAATCCAATGTTTTCGCGAATAAATTGCCACAAGATCAAACGGATGGCGCAGGCATATTTGCAAAATCAACAAACATCTTCAAACAAACTAGTGAAAACATTTTTAAAGTATCAGAACCAACTACTATGAACGTATTTCCATCGCTAAGCTTCACTAGACATGATCAACAAACAAAACCAGAGGTGCAGCAACCTTCGGAACCTAAAAAGGGTGGATTTACATTTGCTTTGAATGTACCTTCAATGTCATCACAGAAATCAACCACATCTTTTAGCTTTTCATCCAATTCAAGCCATCATCCGCAGATTTTAGCAACACCAAGTGAACATAAAGAAGGAACATGCTTTGGTGTTCAAACTAATACAGAAGAAATTGAAGCACAGAAGGAGAAAGAAGAAGAAATTAGGATACTGGAAGAACAACGAAAACAAATCATGGAAGAAATTGAGAAAGAAGTAGAAAGAGAAAAAGAAGTGGAACGCGAAAAAGAATGTCAACGAAAGAAAATGGAGGAGGAACAGCTACGTATACAAAAAGAAGCTGAAGCTGAAGAGCAAAGAAGACAGGAGGAATTAAGACGTAAAGTAATTGAAGAAATTGCCCGGAAAGTAAAGGAGGAAGAAGAAGAACGTAGCCGTGAAGTAAAGAGACTTATTGGTGATTTACTCTTTGAAGTAGATGAATATATTCGCAGCGAACGAGTGGAGAGACTAACCAATACTATCCAAAAACGTTTAGTGATGAAAGTATATCGACACTGGAAAGATTATGCTCATCGGAATGCCAGGAAACGTAAAGCGATTGATTGTAGTCCTGGATGGATAAATTGTATGAACCCAAAGCAGTGCGTTAAAGAATTTTCATCACCATCACAAGAACTGTCGTTGAAATATATGAAACGCTACAAATCTGGAAAAGCGTTGGATATACCGATAAGGGAAGACAAGGAGATAGAAGCGATTAATATCCATAACTTAGCATATCCGTTATTGCGGAAACGGTTATTGGACCTTGAGGAGCGATGGTACAAACATATTTATTGGAAGGTGGATATATCTGTTGCTGAAGATATCGACGCTCTAGACAGTTATATTAACTGGAAATCTGGCAAATACGGAACTGTTTATGTCGAAAGTGAAAAGAACGCATCGTATTGTTTAGAGAAACAAATTTGGAATGATAATAGTAATAAGAGCGATGCCAATGGATATATTTTCATAGCGAAATCGTTTGATTTATCGTTACAGAAACGTGTGTATAAATTGCTGAAAAATTATGGAGTACAAACAAAATTACCAGTTGTTGTAATTTTAAGTGGTGCTGATGAAGGTGCTTCACCAGAATGCAAAACGTATTTCAATAAGTTAAAATCAACTGAAGTCCTGTCGGAATATGTGGTTTTCTCCGGAAAGCTTGTAACTGATACTTTAATTCAACTAATTAATCAAGGATTGACGTTTCTTGCAAAGAACGTGGAAAAGTCTCCTCCGCTAGAACTCGATACACTTTATGGATTTTTGTCCAGAAACTTATGTACTGAGATATGGAGAAAGGCTGGTAGTTTCGCGAAATGGAATTCAGAATATCAGTTTTGCATGAGAGATCCTAATATTGTGATCAGTTTGTATAACGAAGCTATAATCCGATTAAAGCAGATAGCGTTAAGTGGTAATTCGAAGGAGTATTGCAGTTTTCCAGTGGTGTTCAAAAGTTGTTTAGCTGATGAAAATCCAGCTTTTCTGCCTTGTAACTACAGGTAAGTTCTAGTATTGTTTCTAGTTTGAAGAATTTCTGTTTCAACAGCACGAGTCATTCGCGATTTCATGTCATGCTGTTTGATTCTAATAGTCACACTTATTAATATTAAACTAAAACACGTTTTACTACCTCATCAAAACGACGACGCGCGTTTCGCTAACAATGTTAGCATCCTCAGGAGAGAGTTTGTTATGTTTTACTTCTGTCTGACAATTCAACATGCGAGAAAACCACAAACCCATATACCACCAATCCGGAATGAGACTGACATCGAAATTCAATGGGCAAGAAGTGACGAAGAAAAAGCGCTGCTTGTAACGGTAAAATATCACCCGAAGTTACAATTGTTATAATAGACAGTAATCGCTAACTTATAACACGTCTTATAGTCACTTAATTAAATACCTACCATCAGATTAACTTCTTTCTTTTTGTTTAGCGTAATAAAACACTCAATTTTCTCTTGGTTAGCTCTAAATTTTATTCACCATATGTGCAACATATTGTAGCTTCATTATTATAAGCCCCAACTCACTTAAAGTTGTCTGCTTCGGTCCCTGAAACATGCCAATACTGTAAATATATTGACGTACTTACCGTTGTGAGATTGTCCTTGGCTATGCCCTCGGTTGTTCTTAGTTGTTTGGGTATTTCATTGAATTCATGCGGATTTAATGTTGAATTCTATTCCGGGTGGGGTCTTTTAAATGGTATCTGATCTAGGAATGATGTTACCAGTAGTTGCAGCCTAACATCGGATCTGTAACAATATTGCTAACGTTAAAAGTTAACTATCTGAACATCTTGATAGGCGTTATGTATTTCAAGTGGTTTTGACTTACCTTTTTGTGTTTGTTGTCATATTTCCGTTTTAGTTCGTTTTTGTTCAGTTGGTAGTCTGCTAGCCCTTTTTGATCGGCTTGCAGATAGATGGGTGCCACTGGGTCTTTGACGGCTGCTTTGGATGGCGAGATTCTTCGGAAGGGTGGTTGACGGGGGGTAGTGCTTGGCGAGTCGTTGAGGCTCTAGTTTATTAGACCGGACGATGACGCTGGGTACTGCTACTGCGATTCACCTGAGCTCCGCTGAATCGTCGGCAAGGAGATCAGTGGCAGTATCATTTGCAGGAACAACCGCTACTTGTTTTTGTTTCGGAACAAGCGACTAGAGGCTCCATATCTTCGTTTTCTTTTCTATCTTGTGTCGTATGTTTTGGTTTCTTTATTTTTCAGTTATCTTGTTCGTTGGAACGGTACTACCGTGGGGAAATGTGTGGTTTCGGATTGGGGTTGTCCTTGTGAAGGTCTTCCTGGGGCACTATAATAATAATAATTCTTTATTGCCTAACAGGCTTTGGCCCAATACCAAGACAATATCTTAAGCATAATTCAACTTAACTATAAACTATATATACTTATGAACATCTAATAGTAGGTATACCAAAACCAAAATACTTTATATGCATGGTGCATATAAACAAATTTCAATAAATGAAAGCAACCCTCAAGTACCCCCAATTTGACAATTTAGTACACATACATAACACAGGCTTTTAACAGAAAAGCAAAGGCCATCAGTGATCAACAACTCTATCCAAGAAAGTCCGCAACCCGTTCCTAAAATTATCAATATCTTCATCAAAAAAATTCAATTCTCTATGTATCTCATAAAAGTTGGTCCATCGGCATGCTCCGTCGACAAGCGCCCTTCGTTCATAGTTGGTTCGATGAAATGGAACCTCGAATAAGTGACTATTGCGAGGATTATATTGCGGGACTCGAATATTTATTGCCGCCAGAAGCTGAGGACAATCAATTAATGCATTCAGAAACTTGAAAACAAACATTTGACCCGCGCAAACTCTGCGAGTGAGGAGCGATTGTAGGTCGAAGGTCCGGAGAAGTATACTGCTCTATCAATGACGCCAAAAAACCCTTTATTATATTCTAATAAGAGTTAAAGGTTCCAACTACCTAACTGGTGAAATTTTAAACGCTATTTTCTCGAGAATTATGGTGGCAATTATCAAAAGTGACATATCGCTGTAAAACAGATAAAAAATGCTTTAAAATGATCGACTGATTACTCGACCCCTACTGCTAGCTGAAAATTTGGCGGTTGTGTCCACCACTATCACAGGGTTAAAGCGATTTCAACCAAAAACTAATGGGTTCATGCTAGGACTCATACACCAAAACAATACATACAGACACACACAGACTTCCATCTGGAAACGGTCTTAATCGGCTCAAGGAACTTCAAAATGGTTATATCAGTCTTTATCTCAATTTTTTTTCTAGCGGAAAGTAAAAGTTTTTGAAATAAACCACTTGTCTGTAAAGTTTATTTATTTTGTTACTTATATTTCAGATATTTCCCCACATTTTGGACCGACGCCGAATACGAGAAAGAGTTGGAGAAAATTTTCAATAATTTAAAGCTACCACCATTTTCTGAGTCTGTATGGCCGCCACAAACAGATGAAGAACTATTCAGTGTGTTAGCCAGCTACTGTAGTAAATCTCTACGACATTCCAAAGATGCAACATTAGCCATATTTAATAATATGCAGTCGCAAACAAAAAAGCACGGGTATTTCCGCCTTTTATGGGTAAATGTAATAGAAACCCTGGCTGTAGCTAAACTGAGAGAGCAAAATTTTACTCTTATCGGTACAAAATTTATTCACAACTTTTTTCAAACTTTTATTGTGGTCTACAATGTAAATGAGACTAATGAGTATATTACGAGCGATTGGTTCTACAGAAATAATCATATGATAGAAGAATATAAGAAAAATTGGAAACCGGAAAAGAAAAGAACTGTGCTTAGTGTTGTCGATTCCAGTGACATTTTGAATATTATAGCTAAAGCTGAAAGAGTATTGAATTCACCAAAAATGACGTGCATTGCAAAGGAAGAGAAAAGTTTAAAAGAGATGAAAACTAAATTAGACGATTTAGAAAATTCGATTCAGATTATGAAAAAGGTCAATGAACTCCATGTATTAGAAAAAATTATAAAGGAACATTAGTTTTTAAGGATCAACCTGTAACACGGATTATTATTTAAATTAAATTTTTCACGTGAACGATTTTTTGTCAATAGTCAATTCCTCAACCCAACCCCTACTCCTAGTACATAGTGTTCTTGAAGAGCGCTCCGCTGACAAGTTACGAAGCATCAAAGTGGCCCCTGAAACAATTCGGGATAGACAGGCCTGGTCTAGACAATGCGAAGCTTTGTTATACTGATAAATAATACGCCATCCTAAAGCCGCAATGTTGCCACACATTTTTTTACATTAGGAAACCCGTTTTACCACTTCACCTTAATACTGATTTAAATTTTCTGAAGTAATCCATATATTGAGGAGTGAATGAGATCTCTGAATAAATCACGTCTCCTCCACAAAATGATATACATATATATATACAGGGTGTCCCAAAAAACATTCCCCACCCTTTGGGGGTAAAATCTACAACCCAAAATAAGACGAAAATCACTTATGTCAAAATTTCGAAAAATGTCTCCTTATGAAATTATGACCATTTTGAATATTGAAATTAGACAAATCTTTCACTTGGAATTAATAATTTAAATCTGGCAATCCTTGATAAGTTAAACCATTCCACAATTATCCAAAAAATGAATATTATCGGAATCACTAATGATCTGTTAAGGTTTTTTAGATCTTATCTAACTGATCGTCGACTTTTCGTGGAATACAATGGATTCAGATCCCAAGAATTTGTGGCGACCAGCGGCGCGCCCCAAGGAAGTAATCTGGCCCCTTTGATTTTCTCGATATATGTTAACGATATTTTGTCTAGTCATTTTCTATTATTCGCGGATGATTTCAAATTGTTTCGCCCGATCCAGTGTGAGTCCGACTGCCAGGAGTTGCAGAAGGATTTAGAAACGGTTGGGAACTGATGTACTGTAAACTAAACAGTAACAAATGCAAACTTATGAGTTTCAGTAAAAGGCAGGTGTCAACTCGGTACAATTATACTCGGAATGGGTCGGTGTTGGAACTGCACAATGTCGCCAGGGACCTTGGGTTTCTCGTTGACAGCGATCTGACTTTTAACCGGGCATATATTGGAAGTAACTCAGAGTGCACTTCGCACTTTGGGATTCATATTTAGAAATACATCTGAATTTCAGAACGTCAAATGTCTTAAGTCTCTGTATACAGCACTGGTAAGATCCAAATTAGAGTATGCTTCAATTTTATGGGCACCAATTTATCGGGTGCATGTCGAGAGGGTACAGAGAAAATTTTTAAAATATTTATTCTTCAAGGTTAATGGTCACTTCTCTGTGAGAGGTTTGGATCACAGTATACTTCTCCGGACCTTCGACCTACAATCGCTCCTCACTCGCAGAGTTTGCGCGGGTCAGATGTTTGTTGTCAAGTTGCTGAATGCATTAATTGATTGTTCTCAGCTTCTGGCGGCAATAAATATTCGAGTCTTACAATAGTCACTTATTCGAGGTTCCATTTCATCGAACCAACTATGAAGGAAGGGCGCCTGTCGACGGAGCATGCCGATGGACCAACTTTTATGAGATACATAGAGAATTGAATTTTTTTGATGAAGATATTGATAATTTTAGGAACGGGTTGCGGATTTTCATGGATAGAGTTGTTGATCACTGATGGCCTTTGCTTTTCTGTTAAAAGCCTGTGTTATGTATGTGTACTAAATTGTCAAATTGGGGTACTTGAGGGTTGCTTTCATTTATTGAATTTTGTTTATATGCACCATGTATATCCCTTACGCTCCTGAGCCATATTATTAACAACAATTTGAAGTTGGGTTTGGGTATTTGAATTTAAATAGAAGTTTAGGTTTAAGTTAAGTATTTTTGACAAGACAGATATCGATTGGCATTTTTTCAAGGTCAGTCACAATTGTGCACTACAGGAGGCAATACAAATACTTAATCACAATTGTGAAAAGAAATTTTATTTAAAACAAAATAGTTAAACATTTATTAAAAATTATTGATAACATTTATTTTTCGTGAAAAGCCCTAAAACAGTTTTTATTTTTTGTTAAACAAAGATAAACATTGCATTTTACGCATTTTACTCTGGATCGACTGTTACAGTTCTCTAGCCTACAACGTAGAGGGTGTTTCAGTGTTGGTAACCATCGTACCGTTTGTCTGAACAAGGTGTATGTTGTGGCATTTTCTTTTTTTTCTTAGTTCTTCATCACTAACTTCTTCTTTGTCTGTGTCCATGTCAGCAGTTTGACGCTTTTCTGGACCAGCAGTAATGAGGTATTCTCCTAAATGTAACCGAAATTCTAACAAGTCCATGGGCTTCTTTTTTTCAGCTTTAGAATCTTCTCTGTATTCATTCCAGCTGTTAACTATTGCCATATCGAAAAGATGCAAAATAGCTTTGAGGGTCCATGGATCGATCGTGGAGGACCTATTTCTTGGCCTACTAGGTCCCCGGATCTCAACCCAATAGACTTTTGGCTTTGGGGTTATCTGAAATATACGGTTTACCATGTCCTACCCTACAGTGAAGATGATGTTATTGTTCTCATTTATGGAGCTTTAGCACAAATTACAAACGAAGCAATAGGCCGTGTAGAAAACAATTATTGAATAAAATAGTGAGGATTTCGAACACTTGCCTTTGTAAATTGAAATGTTTTTGTTTTGTTATGTGTTTAGTGAACATTTGATTTTATTTTCGAAAATTACTTCATTTTAATATTCAAAATGGTCACAATTTCATAAGGAGACATTTTTCGAAATTTTGACATAGATGATTTTTGTCATATTTTTGGTAATAGATTCTACCCTCAAAGGGTGGGGAATGTTTTTTGGGACATCCTGTATATAAATTATTTTTTGGAGTAGATGTGTTTTGTTCAGAGAACTGATTTAAATCCTGAGTAGCTCTTCAAACATTTACAAATTTTCATTAATTTAGGAATTGGATTTTGGTATATAATAAATGACACATAAATCGCTAAGTGAATCAATTTTTATTTATATATTATATAAGAAAGTTTCCATAAACTGATTTACTACCTCAATAAATAATTAATCATCCGTTTAGTGGTATTTGTAGTTTCTGTGGTGCTCTGCAATAAATAAATAATATTTTAAAGAAAATAAACAAACAAAATTTCAAAGTTAACATGATGTGGAGCATGTTTAGTAAAATACAACAGGAACTAGTTTCGGCTTAACGCATCCTCAGCTCTTTTAAAAATAAAAGCTCGAAAGACATTTTTGATTTGAATATCGTAATCATTAAATATATTAAGGATATAATAATTATACCATTGACAATATTGATTAATTTGGCGATCTCATCCGGTATGTTTCCGAGTTGTCTGAAATTTAGCAAAATTATACCGCTATTCAAAAAAGGATCTCCAGATGAATTGAACAACTATCGCCCTATTTCTATAGTGCCTGTTCTAGGCAAAATTTTTGAAAAGATACTCTTTAAACAATTAGCCAACTATTTTGAAAGATATAATTTATTTTCTCTGAAACAATTTGGATTTAGACCGAAACTTAACACCGTTTCAGCTATAGAAATCTTTATAAATAGCGTTAGAACCGCTTTTGAGAGTAGAAGGCTTGTGGGGGCTTCTTTTCTTGATTTAACAAAGGCGTTTGATTGCGTCTCACACGATATCTTGTTGGGTAAACTGGAGTGATACGGTATGAGTGCGAATTCGATTCGTTTGCTGAGTTCCTATCTCACTGGTAGGAATGTTGTAACGATGTTTGAGTCAAAGTCTTCTCAGCCCTTGTTGAGCTCTTGTGGAGTCCCACAGGGCTCGGTGCTCGGACCTCTATTAAAAAACTACTTAATTGACCAGGCTTTTTACTCCATTGATTAATTCCTCAGCACTGACTTTCTCTTTTGATTAAGTTTCTATGTTTTTATGTTGTGTTATGTAATATTTTAATATTTAATATGACTTGTGTAAACCTTTTTTGGTAATGACAATAAATAAATAATTTCACACAATAAAATAAAGTCATTATTATTATTATGATAATTTAAGGATGGTTTATGCGGACGGGAGAGACCATCTAAGGTTTAAGCAAATGTTAACGTTCAAAATATATACTTACTCAATTTCCCATAGTTTAACATATAAAATATAACCATTGAACCAACTACAACTTGGAAAAATGGAGCTATTCCAGATCGCTTTGGCTGAACGTACTTGTGTTGCCACCTCCAGTAAGCTGCAAAATAATAACTACCTAAATAAACGTAATAAAGTTTGCTTGCTCAATTATTGTAATATGTTCCAACGCTTTTTAAATCCTATCTTTGTGAAAGACAGCATATTGTATCATATAATGAACATGAGCGCATGCTTATCGCTCGCTTTTGTTCCTCAGGGTTCTACACTGTGACCATTATTATTCTTGTTTATTAATGATCTGGATAGCAGACTTAAGTGTGGCAAATAAATGTTTGCAGATAATTTAATTTACTGCTGACTTTAAAGAGCAAATTACCGTTTACGTGATGGTGTACTTAAGTTAAGTAGCTTATTGTATTACATACCTCTGCTAAATGCACCCGCCAGAGCTGACGGAGTCTTATTGCGGCGGGCCAACCAAGATCCAATTTCTCCTACCTTTACTTGGCCGAATGGAGTATCAGCTAAAAGACAAAAATCATCCAGAAATTAGGTAAGTAAGTCATTATTATTAATTTCGCGTCGGCTGTTTGTTGGAAAATTCTTTAAATAAACGAAATCTAGATTAGATACATATTACGCATCAGAAATAAACGATTGAAAATTCTACCTATTCTTGTTTGAGAGTCAATCCTTAAAATCATTACAGCGTCTCATGACTCTCCTCTGTTACGACTTCGTATATTAAGTATCAGGTAAACATCTCGCAAATTCGACAACCTTTTTAAGGACAGAATTTTAAACTACTTAACGTGTTTCATACATTAAACCGTTGATTCCTGACAGTAAGTAAAGATTATGCATACCTGATTAAGTGTCCCCATGTCTTAGCAAGATTACATAATAAAAATTAAAGGTAACATTTTCAACTTACGTTTGCCATAGAAGCGGGCAGGGTCATACGGACCATGAATTTTCGGATTGTATTCTAATGGATAATCACCAAACCCCATTTTTGCTTTTAGTATTAATTTACGTAATAAGCAAAAGTTAAAATTTAATCAAAATTGACACCGTTCGTTCCCAAGATCATCCAGATACCCACACCACAGAACAGTTTTATAGACAATCATAAAGCATTGTTTTCACGTTTTTGACACTTACAGACTACAGTAGCAGACCACAATAACTTTGTTCCAACACGCCACAGTTGTATTTGTGAGTATTTAAGGATATAAAAAATACGACAAAAATGCTGGTCCTGTAGTGTTAAAAGTAGTGCAAATAAAAATATTGATCTGTTATAAAGCAGATAGTTGCATAAAATACAAGAACCATTTGATATATATATATAGAGGATGGATTTTAATATCACCTTTGTTACATTTTAATGTTGTTAAGCGTTAAGATGACCTTTCACATCAATGGCTTCCCAAAATAAATAAGTACTTGAGACTTTAGATCTTTAATCTAAATTGAACTATATGTATAAGCTTGTGTACAGTCCAGTAATGTTATAAGATATCTAAATATTATTATTTATATTGAATGGTATAAAATATTTGAACTGATATTTTAGTCTGCTGAAATTTATTTATTATAGCTTTAAAATTATAGTTATACGAGTTCCTTCTACAAACTCAGATCAACTGGGCTAAAGTGACATGATCACCTACCGCTCACTTCACTAGCAAACTTACAAAATTATCATTGGCTATGAAATATTTTGAAGTTAATTTCTCAGTTAACTGTCAATCAAATTTGGAAAAGCAGCGTGCGTGACAAACAGGTGAGTGAGAATTGCTGATGTTTCCTCTTCAACTCAGCTGGGCTCTTGTGATATGATAAACTGTCACTTCTGCTTTTGTATACCAACAAAAAATAGTCAAAATTATCACTGACGAATTTCTCATTTAAGTGTCAATAAAATTTATAAAAGGAGCTTGCGTTTAAGACAAGTTGGATAATAGGGAGTTAAGGCAAAGCCAAGGACGTATACGTATCTCCATACGTAAACGTGAGATTTTGGTTATGTTTACACTAGATAAGCAGTCATTCAAAATAGAGTTAAGGTGCCATCCAATACGTATCGTATATGCGGAAGGTAGAGATAACACTTTATTTGAGAAAAAGACTATTTTAGATTTTTCTACTTCCATTTACTATGTTGTTAATATTATTGTTTTTTTTAATTATTAACCAAATAGATATATATTTTGTTATGTATATCTATAAACAACAGAAAAATGTTTATAATTGTTACAAAATAAACTACTACTACTAATAATAATAATAAAGTATTTATTGCAAAATAGCTTAGCTTAATTTTCAATTTAGATTGAGTTTCTAATGTTCTATTCTAGATATTCGTACAAGTTCATGTAATTCCGACAACATTCGGTTCAATACGTTTAAGTATACGATACGCGTAGAGGTACATATGTTTACGGCCTTCGTATCGTTAAACGTATCATAAATTTAAAGAGCGCATGCGTAGATGTCAAAAGATACGTTTACGTATACGTCACTGGCTTTGCCTTAACTCCCTATTATTGAAATTTGCTGTTGAGGGATAACCTTAACCATTGTCTTTATAAACATAAAAGACAATGCCTTAACGTATAAAATGACATATTCAAAGGGGATATCCTTAGATTAGCAAAGAGAGGGGATACCGCACGTTTGTATATCTGAACACTTTAGCTTTTTAATTATTTCAATCTTTAGAACAACATGCACTAGATAGCCCAGCAAATCACATAATATACTTTTTAATAAAATCTATTTGTGTCAAATGTCTTAATGTTCGTGTATATTTCATAACAAAACTACAGTCTCAAAAATTAAATCCCATTCTCGAAATCAATTAACAAAACTCATTCTATTTAAAGGACAATAAAAACGTTATGTATTGGTGTTGTGTCTACTGCAGTACCTCTCTTAGATTATCACTAACCGAAAAATCAGCATTATATAATATGATAATTAGATTTGTGAACAAACTACCAATCAGTATCAAAGAAATAAATAGATTGAAGATATTTAAGAATGAAGTTAGGAAATTACTAGTGGAACTAGAACCATATCAATTGGCGGATTATTTTGATATGTAGTTAGGAGTATCAATTTTTTTTTGTTTTTCTCTTTTTTGACGTCGTTTCATTTATTTGTATGCTCGTGTGATTGTGGATATGTAGGTACATTTATTTGAAATAAAGAATTGTTATTATTATTATTAATACATCCACATGCACATATCTTTTTTTATTAAAACTATTAAACATCAAAATTAAATAAAATTTCAAAAATATATCACATAAGTTATGTATGTTACGCCTCTGAATCTAAGGGATATGTGCTAGGTGGTAACACAACGACCGGCACAGTTACGGGTCCACTCTCTTTGCTTGTCTAAGGGGATATTGCTTAACTTATTAACGTCAATGTCATTATTGTCAATACGACACTTCTTTTTATGCTAAATATCAGATATTTTTATAAAATCTCACTTTATTGCAATGTTCCTTTAGAGAAAACTCAATTTATTGTTATTTCCTAAGACAGTCTGAAGTATGTCTAGATCAGTTCACCTGATATGAGTTAAAAAAAATCATCTAATGTCAATAATAGAATAAATTTAATATTTATTTGTTTTGTTGTGTCAATTTAAGTTGACCTAACATTTTAGATTTTATTATTTTTTAACTATTAATAATATTTTTTTGACTAAAACGTTTAGTGTAAAAGAAATTTGGCCTTTAAAATTATTTTACAATCAAGCATTTATGTTAAAAATATAAAATGTTGTAGCTTCAAATAAACTAACGCAATGGATTTACGTTGTTATTTTGTAAAAAAATATATATCATAGTTTTCCCAGTTTGGAAAAGCTCTAATTTTTGTATATATTCTCGGGGTATGTGTAATTTGTCCTTATATTTATATTTACTCACTCATTACGTTTGATCTGTTATCTTTTTCATACATTATTTATCAACTTTGAACTTGTATAAACATGTTTCCAGTTACTTATATTGTCAATATGAAGGAGATAGGTCTCTATTTTTTTCTCTGGATTTTAGGCAATGCAAAATAAGTTTACACAGAGGCCTAACAACAGGTTTTGTTTGGGGCCCTCAAATGGGAAATTGTTTAAATTGTTTCAAGGAGCCAGAACAGTCGGCCCTAGACAACAGTACTCCACATATAACTAAAGAAGGTAAGTTAGTTGTGATACCTACTACTACTACTAGAATATATTATATATTATTATTGTCTACTACACGATCGAACATGTGGATTTGTTACTGTTACCGCAAAAAACTGACAACTTAAAGCCAAAAGTGACTATGTGCGAGTGTTTCTCCCTTCAATTTTCATGTATTTTGTGCGTGCCTTTTGGTCTTGACTGTATACTTTTAATAACGGTTTTTAGATATGCCTGAAGCTTGCCTTTACCCAGCGCCAAGTCATGTACCTGCCTCATCTCCATTAGAGACGATTCTTAGTAACGGTAATCATTTAAGTGCGCCACCAGACATTTCCGTTCCACCGATTTGTAGGTTTTATCCACAAAGTCGACGGCAACCGTCGAAATCAGCGCCTACAATGGGTCTTATCGAAACCAAACCATCGGAAGCTAAACTGAATGCACTATTCGACAATTATAAGGTAAAACTTTAAAATTTGGTATATTTTATGTTTTAAGGTACTGTAGTTTTTTTTGTTTTTTGTAAGGGTCCGTTCGACATATGTCCCCGGTTTCACTGCAGTCTCATGGGCTTATTGTGAAAATTCCCCGTATTTTATGCTACCCAATCCAAGAACACTGTACCCTCCACTAACTACTGAACTAGAGCAATGTCAATTGGTCTAGTTATTGGTTCACCCGTAGTTTTTGCTTTCAGAGAGAAACTAGGAACGTTAGAATTTAGTGACCGTTTAATATAAGCATAGAGTTTCTTATTGCTACTCACCGCCATTTCACTTTCATACCGACATCTAGCCTCCGATATAATTGTCTTTAGTTTATTGTTTTGCTGCCTATACAACAAATAGTTCGCGTCCGTTTTCAACCGTCTGTACTTGTGCCAGAGTCTCCTCTTCCTTTGTATTTCTCCGAAAATATTTCCGTTGATCCACGGCTCCTGCGAGTTTACCCTGCGGGGGCAGACTGGTACGTACTTCTGGGTAGCCTCTTGAATAGCTCCGAGACATATTTCGATGTCATCCGCATCTTGCAAACTGCGGGACAAAAAATCATTTATTGATACATAATCAGCCTTCCAGAAGTTACGCTTTTGTATAACCCTCGTGTTCCCAACAACGACAGCGAACTGAACATAAAGTTTAATAACAACATGGTCACTCAGACCCAACGGTGCTTCATGAATTATTTTGTGTACAAGTTTTTTGTCGGATATCATCACCAAATCCAGCGAACGACGAACTTTGCTCATTTCTAATGCGGGTATCAACATTAATGATTTGAGTCAGATGACTTTCCCTGATGTAATCAAGAAAATCCTCCGCAGAGGAGTCATTCTGCCTCAAGGTCAGTCAATTGGCTTGTTTACAGGATTATTCGTAAATTTCTCTTTCCCCATACTCTGTCACTCATTTCGGAAAGATCTGTTTATAGTCTTCGAATTAATTTTTCAGGAGGAAGCCGATGACTGCATCTTAGCCGAAGGCATTGACCAACTATGTAAAGACCTCAACGTACCTCCTGACGACATTAAAGTATTAGTATTCGCATGGAAACTTAACGCGGAACAAATGTGCCGATTTACACGGGACGAATTTGTGATCGGACTACGTGCCATGAGAGTCGACTCGCTCAAAGCAATCCAATCGCGACTTCCAGAAATAGTTTCCGAAGTAGAAAAAAATTACGAACTCTTTAAAGACTTGTATCGATTTTCGTTTAAGTTCGGGTTAGATACGGCGGCCGGCCAACGGATATTACCCATTGACATGGCGGGGATTCTTTGGAAGTTGGTTTTTACCATACGTGAACCACCGATTCTACAAAGATGGTTACATTTCCTGGATACACATCCAATGGTGCGTGGCATACCAAAGGACACATGGAATATGTTTTTAAATTTTGCCGAGCATGTAGGTGATGATCTAAGTTGCTACGATGACAATGAAGCATGGCCTAGTCTGTTCGATGATTTTGTGGAATATGAAAATGATCAGGCGAATCAAAATATATCAAAAGATAAGGAGCGGGAATGCGAGGAGTTCCTTATAACAAACGATGAATGACATAAGTGGTACTAAGGAGTATTTTGCATGTATGTGTTGTAGGGAGCTTCCAATGATTGAGATTTTTTTGTACAGAAAAACGGTATCGTGATAAATTTATTAATTAATTACCTTACGTGGTTGGTTATTCAATGTACATAATGAGAGAATTGCATATATTGAGAAATGTAGCGAATTTTGCGTTCAAGGTAGCCCTAATAATGAGGCATCATAAGGTCGTTGTAACTCACTAGTTAAGGAGTTACGGGCAATATTAAATTTACCAGTAAAGAGTATGTTGAATACAGAAATGTATGTTTTTCAACTGACACTTTTTCTGACAATAAGAGGCAGGTAATTTACATAATTTTTAGTGATTTTCTTTCTATATTGATATGGTTGATGAAGACGTTTATCACCCTACTCTTCAAATATTTTTCTCCACAAAAGGATTTTCCAGTAAGTTCATTGAATAAAAAATACAATTTTAAAAAGGCGAATCTCCCTATTTTATATGAACAAGTCCTGCTCAAAGATTGGTCATTCCTTAAGAACAGCCATCAAAGTGCGTGCCTGCGGTTGGTGTACCGTTTGATTCATCAATTTCGGTTGGCATTGTCGATCTTCAGGATGTAATTTCCGCACTGGAAAAACTTAAACCTAAAATGACGACAGGCCCTGATAATATACCATCATTCTTTTTAAGAGACTGTGCTCATGCCTTCGCTGAGCCACTGCACATTTTGATTAACAAGTCCCTACAGTCTTGCACATTCCCGACTGCTTGGAAGATCTCTCGTATTTGTCCAGTCTATAAATCTGGTGCTAAAGATCATGTTGAGAATTATCGGCCAATTTCAATTTTGTCTAACTTCTCGAAGATTTTTGAGATGGTCGTGTATGTGAAAGTATTTAATCAAGTCAAAAATCGCATCTCCCAATATCAACATGGATTTTTTACTGGTCGCTCACGTGTTACCAACCTAACCTGCTTTACTCAATATATATATGCTCAGCTCTCAATAATGGCTTACAAGTTGATGCGATATACACTGACTTCTCGAAGGCCTTTGATAGGATCGATCATGCAATACTTATGACTAAGCTGGATATCATGGGCTTTCAACACCGTACTGTTCAACTTTTCAATTCTTTTCTATCTGACCGCGAGCAATTTGTCGAATTCAGGGATTTTCGATCTTCATCTTTTACTTTTACCAGTGGTGCACCTCAGGGAAGCAATCTAGCTCCACTCTTATTTGCCATCTATGTAAACGACATTGCTGCTGAAGTCTCTAGCGACTATCTTTTGTTCGCCGATGATTTGAAATTGTATAGACCAATTGCTACCGAGGACGACTGCATATGCTTGCAACGGGATCTCGGTGAACTTGAGGAATGGTGCATTAGGAACAGGCTTCCGCTCAACGTCAGTAAGTGCAAACTCATGTCATTTACCAGACGACAGAGTGTAATTAGTTTCAATTATACGCTGAATGGTGTTGTTCTTGAATCTTGTGAGTCAATAAAGGACTTGGGAGTGATCATGGATAGTGAAATGACGTTTGATACTCATATTGACTTTATTTCACAAAGCGCGATCCGAATGATGGGTTTTATTCTCCGCTCAACTACTGATTTTCAGGATATTGACTGTCTGCTTCAGCTGTACGTAAGTTTTGTCCGCTCTAGATTGAAATATGCCTCTTTTATATGGTCTTCTTTATACCAGGTACACATCAATAAATTGGAGCGTATTCAAAGAAAATTTTTAAAAATTTTAGCTTTTAAGATCGATTGATGTTTCCCAGTCAGATTTAATGTTAATTCATTGGTTTTTCGTAGAGATTCGGCTGGTCAAATATTCCTGTTTAAGCTTATAAACGGCATAATTGACTCCCCTCGCCTTCTGGAACAACTGCCCTTTAATTTACCGCAATTCTTTTCTCGAATTCAATTATGCATCGAGATCACCTCTTTACCGAGCATGCCGAACCTGCGATCGTCTTAATATACATCGATCTGTACAATATTACTTTGACGGGTCACTGTGGTCTTTTCGCGCTGGTTTGTATCGGTACTTGAGCACCCTGGACATGTAGAGCGTATGGTAAGTTTGTCGTATGGTGATTTTGTTGTTAACTTTATATTGCTTTATGGTGTATTTTTCTGAGCTTATGCTTTTTCGATAATTTTTATCAATTATTTAGTTTCCTATTGAGATAATATCCATTGTCTAGTACTTAGAGTTGTCTTGTTATTGGGTCTTGACCTGTTAGACAATAAAGTATTTATTTATTTTCTTGGGTGAGCTTTCTTTTAGGCCCATTCTACACGAACCACAAAAACGCGACTGGTTAGTCGCTCAGTCGCCTGAAAATTTGCCCATTCTATACGAGCGTATAACCGGCGAGTGAAACGCGAGCCACTCTAGACTAGCGAAAAAAACGCCTCATATTTGCTATGGATCCCGTACAAGTTGGGTGCATCGTTGTTCACCAATTAACGTTATTAAGTTTGTTGGCCAAAAAACGACGTTGGTGGGTACACCTTGTTGGTCCAATCTTCAAACATTACTTCTGTTACTTTCACCCAACACCTAGCTTTCACATCCCTATTACAATAATCCTTACTTTTAATATAATATAAAGGCGGTTGATTCTCGATTTCACAAATAAATCTTTCAGTGTCAAACATCTTGTTTGCAAAGACCAAAATCGTGGAGTGGAGTTTATAGTTATCCAGAAAACTATATAGCCTATTATTAAAAGCAAGCTCTATTGGCTTCGAGAGGATTGGTATAATACAAAGACACATTTTTCGAAATTTTGACAAGTGATTTTCGTCTTATTTTAGGTCGTAGATTTTCCTCCAAAGGGTGGGGAATGTTTTTTGGGACACCCTGTATAATTTTTTGTTGTACTGTTTATAGTTTCTCAGATAAGGTAGTGGGCTACCCGGTACCTTTCCGTACAATTTCATTTCTATTCTGGTCTGAAAACCAAAACGCAGTGTCAATTTTCGCTCAAAATATGTTTTTCTATTAGTCAGACTGGATTTTTTGATATTACATCAATAACCTAGCAGGGTCACATCAAAACTATTAGTTGGAATAAAATACAATGACATGCAGAAACGAGTGAAAATGAAACTCTTTCAGTGTGTACCTACTAGAAAAGAGATATAATCATCACGCATCGTGACTCACCCTGTATATGCTATTGTGCCCCATTTGTTTTCGTGTCACCCTGAAAAGTTTGTTTATTTGTACGATTCGGCACCGGTATTAGAACCTTTTGCGTAGAATAAAATTAGAAAATACATTTGAAAACTTTCTAACTGCTATAATAAATAATTTTAGCAAATTTTTATATGAGACACCATTTTTAGGCCTGTCTTGAACGTGTATAAGGTAAATTCGCTAGAAAATGTTTGACGCGGCGTCGTGAATTGATACATTAATTGAATGTAGTTTTTTGTATTCATGAACATGTTCATACTATACAGGGTGTCCCATAAAGAATGGATCCAATGTAATAACAAACAAATTGATGTATTAAAAATATTGCGTTTTAGCTAAACTGGCCTTGTTCGACAGTTACTATTAAGCAATTATAATAAGAGGGTTGATATACAGGGTGTTAATTAAGTATCTGGCCAAACTTCAGGGGGTGATTCTTTGAGTGATTTAAAGGTAAAAAGTTCATATAAGCAGGTGTCCGGAAATGCATAGTTTTCAAGGTACAGGGTGTCAAAAAAATTTTTTTTTTTACATTTATTTATTAATATCTCAAACACCTGTTGACCGATTTTGTTGATATTTGGCAGTAAGTATTATGGACTATGATAAGACGCTAAGTTAGCACCAATTGATTGTTGATTATGACTTCCAGTAGCGTCGTAAGGGGCAGTTTCACGAATAAAAATAACAAGAAAAATGTGCGCTACTGACTTTTTTAAAATTAAAAAAATAATTTTTAGATTAAGCCAGTTTAACACTACTGTTTCAAGACTTATTCATTTTGTGTCCCCACGTAATAAAACTCAATTTCTTTGTAGGGGGTAACTTTATGTTTATTTAAAATTAAGAATAAAAGAGAAGAAATAATTATTAAAAGAAAATCTAAATTAAAACTAGACAAAATCAAGAAAAAGAAACAAACTAAAACATAGAATAGTCAACAATTGATTAATTGAACAAAACTCTTATTTAACTAATATTTAATCTTAATAAAGACTTAGCATAAAGGAAATCGATGTAATTACGAATAATTTACATTGATTTCCACTTAAATGTCTTCAGTTACTTTGTATTAGCAAAAGAAAAAAGATAATGCGAAACTAAAATAGAAATTAAAGCAATTATACCAATAATTCAGCTTTGATAGACTTCTGAATAAAATCTCAAAAAAAAAATAAGTAAAATAAAATAAAAGAATTTTTGTAATCAAGAAAATGGACTTAGAAAAATTATAAATCTTAAAACAGCTTATAAGAAAATATATTTAGAAGTGACTTACTTGGATCTCGAACAAGAACTGACTTTTTAATTTAAAAGAACTAACGAGGTACTTTCTTTCAGAGCGCTAATCTGATTACCTCCCCTATTATGCCTCAAAAGAGGGATGATAGCCAATGGAAATTCGAAGACGCCAGTTTCAGAGCGCACCCCTTGCGCAGCGTTAGAATAAAGCACTAATTATTGATTTTTTACTCTTTAGTCGTACTTCTATTTTCTGTTATTCGATGTGGTTCAAGCGTATCTCCAGAGATGGCGATACGAGGTTTAATTCCGTGAAATTATGAATAATATTTCTATGATTCAATTCAATTGGTATAATTGCTTCAAGATACTTAATTTATACTAACTATGATTCGACGTGATGTAGATATTTCCCTAGTTGTAAATGCGAGCACATTCTGTCGTAATATAGCAACTATATTAGTGACAAGATATAACTCATAAATAAAGCAAGAGCCTTTAACTCAGTTCAGAAAAAGACTGCCCAAGACTCACCAATAACTATTGATATTATTATTATTATTGTTACCCCTTTGGTAGAGTCAGACATTGGGAAGCAAAAAAACCAAGTAATTAATATCAACATTCCATCGATCATAACTTATTCCTTAATTTAAACAATTGAAAACTATGCATTTCCGGACACCTGCTTGTATGAACTTTTTACCTTAAAATCACTCAAAGAATCACCCCCTGAAGTCTGGCCAGATACTTAATTAACACCCTGTATACTATATCAACCAGCGTATGTTAGTTTTCCTAGAACGTGTAACGTGCCATCGATCGTGATACACCCTGTATAAGATGCAATTTTAGTGTGATCTCAAGAACTTTCTTAAAACATTATAATATGATAGGTAAATGATAATTTAAAAAAAATTATTGTATATTTTATATTATTTTTCTCACGAATAAGTGTCTTTATTCATTCTTAAGACTGAAATAATGTCATTGATTTAATTTTTATCTAGCGTTGGGTGCTATTTAATTTCTGAACTACTGATAAGGTTAGTTCAAATAGATATCCTGATATATACATGGTGATTCGTAGTATCGTAGTTTCTACGTAGTGAATGAATAAACAGAAATTTTGGTGATTTGCTTGCATCAGTGGAGCCCTAAATTTGGAACGTTGTCATTTATAGACAATTTTTTTTTTTTTTATTTATTTACGGGCATACACCCATTAAATTTTAAAAATAACAATACATAAAAGCACACAAACGTATCGACTTAAAAATCTTGAAAAGAAAAAAAATACAGAATAAAATATATATAAATGTTTACAAATGATAAGTTTACAATTTAAGATTTAAAGAACTAAAAGAGCTGTTTTACCGACCTCAAGAAAGCACTTCTGATGGTGAAAAAATCGAGGGAATCCTGATTATCATTCGCCACTCTCACCGAACGGGCCAAAAACGAGTTATCATACAGCAAGACTAAATCGTGTTTCAGACGTCGATCGGTAAGCGAATCAATGTTAAGATATTTCTGCAAATCGGCATACAGTTCCACACGGTCCTCCAGAGTAAAATGAATATGCAATTTGTAGGCCATGTACCATAGAAATTTATGCTGTAACTGTTCGATCTTCTGCCTATGAATGGAATAATTCGGTGACCATACAGCAGAGGCGTACTCAAGACAAGGCCTCACCAAACTTGTATACAGCAGCTTGAGTGAAACAACGCTCGTGACCTCTCGTGAACATCGCTTTATAAATCCGAGAACCTTCAGTGATCTAGAAACCATAGAGGAGATGTGCGGAGCGAAGGTCAATCTGCTATCAAGCAAGACTCCAAGATCCTTAACCATATCAACCGATTTCAGTGATGACTGATTTAAGGTGTAGTTGAAAGGAATGGTATGTCTTGATCTTGTGAAGAAAATTTGTGTTTATTCATTCATTTATTTATTTGTCATTTGTCTTGGACCACCCGGTGTATATCAGAATTAGGACCAATTAATTGGAGTAATAAGAATTGACTTTGTACGTTCATGTTTCTCTCAAGCAAACGCGCCTTTCTTTTGGAAAGTGAGGAGCTTAAAAACAAAAGATTAACACTATCAGGAGGATTTATGCAATTCTTTATCAACATTTATGTAAAAATGTATAATAAAAACAATGGTAGGTACTCCAATTAGTTGATTTGTGGTAACTCTTATAATTTGATGTCATAAGGTTATTTATGTAATAATGTTTCTAAGTGTAGATATTGTATGTTTTGTGAATAATAAATGATGCTTAAAAGAATTTTTGTATTCAATTCAAAATACATCACAACTTCTCAATTAATAATAAAGCAATAATAATAATAAAGCATTTATTGCCCAACAGTTTCCCAATTATAGGACAATACATACAAAATCAATAACTAATAAATTAATTAAATACACAAAGAAAACTTACAATACACACGTTTACACTATAAATGTTTATGCAGCTAACATTTTAAGGTTATATCAAAGATTAATTGGAATATGATTTCGAATCAAACCAATAAATTGTAAAAGTTTAAAACATGGATAATAATATCATGGAAGAAATAATTTTCCAGTTTTCAGAGCAGATTTGGTTGTTTTCACAAGTTTTCGAGGTTAAGTGAAAGACAATCACAAAAAAGGTGATCTTTCGGTTTCGTCAAATATTCAGTTCAGTATAATCCCATTCAGTTTAATCACATTCAGTTGTTCAGATCAATCACTACGAAAGAATAACCCTATTGTCATCACATTTTAAAAGGAACACCTTTGAATATTATTCAGAAGGAAACACAATGTTTTGTTCTCACAAGAGTCCATAACCGTCAGAAACAGTTAGGATTATTTTGACATCAGAGATATGGAGAAGAATGAATAAGCTTCGACGAATGCGCATCCGTCCGCCATTTTCTAGCTACAAACGTCATAAAATCAAAACACTGTTAAAGTTGGTGTGGTTATGTTTCATGTGAGTGCCTTCCACTAGGGATGGCAAAATAAATAAATATATCGATATATTGAATCAAAAGATATATCGAAACTATATATCGATATATCGAATGAAAAATATCGATATTTTATATATATCGATATATTTGCTATATTTTTATTTTAGAGTGGATTCTAGTTGTAAATAAACTTCAAATAATTAAATAAAATAGTATTCATTAAAATTTATTTACCTGAAAATACATATGCATTCCAAACAAACGTAAGAATATACTTTAGAAATAATTACATCAGGTTATGAACAGGACAGAACTTAGAAATAATAATTTTGATAATCTATTTCCTGTTAGACGATTTCGATTTTTTGTTGTGTGCGTCGATTGCTACGGCAATACAACAAGGACCTTTTAGTTTTAAACTTGTGTATGTAAGCTACTTTCTTTCGCTACTGATTTCAGGATCCAAACGCGTTTGGATTCACATGTTCTTTCGCTAAAAACGCATTTTCTGATTCATCCCCACTTTAGCGCCCATCGCGATCGGGATACGTAATCCCCTTGCCTCTTTTAGGTAAACTTATCGAGCCTTCAGAAATCCAACAAATCCTGACTAATAAATCCGGACTAAGAAAACTAGCGAAAGAAAGCAGCTGTAGCAGATACATTTATTTTGATAATGTACCGATATATCGTGTTGTATATATTGATATTTGTTTCGATATATCGAAAGAAATATATCGATTAAAATATATCGATATATTAAACAAATATATCGATATATCGTTGGCATCCCTAGACACCGAACGTGTATCATTTCCTAACCTATAACGGGATTAACATAATATAAAATATATTAAACACCGTATAGTGCTTGTTACCAGATATTTTTGTGTGTGATTTGTAAAAAAAAAAACTTGAAAATGCCTAAACGAGGACGATCGCCTGCACCCTCAAGGTAATCAATAATTTTAATATTCTAGGTTAATTTAAATTTACCTACCTACCGCATTTCTCAAAACCAATGAAGCGCTTATTATTAAATCGAGTAAATAATATTTTCAACTTTATTTAGATCATCCAATTTACCAGCTCGGGCACCAGCCCATGCTCCGCCACCGGCCCCAGTACAAGCAGCACCACCAGCCGCATCCCAAGGCCCTGGGCTTATGGGACAAATGGCCGCTACAGCTGGTGGTGTAGCTATTGGTCATACCCTAGGACATGCAGTAACAGGTAACTATGTACTTTTAAATACTAAAAGTGGCTATAAGTCCGTAATATGTTTCATTACGTTATTACTTTTAAGTTCATTGTTACGCTGCCCTTGATAAGGAAAAAAAAAAGTTCTGTTTGTCAAAACATGCGAATGTGTTTAATCAATTTTTGCAGAGAAAATTCGTAATGACGTGTATACAAAAGTTACTGAATAAATAGGTTAATTAAAACAACAATTAGGTATTTATCAAATTTACTATTGCTATTCAAAATGTTATCCATGGAGACCACTACAGTTTTGAATATGTTAACACAGTTTTTGAGATACTATTGTAGTTTGAAATTCTCGTGAAATGAAGCCTTTCGAGGAATATTACCGTGTTTCTTTGTTTATTCCATATCTAGATTCAATTATCCGCTCAATTGAGATAAGATTTTCGGAAGAAACAGAAATTGCATTTTCTTTGTGCCTGTTTCATCCAGAGTAACTGTAACGGAAGAGTATAGGAAATTAATAGAAAAAATTCCTAACATGGCCAAAGTACTTATACGATTTAGAAAATTTAGAGACTGAGAGTGAAACATGGGATGAAATGTGGATAGAGAAACATAAAAATGAAAATATTCAGTTAGAGTTTGCCGATTTATTGGAAAAACATTGTGAGTTTTTCCCTAGTAACAAAAAAAGCAAGCATGTATAAAGCAGCAAAAATCAGAGACATTATATAGGGTTTAAAGTACAAACTAGGAGTTTATTAATCTTATCACTTTTGATACTAAATAGTAGTTTCACATATGCTGACAGAACAGTTATATCTTCATAATAATAATAATAATAATAATAATAGCCTTTATTGCTCAACAGATTTCTCCCTTAACAGAGCAAAATTATGATACAATAGGTAATTCCACAAAAAAAAAACTAAATATTATACACAATAAACAATCCATAAAAGTAAAACATGATTGATCTGCACTAATTAAACAATTAACAAGAACAAAAAGAGAAACTACGACGCACAAACAGTCAGAGCAGCCCTCCCAAGTGCTTCCCTTGAACAATTAAAAATGTCACAGTCAGCGCAAATCAAATTAAAATTATTACACATGACATATACGGGCGATTTTGTATAGAGGTTAGTGCAAGCGTGCTGAGAGTAGAAAGTTAAAGGATTGCGGGCGCCAAGTCTGGGCACGTTAAAATTTATTTGAGCCAGGAGTTTAGAACAGTCGATTCTATTATATAAAAGATCATACAAAAATTTTAGAGAAAAAAATATTCTTCTAAACTCCAAACTCTTGAAATTGAACTTGTTCAGCAACAACGTATATTCAATCCCTCTGTATTTCAAAAACTTTCTTTGGACACTCTCAACATTCCGCACATGAATCTGATAGATCGGGTACCAAATCAAGGAGCAATATTCGAGCTTCGAACGCACAAAAGAGTTATACAAAACTTTCAACGCATCAATGCTATGAAAACTCCTACAGCTTCTCACGATAAAACCGTAGGATCTCACAGCTTCACCAGTCCTAGCAGCCACATGAGGCACAAATGATAGACTAGAGTCGAAAAGCACGCCCAGGTCAGACACCTAGCTAGTGCGGTCCCACCAACCGTGTAGCGAAAACTTATAATATTTTTCCTTCTAGTGAATGTCATACATTTGCATTTATTCTCGTTGAGCGATAGATTATTAACGTTACACCAATGTTCCACAGCTCTCAGATCGTCCTGCAACCGAATAGGGGCGAACAACTTAAGATCGTCGGCAAAGAAAAGCCGTTTTACACACAGACAATCATTTAGATCATTTATAAAAATAGAAAAAAGCAGTGGACCCAAATTGGATCCCTGCGGAACGCCTGAGGAAGCCCAATACCTTTCTGACGTATAGCCGTTATAATATACATATTGAAGTCTGTTCTGAAGATATGAAGTAATTAACGACTTCAAACCATCATCAAATCCGAATCGATCGAGCTTTTGAACAAGTATTCGGTGATCCAAACGATCAAATGCTTTAGCAAAGTCTGTATACAACACATCAAATTGCCCACCACCATCAACAACTTCGTTCACTTGCTGAGTAAAAATTGCAAGGTTAGTGGCAGTGGACCTCCGGGTGAAAAACCCATGCTGATTAAGGGAAACTTGCCCATGTACGGAATTACATATTCTGTTATACAGCACAGCTTCAAATCATTGGATAATATAGAAATCGGTCGATAGTTATTGATGAGCGATCTGTCGCCTGCTTTATAAACAGGCACAACTCTTGCCTCTCGCCACCGATCTGGAAACTTGCCTTCGTTGAGAGCCCTATTAAATATTGTTGCTAGTGGACTCGCCAAGATTCCCACGCAATCCTTTATTAAAAACGATGGCAACCCATCAGGTCCGGCCGTAAACTTGTTTTTCAATTTTTTACAAGAATCAATTATTTCAGTTTCAGTAATATTCGACACAGAAATCATGGAATAAAAGAAATTATTCACAGTACTGACATCAAATTCACTGGGCTTCTGAAATACGCTATTAAAAAACTCAGCAAAGCACTGCACTATAGCCTGTGGCTCGCTGTATTGCTCATCATTGAATGACATGACGCTAGGTATTATTTTTTGCATGAAAAAATGACCAGAAATAAGCAGGATCCCTCATTAAGCCACCCTGCACGCGCTCCAGATATTCCGAATAGGCAACATCAATCTCACTTTTCACGGCTCTTCGAAGTCCTTGAAACAGTTCGGATCACCAGTTCTTCTGTATTTTCTTAACTGCAGTTCTTTCTCCTTTACATTTCTAATTATTGTGGATGTAAACCAGACCGGGAACTTGCGCTTGAAATTCCGAACTCGAGGGACATGCCTATCAATGATATTATAGATAATTTCATACATTTTGTCTACCACAACGTCAATGTCATCGCCACCATCGCCGACATGAGACCAATCCTCCAAAAGAAGTGCGCTATACAAGCTTGGGTTATCCGCTTTCTTGAAATTATATGGAGTGAAATTGGAATTCAGAGAAAATGGTTTCGGCTTTATTACAATTTCCGAAAATTCCATCATAAGTGCCGGATGAAACACATCCTCCTCCACAAACCTTAACAGTACATGCAATGTTAGAAAACACCAAGTCAAGCCGGTCGCCAAAGCAATTGGCAACAGTACTGACCTGATTAAGGCCATAGAAGTTCTCAAAGTTATGGATAGTTAGTAGTTTTACTGGCGAGTTGACAGAAGGAGACCCATAGTGAACATTGAAGTCGCCAACAAATATAACTTTCTCATTATAAAGACACTGCAGCGACGCCAAATGCTCAAAAAAAGTTGAAAGCTGCTCGACATTCGTCTGCGGTGGTATATAATATATTACAAACAGATATAACACTAATGAGTTCATAAACACTTTACACCCAAGAATGTCAATACTCGGAACATCCCCATAAACATCCCCCAAACTGACCGGACAACACTGAAGATTATTACGCACGCCAAGCAAAACACCGTCTCTCCTCTGTCTTTACGAAAAACTGTGTATTCCGAACAGTTAAATACCTCACTGGAAGCTACATGCGGCTGCAGCCATGTTTCAGTAATACATATGAAATCATATTCCCCGACAGAAACCTAATTGTAGAACTCTTCGATCTTTGTATTTAGCCTTCCAACATTCTGGTAATAAATGTTCCTAATTCTGGAGGCTGCACTTACATCGACAGTTGTATTTTAAAGTAGGTAGGCTTATATAGCTGATTTTACGATGTAGTAGAATTATTATATAGAAAAGTTCGCACAGAACAAGCGGTAGACCAACGTATCCCAAAACAAAAACCTCTCGCGCTTGTTATTTTTAATTAAATAAAAGTGACTATATTATTAATTTGATGATAAAAACCCATTGAAAAATAATGTTATTAGTCATAAATACATAATGAAAACAATAAGAAATTTTATATGTTAGGTAAAGAAACTTCTACATCGTTGCAAGATATTGAGAATTCCTCACACAAACAAAGTGGTCATTCAAGGAGTCCAGGTAAGGAAAGTCGTAAAATGAGTAGAAAACGTGGATGTTCTGTTACAGACAAAGATGGTACAGTATCAAAGAGGCTGCGCATGGATGTAAATGTTACTAGTAATGAAGATTCAGAGTTTCCTAGTGATTTACAGGATAAACCTGGACAGGATGAATTGGATAGTACTTGTCAAACTAAGCAATACATTCCTCATCACTTGATTGGACTTATGTATCGATTAGACTTGTCGGTGCTTTGCTCACTTAGAGAGTCTATGTATAAAAATAAATATCCTTTATTATCATTAGCATTTGGAGATTCGGAAATTGATAAATTTAATGATATTGTCCTTCGTTATGAAAAGAAGTCTATTCATATAAAAATTGAAAATGTAGACAAGTCTTACGTAAATAATGACATTAGTTATGCTAGATTATTTACTAAAGAAAAGCTAAGTTTTTCTATCAATAATTACTTTGATGGTTTTGTTAAACATCTAATCTCTAAATCAGATCAAAGTTTATCAAATAATAATATAGAATATCTTTTTGTATATACTAATTCAGGCTTTGATCTTACAAAAGAAAAGAATTTAAGAGAAGGAAAATTCAAAAATTTTTATCCTTTTAAATTTGATAGCATAAACATTGACCTTTTAAAGGACTTTTTGTTTATAAATGACAACAATACGCAACAAAAGAGTGGTTTTTATCGATTTTCGATGCGGGATAAAACAACAAAAGAAGAACTTTTAAAGCGGTTAGAATTTTCATCTGCTATGCAGAAAGTAATAAAAGAAAGAAACATTTCTCAGGAATTTGAAAAAGAAATAAAAGAAGCATTTTTAGATAAATTAGTGTTTGCAGTTAATCAGCCTAATAGAGAAGAGCTGAACAGCATTGTTAAAAATGAAATAGAAAAAAATAGCACAGTAGTTGAAGATGATTATATAGCATTACAGGAAAGAGTGTTACGTGATTTAACAGCTCCAGAAAAGGATAATGTGTCTAGAATTATATTATATGAATTCAATTTATTAATGTTCTTCTTGCATAACATGTTTTTGTATAAAAATATATTTACCATAAATTATGAAGGAAAAAACATTGCCCTTGATTATAAAGATAAAATTACTTGCGTAAAGGCTTACAATACAAATAGTAATATTGGTTATAGTCAGTTATTTCCCTGTAGACAACAAAATATGTTTTCTATTAATAAGTATTTTACTCTTTTTGTTGAAGAACTAAGAGAGAGTATAGAATACTTTATTATCTATACTAATGCAAATCTAGATCTTACAGAAGAAAAGAAGTTAAAAAAAGGACGATCTAAAGATTTTTATCCTTTAAAATTTGATAATGATAATAAAGCTTTAAGAGATTGTTCCTGTATAAATGGGAATCGTCTTTATCGATTTGTGCAAGAAGAAGCAACAAGAAAAAAGCTTTTAAGTCTATTGAAGCTTCCACCTTCTTTGCAGAAAGAAAAAGAAGAAAGAAGACTTTCTAGTGAGAATGAAAAAGAAATAAAAGAAAAATTTTTAGATAAACTAATATTTGCAACTAATCAACCAAATAGGGAAGAATTGAATAATATTGTTAAAGATGAGATAGATACATTTGATGTTCCCTATAATTACGAAGAATTACATGAAATAGCATTACGTTGGTCAGAATCTCATGAATTTGGCCCTGTTACAAAAGGAATAATGGAAAAGCTTTTTAGAGATATAAAAAATAATAGATCTAGTTATAAGAAGATTCAAAATAAAAACATTAATGAAGAAATAAAATTTGCTAGAAGTGTGGTTGGTAGAGAGGGAATACCTGCATTTAACCATTTCCTAAATTTTTTAATTATAGGAGAAGGGATAAAGTGTCTAGAAGTTCTAAAGAGGGAAGGA
Organism: Apoderus coryli; assembly: GCA_911728435.2. NCBI lineage: Eukaryota > Metazoa > Arthropoda > Insecta > Coleoptera > Attelabidae > Apoderus > Apoderus coryli. The sequence goes on along the minus strand of OU452215.1, from coordinate 10,265,145 downwards.
ATAGATCTAGCTCGTATGTCCAGTATTTTGCATGTAGCAGGAGCTAACGCTGCAAAAGCTTTTAAAGACTTACATGATATTTGGTTCAATGAGCAAGGAAATAAAACACAATATTTAAAAGCTCTAGAAAAAGAAGGAATAGATCTAGCTCGTATGTCCAGTATTTTAGGTGGAGCAGGATCTAATGCTCCTAGAGCTTTTAAAGACTTACATGACCTTTGGTTTGATGGAGAAGGAAGTAAAACACAATATTTAAAAACCTTAGAAAAAGAAGGAATAGATCTAGCTCGTATGTCCAGTATTTTAAGTGGAGCAGGAGCTAACGCTGCAAAAGCTTTTAAAGACTTATATGACCTTTGGTTTGATGTGGAAGGAAATAAAACACAATATTTAAAAGCTCTAGAAAAAGAAGGAATAAATCTATCTAATGTGTCCAGTATTTTAAATGTAGCAGGAGTTAACGCTGGAAAAGTTTTTAAAGACTTATATGACCTTTGGTTTGATAAGCAAGAAAACAAAACACAATATTTAAAAACCCTAGAAATAGAAGGAATAGATCTAGCTCGTATGTCCAGTATTTTAAGTGGAGCAGGAGCTAACGCTGCAAAAGTCTTTAAAGACTTATATGATATTTGGTTCAATGAGCAAGGAAATAAAACACAATACTTAAAAACTCTAGAAAAAGAAGGAATAGATCTAGCTCGTATGTCCAGTATTTTAAGTGGAGCGGGAGTGAATGCTGCAAAAGCTTTTAAAGACTTATATGATGTTTGGTTTGATGCAAAAGGAAATAAAAAACAGCATTTAAAACATTTTATTGAGGACAAAGATAGGAAAAAAAGTTTTACGCTGCATAACTTATCTGGTCTGTTAAGTAGAGCAGGAACTAATGCTAAAGATGCCTTTGAAAAGTTGCATAGTGTTTGTTTTAGTGACAAAGGAAAAAGAACAGAACTTTTAGATGATTTCTATAAGGCAGGTTTTACGCCAAGTAACTTATCCTCTACGTTATGTGGAGCAGGAGCTCGTGCTTCTTTTATTTTAAAAAGATTGCATAGTGTTTGTTTTGATGACGAAGGAGAAAGAACAAAACTTTTAGATGATTTCTATAATGCAGGTTTTAAACCGCGTGATTTATGTGGTGTATTGAGTGCAGCAGCAGATAGTTTAAAAAAATTTCATGATTTTTGTTTTACGAAAGAAACAAAAAAGTATTTGAATCATTTCTTAATTGAGAAAGAAGGTTTTAGACCAAAAAATTTATCTAAGATATTGCATGGAGCAGGCGCTAATATTTGTTCTGTTTTAAAAGATTTTCATGATGTTTGTTTTGATGAAACAGGAAACAAAACACAGCTTTTAGATGATTTTTATGAGGCAGGTTTTAGGCCAGGTGATTTATCTAATATATTATCCTTGGCAGGAAATAATGCCGCTTCTATTTTAAGAAACTTTCATAAATCTTGTTTTAATAAAGACAATTATTTAGATCGTTTCTTAGCCGGGACAAAACTTTTTACGCCGAGAGATTTATCTAAAATATTATATGGAGTAGGAATTAATATTTGTCCTACCTTTAAAAAATTGCATGATCTTTGTTTTGATAAAGCAGGAAACACAACAAAATATTTAAAGAATCTTATCAAAAATAACCCGCCAAATAAGATACTTGATATATTATATGAAGAAGTTAGAAAATCTCCTTCTACTTTCTTGGATGAACAGAATGTTAGTGAAGGAGACAGAACAACTAGTGTAGGCCTCAAGCCGAGTAGTTTACCCGGTAAAACAAAGCAAAAACAAGATTTAGATGGTTTACAACAAGGTGATTCTAAAGCTAAGAGAAAACCCAGGAAGGGTATCACCAAAGATTAATGTACACCATAGATAGTCAGCGTATATGGGAAATAAAACAAAAATTGAAACTGTCTCGACACGAGCTACATCTATTAGAAAAACATGCAACCATGGAAATTGTAGATGGCGTTATATGTATTGTGTTGAAATAAAATAATCATATGGGCAATGTTAGACAAGGACGAGTATACTTTCCCCTACGAGGTGGGAGTTTGTTTTTATATTATAGGTATCATATATGTACTACTGTGCAGCAGTGTTTTTTGTCGGGTAATATAAAATTATATGGTATACCTATCTACGCAAAGATTAATGTGTATGTACGAAAATAAAAAAAATTACTATAATAGTATAAATATACAGGGCTGGTTCATTAAATGTTTTAGACAATAATTTTAAATTTCGGATATAAGGATGCATCAAAAAGTTATATTTAAATTAACGAAATTTGGCGTTATAGATAGGACTTCCGGTTATTACCTGATTCAATTTTAAGGATCAAACTCAAACAGCAGATTCAACTTGTAGTTAACATTATGAAAAAATAAATCATAGAGGCGGGTAAATTAAATGGGCATACAGGCGTGAAATGCTACCCTAACTTTTTTATGCACATTTTTTGCGTGTGTTTCAATTCGGAGGCATACTTAGAGATGTTCTGATTTTAATGCATTGGGCTGACTATCTATTGTGTAGATTAATCTTTGGTATCACTAACCGAAGTAAGAACGGACAAGACAAGATTATAAAATTTTAGACACAGTAGCAGGCAGCTCAAGAGATTTATCCCCGAGACGAGGAACAAGGGAAAAACAAATACAGTCAGTGTGCCATAATAAGAAGGAACAGTTGCGCTTATCAAAATTTGTATCATTCATTGAGAACCAGTAGAACAAAGGCTTTATTTACCTTCATTTGAAGAGCGTGGAGTTAAGACTGATGGTAAATGTGTAACAATTACACGTGGCTTATCTTAAGCTTTATTTTTACAGAGTGACAAATCGTTTTTAAGTAATTTAGAAACTTCAGTTGATATTTATGAGCGCATAGCTCAAGGTAAGCAGATATCTGAAGGGGAGGAAAGAGAAGTTTTTGCTTTAAGTAAATTACTTGATAATTTCGAACGACAACTAGATTCTGTTACGAATAGTTTACCTTCAAGCTCAATTCATACTAAGGGCTACAAAACATTTGATGGTGATTTATCAAATTACATAGCTGGAGTTAAGGGTGATTTTGCTATCCATTTAGTAACAAGTAATCACGTAGTTGCAATTTATAGAACTGGTGATAACTATGCTTATTTTGATAGTAATGCAGCGTTTAGTTAAAAAGTGTTGATCAGCTTATGAAGATTGTAGAAAAAGCAGTGAAGTTTGCTGGTTATAAAATAGAAGAAAAAGGTTTTCTTGTTGAACACTTTGATGTTGGTAAAGCTAATAACCTACTACTTATCTAGTGAAGATCAACAAATTTTTTTTTTTTTTTAATTTATTTACGGGCATACACCCATTAAATTTTAAAAATAACAATACATAAAAGCACACAAACGTATGGACTTAAAAATCTTGAGAAAGAAAAAATACAGAATATAAATCCGAGAACCTTCAGTGATCTAGAAACCATAGAGGAGATGTGAGGAGCGAAGGTCAATCTGCTGTCAAGCAAGACCCCAAGATCCTTAACCATATCAACCGATTTCAGTGATGACTGATTTAAGGTGTAGTTGAAAGGAATGGTATGTCTTGATCTTGTGAAGGAAATCACACAGCACTTGTCAATATTGAGGTGCATATCATTTCGAACACACCATGCATGAAATGCGTTGAGATCGGATTGTAATTGATCACAGTTTTCACTATTGTTCACTTTTTTAAAATGGCTTGAGGTCATCAGCAAATAAGAGGAAATCGCTAGAGGTGAAGCAGTTGGCGATGTCATTAACAAAAATATTAAAAAATAGCGGTCCCAGGTGGGATCCCTGGGGAACTCCCGATGAGACATGAACTTCGTTGGACACAAAGCCGTTAACTTTCATGTACTGGACTCTATCAGTGAGATAGCTACCGACCCATTTGAGAAAATTCCCACTGATGCCAACCTCGGCCAATTTTACCAATAGAATATTGTGGTTAACCCGATCGAACGCCTTAGAAAAGTCCGTATATATATAACTTTCTTTCTCTTTCTCAGATTTATTCAGAGTGAAATCATATCTATATTTCCTTGGTGTATTCACACAAATTTTAATGACGGATGTCGCTGACAGTTGTCAAATATAAGAATAGTTATGCTGTTTAAATTTGACATGTTTTAGGAACATTATCTATTGAATTATTGTTTGAAATATTCAACTATTGAAGCAGCAGAAGTCATCAACAACAACTATTGAATCTGAAGAACTTTCCAAAGCCAATACTCACTGGAAGGTTGAAGCAGACTGGAGGATCATTTTGTGGATGTATAGGTACGTTTCGATTCTATTCAGTATTGAAAACAATACAAGTCTAATTAATTCAATCTGATTAAAAGCAGATCTTTACTTATCGTACTTATTCAACCAACATTTTCTGGCTGCTGATATTTTTCAGTGTGTTGAAAGCTTATTGAATTTACTCTGGCACTTTGTTAGATATTATTGTAAAATAGCTTCGCTGTTTAATAACGGGTAGTTTCGATTGATTATTATTTCTATTGAAAATTAGTTTTTTTTTTGACTTGTAAAGTTTTCAAAATTGAAATTATTTTTCTTTCAGCATTTTAACTGATTTATTATTGAGGTTAGCATAGAGATACTCTTCGAGATATTTTTTTTCGTACATTGGTATTCTCTCTAGAGATTCTTATTGCTAATCCTTGTTAACTTGAATAATCATCGGAGTTCTCTGCTCTTTGTTGACACAGCTTAGTTAACTTTCCTTTATATGTGTTTGTTGATATGATAAAATTATTTTATTAAGATAGGAAGACAACTATTCTATTTACTTATTATTTTTCTTGGAAACATAAGTTTTTGATTAGATTGAGAAATCTAATAACTCTTTCACAACATTGCCTCAGAACATTGGAGCTTTTTGGAGGTTCATTAATTCTAAAAGAGAATCTTCAGACTTGCCCTCGCGTCTATCATGGGGTGAACGAACGAGCGACGCCGATCAGTGTGGGGCGGATTTGTTTGCTGCGTATTTTGAATCAGTGTATAACGACAGATGTCTTGACTCTCCGGTTGGCTGTGTCGGGGACACCTTAGTGAATGTTTCCGATCATCACATCTCTCTCTCAGATATTTTGGAGGCAATTGTTGGCTTGGAAGTGAGGAAGTCGGCCGGTCCCGACGGAATCCCAGCCTTGCTTCTCAGGAATTGTAGCTTTTCGCTTGTTATTTTCAATCATTCGGTCTCCACTGGCACTTTCCCTGTATTATGGAAAACTAGTTTCATTACCCCTATTTTTAAATCCGGCAACAGAAATGAAGTAACAAATTACCGACCGGTCTGTATATTGAATTCAATTCCGAAACTATTCGAAAACCTGATCACTCGTTATCTGACGGCCACTCTGGGGCCACTGGTGATCTCCGATCAATTTGGATTTCAGGCAGGTAAATCTACCGAGCTCAATCTCCTCGAATTCACAAACTACTTGTCCCGGGCTTTGGAGCACGGATATCAAGTTCATGCCATTTACACCGACTTCTCTAAGGCTTTCGACAGTGTCAACCATCGACTTCTCATTGAGAAGCTTGGGATTGTTGGAGTCTCTGCGCCTATGGTTGGGGAGCTACTTATGTGGTAGAACTCAGGTTGTCCGGATCAATGAGTTTCATTCCAGGCCCATATTAGTTTCATCTGGTGTTCCTCAGGGGTCTCATTTGGGCCCCTTATTATTTAACTTATTTGTCAATGACATAGCGCAATGTTTCGTTCATAGTGAGATCAAGTTAATTGCTGATGATCTACAGTGTTATAGGCGTATTGCAGGCCCATCCGATTGCTACCTTTTGCAGGAGGATGTTATTCGGCTTGTGCATTGGTGCGAGGCGAATGGGTTGGATTTGAATATATCGAAGTGCTTTTGCGTTAATTTTAACCGTACTAGGGATCCACTTTTTCACGAATACTTTATTGACCGGGACGCTTTGGATATAAGACTTTGGTCAAGGATCTGGGTGTCTACTTGGATTCTTCACTGAGCTACACCGACCACATCAGGCGCGCGACATCGTGGTCCATTAAGATGTTGGGCTTCATCAGACGTTGTTCGGGGGATTTCAGTCAGATTGGTACATTCAGGGCCCTGTACACGTCCCTTGTGAGGCCGCATTTGGAGTACGCCTCTGCGGTGTGGTCTCCATCTTATGTTTGTCACACTGTCTGTATCGAGGGGGTCAGCACCGTTTTCTGAGGTACGTTCATTTTAGACTCGGCCGTGAACGACCCGTTAATTTTAACTTCAACTACGGCGTATTGCTGAGTGAGCTGGAGTTGGCTACATTGGGCGCCCGCAGGGTTGTCAGGGATCTGACTATACTATATAAAATTTTAAACAATACTCTTTTATCTTCTAGTCTTTTATCCCAGATTGGTTTTCGTGTTCCCCCTAGACAAAGCAGAAGTTCTGATCTCTTTCACGTCTCGTTCCACCGCGCGAACTACGCTATGAATACCTTTGTCACCAGAGTGGCGCGACTGGCGAATCGTTGTTCTAATCATAACATCGATTTCTTTGCACCATTTAGTGAGTTCGCCGGTCGCTTGAGGAGGGGGTCTAGAGATGAATGGTTTCCCTAATTCTTGTTTTTAAAATTTAAAATGATTTAGCATTCATTAATTCCTTAACATCAGCGAGCGTTGGAGTCCTGCGAGCTGTTGTATGTCGCGCAATTGCTGGTTTTTTGTTTTTTTTTTTATTAAGTTCAATTGTAATGGATAGTCTAGAGTTATGTAAGTTTTATAATTTCTGTATTATGTTGTATGCTATTGTTTTGTACATGTTGTAATAATGGACTTTGTCCGTAGATTAATAAATAAATAAATAAACATTTGAGATAGTAAATCAAACACCAATTCTGAATAATTGACTGTAAAGTTTTAAATTTGTAATTTCTGACAACCAACTCCAATACTGAGTGTTGTAGCAGATTGTAATCAAAAAAATACAGAGATATCCGATGGTCATTGCCTTCATTTAAGTAGCTAATACTAATCTCTAAATTTTCTTTCTCCGTGCTGTGCATGCATCCTCATCCATTGGAGCACAAGGTCAAGAAGTAAGACAGGAGACAGTCAGTCAATATTAACGACTCACGAAATATTGTCAACAAGTTGAAAGCCTGTTACTCTCGACTGACGTGTGACTGGTGTTGATGTAAGGAGAAAAAGGACAGACGGAAGAAAGACAAAACCAAAGAAGACAAATTTGAGCTGCATACTGGAGTAGTAACCACGGTATCATATATTGTATTTGCTAGTCATTATTGTTGAGGTGGTCAGATAACGATTATTGTGATATTAGTATTTAGGGATTTTTATCATTAGATTAACTGATTTTAAAAGTCTGTTGTTTTATTTCATCGTTCAAAATCAGATAGAGTGATCTAACTATTCAGATAGCGGGTTGAATTCTGAATTCTTTTAGGAATACAATTTATTATCTATATCTTATTATACACAATATTTTTGTATATTTTTTTATTTAAAAATATTCTGGCGCCCGCTATTGGTTCCTGAATGGTTTGGAGTTGGACTTGCTGGAGTTGCTAGAAAATGGGTCGAACCTGTCTGACTTTGCTAGCCTGGTAAAGAAGTGATAGCGGCCTAGCAACTTCCTTAAATTAAAAATTGTTACCTACTTTAAGTTATTACTGCTATACAAGAGGTACAATTTGGATCGCTACAATGTTGCCAACGGGGAAAAAAATAAATAGTACGGCTCTGACGGGGTGTCAGTGATTCCGACATATATTTTTGATAAGGACATAGGATTGACTACTTACGCTATTAATTTCAAGAATGCACGCTTTGCCAGTTTTTAGATATGAGGTCAGCAGTTAAAAGTTGCAGCCGAAAGAAAAAAATAAATAGTACGGCTCTGACGGGGTGTTAGTGATTCTGACATATATTTTTAATAAGGACATATGGTTAGCTACTTACACTATTACTTTCAAGAATGCACGCTTTGCCAGTTTTTAGATATGAGGTCAGCAGTTAAAAGTTGCAGCCGAAAGAAAAAAATAAATAGTACGGCTCTGACGGGGTGTCAGTGATTCCGACATATATTTTTGATAAGGACATAGGATTGACTACTTACGCTATTAATTTCAAGAATGCACGCTTTGCCAGTTTTTAGATATGAGGTCAGCAGTTAAAAGTTGCAGCCGAAAGAAAAAAATAAATAGTACGGCTCTGACGGGGTGTTAGTGATTCTGACATATATTTTTAATAAGGACATATGGTTAGCTACTTACACTATTACTTTCAAGAATGCACGCTTTGCCAGTTTTTAGATATGAGGTCAGCAGTTAAAAGTTGCAGCCGAAAGAAAAAAATAAATAGTACGGCTCTGACGGGGTGTCAGTGATTCCGACATATATTTTTGATAAGGACATAGGATTGACTACTTACGCTATTAATTTCAAGAATGCACGCTTTGCCAGTTTTTAGATATGAGGTCAGCAGTTAAATGTTGCCAACGGGGAAATAAATAAATAGTACGGCTCTGACGGAGTGTTAGTAATTCTGACATATATTTTTGATAAGGACATAGGATTGACTACTTACGCTATTAATTTCAAGAATGCACGCTTTGCCAGTTTTTAGATATGAGGTCAGCAGTTAAAAGTTGCAGCCGAAAGAAAAAAATAAATAGTACGGCTCTGACGGGGTGTTAGTGATTCTGACATATATTTTTAATAAGGACATATGGTTAGCTACTTACACTATTACTTTCAAGAATGCACGCTTTGCCAGTTTTTAGATATGAGGTCAGCAGTTAAAAGTTGCAGCCGAAAGAAAAAAATAAATTGTACGGCTCTGACGGGGTGTCAGTGATTCCGACATATATTTTTGATAAGGACATAGGATTGACTACTTACGCTATTAATTTCAAGAATGCACGCTTTGCCAGTTTTTAGATATGAGGTCAGCAGTTAAAAGTTGCAGCCGAAAGAAAAAAATAAATAGTACGGCTCTGACGGGGTGTTAGTGATTCTGACATATATTTTTAATAAGGACATATGGTTAGCTACTTACACTATTACTTTCAAGAATGCACGCTTTGCCAGTTTTTAGATATGAGGTCAGCAGTTAAAAGTTGCAGCCGAAAGAAAAAAATAAATAGTACGGCTCTGACGGGGTGTCAGTGATTCCGACATATATTTTTGATAAGGACATAGGATTGACTACTTACGCTATTAATTTCAAGAATGCACGCTTTGCCAGTTTTTAGATATGAGGTCAGCAGTTAAATGTTGCCAACGGGGAAATAAATAAATAGTACGGCTCTGACGGAGTGTTAGTAATTCTGACATATATTTTTGATAAGGACATAGGATTGACTACTTACGCTATTAATTTCAAGAATGCACGCTTTGCCAGTTTTTAGATATGAGGTCAGCAGTTAAAAGTTGCAGCCGAAAGAAAAAAATAAATAGTACGGCTCTGACGGGGTGTTAGTGATTCTGACATATATTTTTAATAAGGACATATGGTTAGCTACTTACACTATTACTTTCAAGAATGCACGCTTTGCCAGTTTTTAGATATGAGGTCAGCAGTTAAAAGTTGCAGCCGAAAGAAAAAAATAAATAGTACGGCTCTGACGGGGTGTCAGTGATTCTGACATATATTTTTGATAAGGACATAGGATTGACTACTTACGCTATTAATTTCAAGAATGCACGCTTTGCCAGTTTTTAGATATGAGGTCAGCAGTTAAATGTTGCCAACGGGGAAATAAATAAATAGTACGGCTCTGACGGAGTGTTAGTAATTCTGACATATATTTTTGATAAGGACATAGGATTGACTACTTACGCTATTAATTTCAAGAATGCACGCTTTGCCAGTTTTTAGATATGAGGTCAGCAGTTAAAAGTTGCAGCCGAAAGAAAAAAATAAATAGTACGGCTCTGACGGGGTGTTAGTGATTCTGACATATATTTTTAATAAGGACATATGATTAGCTACTTACACTATTACTTTCAAGAATGCACGCTTTGCCAGTTTTTAGATATGAGGTCAGCAGTTAAAAGTTGCAGCCGAAAGAAAAAAATAAATTGTACGGCTCTGACGGGGTGTCAGTGATTCCGACATATATTTTTGATAAGGACATAGGATTGACTACTTACGCTATTAATTTCAAGAATGCACGCTTTGCCAGTTTTTAGATATGAGGTCAGCAGTTAAAAGTTGCAGCCGAAAGAAAAAAATAAATAGTACGGCTCTGACGGGGTGTTAGTGATTCTGACATATATTTTTAATAAGGACATATGGTTAGCTACTTACACTATTACTTTCAAGAATGCACGCTTTGCCAGTTTTTAGATATGAGGTCAGCAGTTAAAAGTTGCAGCCGAAAGAAAAAAATAAATAGTACGGCTCTGACGGGGTGTCAGTGATTCCGACATATATTTTTGATAAGGACATAGGATTGACTACTTACGCTATTAATTTCAAGAATGCACGCTTTGCCAGTTTTTAGATATGAGGTCAGCAGTTAAATGTTGCCAACGGGGAAATAAATAAATAGTACGGCTCTGACGGAGTGTTAGTAATTCTGACATATATTTTTGATAAGGACATAGGATTGACTACTTACGCTATTAATTTCAAGAATGCACGCTTTGCCAGTTTTTAGATATGAGGTCAGCAGTTAAAAGTTGCAGCCGAAAGAAAAAAATAAATAGTACGGCTCTGACGGGGTGTTAGTGATTCTGACATATATTTTTAATAAGGACATATGGTTAGCTACTTACACTATTACTTTCAAGAATGCACGCTTTGCCAGTTTTTAGATATGAGGTCAGCAGTTAAAAGTTGCAGCCGAAAGAAAAAAATAAATTGTACGGCTCTGACGGGGTGTCAGTGATTCCGACATATATTTTTGATAAGGACATAGGATTGACTACTTACGCTATTAATTTCAAGAATGCACGCTTTGCCAGTTTTTAGATATGAGGTCAGCAGTTAAAAGTTGCAGCCGAAAGAAAAAAATAAATAGTACGGCTCTGACGGGGTGTTAGTGATTCTGACATATATTTTTAATAAGGACATATGGTTAGCTACTTACACTATTACTTTCAAGAATGCACGCTTTGCCAGTTTTTAGATATGAGGTCAGCAGTTAAAAGTTGCAGCCGAAAGAAAAAAATAAATAGTACGGCTCTGACGGGGTGTCAGTGATTCCGACATATATTTTTGATAAGGACATAGGATTGACTACTTACGCTATTAATTTCAAGAATGCACGCTTTGCCAGTTTTTAGATATGAGGTCAGCAGTTAAATGTTGCCAACGGGGAAATAAATAAATAGTACGGCTCTGACGGAGTGTTAGTAATTCTGACATATATTTTTGATAAGGACATAGGATTGACTACTTACGCTATTAATTTCAAGAATGCACGCTTTGCCAGTTTTTAGATATGAGGCCAGCAGTTAAAACTCGCGTGAACATATAGCATAGAGTACGGCCCTGGATCAATCAATGAAATATTTATGTTATTTGTCTGTAAGGGTATATAACCATATTGAATCTAAATCTTTTATTTGACTACATATACCTACTAATTTCAAATATGTTATGTCGATTTACCTATTTATTGATAAAAAAAATATTGCAATATTAATATTTAATAAATTTGTTTTATTGATATTAATTATTATATATTTGTAACACATTTGTGCTCGTGTAATATACGTTTAAAGTGTATATTATTATGAATTATCAATCGCCCCCGTATACCCCATTCGGCAATGTTCGGAATTAACTGCTAGAATTTTAACTGCTGTCTTCACACTGGTAGTTTTTGTGATGTGCAATAATTTTAATATGATCTGTAACGATTGCGGCATATTTGATTGTTCGTTGCACGACTTAATGGAAACTGCTCGTAGTTTTTTTAGGGTGTGATGTAATATTAATGTGATAGTAATATAATGTAACGAAAGTAAATGTCTACATCTGAATTTAATTTGTTATTTTGTTCAATATTATTCCGTTTAGTTTCTTGATTGTGATTGATTTTGGTTTGTTTGATTTGCTGTAATTTAATTTGATTTATTATCTTTATTATTCATAATGTTGTATTATATGTTGCTCTGTAAAGGGATTTATTCTGTTGGGCAATAAACGCTTATTTATTTTATTTTATTTATTTAAGAACAATGTCCCACTGTATAGTCCAACCAGGCAGACTAGACCTCTATATTTCGTCAAAACATTCGTGGCTTCTTATGTACAATAGGTGTACGTATTTCAAGAATCAACTAAGTAAGTACCTAGGTACCTATGTCTTAACAATACGTAATTAAGCAGCCACGAATATTTCGGCGAAACATTTCTAAAGATAAATGAGTTTTCATTAATATTGTAAGACCGATTTCCCCGATATAAGTTATCAATTTATTGAAGTAATAATTCACACAGTTACATAATTAGGTACATATAAATTTATAATATTATGATTATCTTTATGGAGTGAATATTTGGAAACAACAAGCCAATTTCGATAGCTAACAAATATGTTACTATTGTGTCAGATTGACATACCTACCATTACGTTTTGACCGATCGATCTACGTACCCTAATAGGTACAAAATTTGTAGTCAGATATACTTTCCTAGTGAATTACTAGAAGAATGGGAAGAAGTAAACCTGCACCAGCAAAACCATGGCGTTCACCTCCGCCAAGCTCACAACCTCCTAGAGGAAGACGACAATATTCGTAAGTGGTACTATTTTTTATTCGGGAGCTGACTAGCTCAAAATGTTGCTGTTATGTTCCCCCCTTTCTTTTTTTATTATATTGTTGTCTATATTGTACCTATTACTAGATATTATAATTTTACTAATTGCATTGTTTTCTGTATGTACAGCTTTATAGTTAAACCATAGAATAAGAAAGCTGTTAGCTAGCTTTCTTATTCTATGGTTAAACCATGGTCTTTAGATAAAGACAATGGTTAAACTTTTTGTTTGTATAGTACTTTTGCGCGATAAGAAATTGGAGATTCGCACCTAAATGTATTTCTTAAAAACAAGTAGTCGATCGGGATTAGGCCTTAGCCGAAATGGTTTTCTTCTTTTAGTGCACAATCAATACATTACAAGAAGAAAACCATTTCACATTTCTCAATTTATTACTAAACTAAAGGCGGGTTTAGCCAACTAATAATGCATAATTTTAGTGCATAATGGATAATTTTTAAAACATGGCATTTACATGTACCTGTTTATACAACGAATAGTGTATAATTCATAATTTTCGTTCATAATGCATAAGGTTGGGAACTTTCAACTTTATGCACTAAATTATGCAAAAAATATCACTACGCATGCGCCGCAAATAAATTATAAACACTTACATAACCTCAATTTACAAAATAAACTAAATAATAATTGAAAATGTGATAATTAACAGAATTTTTAATTTGAAAGCTATTAAAACATAAATAAGTCCAACACAAAGTAAAAGCATTATCTTTAAAGACAATGGTAATAGGTTAACCTGCTGTCTAGTCACTTTTCGCTTTATGCATAACAGTTATGAGTTGGATAAACACCTATATTTTGTTGTGAATTATCGATTATGCACTATGTATTGAGCATTATTCTTTATGCATTATGCACTATCCATTATTAGTTGGCTAAACCCGCCTTAAGTAGGAATTAAAATTATTAAAGAAGAATGAATTAAAATTATTAAAGACCCGCCCGTTACACATAACACATTTTAAAGAGTCCTATTCTGAAATCTTGAATGTAAAGCAAAAAACCGATTTCGTCTATTCTAAAATCGGCAAATTGAAAATAAAACATTTTCCCAGGAAATGTTTGTAATTTTCTACTTGGACGCACTTCCATCACTGTAAATATTATTCTACGATGCTCCTCGATAATAATAAATCTCTGCAATAACGAACATTTTTTATATACCTACCTACCAAACTGATTTCGGCTAAACGAAAGTTCATCCATAACTATAACCATTGTCTTTAAAGACAATGCTATAACTAATAATAGGTGCCTATAAAAATCTAAGCCTTTTCTAAATAATGTGTGTGTGAAAATCATTTCGGTATTGATGAATGAGCGTAGAAAAGCACACAAACATAAATATTTACTCTTTTGCCGTCTGTCTACACGTGGAAATGCTGTCATCTCATCACATGACTAGGTATATTGATATTTTGGCATATTTATTATGCTGTTATAGGACGTATAAAATTAACATTGTACGCAGATACGTACTTAATAAAACTTATATTATGCTAATAAACTGGAATAATTGGATATTGTTTAAATTTAACAATAAACATAAACATTTTATTAAAGTCACACACGTTTCTTCTTCTTTTACAAATTTAACAGTTTACTGAGAAGTTTTCTCAAAATGTTTCATCATATCTTTAAATGACAAGATGCCAATAATTGGAAAAAATATCTTTAAATAGATAATAAAAATGACAAATTTAAGGTGAGCAATAAGCGATCATGTCACACCGGTCCAGCTGATCTGAGTTTGTAAGGGGATAAGGCCTTATTTCTAAATTAATAAGATTACAATAATCATCACATTTTAAAAGCAATACCTTTGAATATTATTCACAAGGTGTTTTGTTCTCACAAGAGTCCATAACCGTCAGAAACAGAATTATGTTGACATCAGAGATATGGAGAAGAATGAATAAGCTTCGACGAATGCGCATCCGTCCGCCATTTTCTAGTCACAAACGTCATAAAATCAAAACACTGTTAAAGTTGGTGTGGTTATGTTTTATGTGAGTGCCTTCCACTAAAACAGAGTTTTTCTGCCATTTCTTAATTGTGTGGACTTATTTTGGATAATCATTTTTTTAGTGTTTAGTTTAATGCGTAGTTTAAAGTAAAAAGGATATCCGTTAATTAGTGTTGTGTAGTGAAAAAAGGTATCCGTTAATTAGCGTTAAGTGTAGGGTAGTTATGGCACGCTGTGCTGTTAAAAGCTGTACCAAAATTATAAATTGTACCGAATTTAATATCTACGCAACCATACGACACATTCCATAGTTATTGTATGAAAGAAATAGAAAAACAAAAACAATCAGGTCATACACACAATTTTAGTTTATATTAACACCATTAATATGAAAACAGTTGTTTGATTATTATTAATATACATTGTTATAGCATAACGTATTGTTGAATTGAGGATGGTTTCTCTGCCGAGCTTTTTCCCCGCATGAATTCCAGGCTAACTTTTTTATTACTTATTACAAATAAATTAAGAATATTACAAATTTTGTGTTTGCTTTTATTAAGCCCCTATAATTTCCCTAATTTTGCATATGTGGTGTATATTCTGGGTACGTAGTATAGTAACTACAATAG
This sequence comes from Apoderus coryli, assembly GCA_911728435.2. NCBI lineage: Eukaryota > Metazoa > Arthropoda > Insecta > Coleoptera > Attelabidae > Apoderus > Apoderus coryli. Next base: position 10,249,698 of record OU452215.1, on the reverse strand, counting down.
ATGAAGCAAATAACTATTTCATTCAATAAATAATTAATGTAGTAAAGAATGATGAATATCGCGTATTTCCAATATTAAATGTTACCTGAAACAACACTAGATTCCTTTAGTACTTTTGTCCTGTAAATAATTGCAACAATTAATGCTATCAGTTGTTTTTGCAATTATTAACCTACAATTTATGAATGGTCTTCGTATCGTAAAAAGAAATTTGACCATACCCTGTAAGCCTAAGCTAGAAGATGGCGGCTTCCATGATTAGAAAATTTGCACATACTGACGCTCATATCCTCACTCTGCAGATCTCTGGTTGACACACGCTATAAGGGTTATTCTTTCGTAGTGATTGATCTGAACAAGTGAATGTGATTAAACTGAATGTGATTATACTGAACTGAATATTTGGCGAAACCGAAAGATCATCATTTTTGTGAATGTCTTTCACTTAACCTCGAAAACTTGTGAAAACAACCAAATTTGCTCTGAAAACTGGAAAATTATTTACTCCATGATATTATTATCCATGTTTTAAACTTTTACAATTTATTGGTTTGATTCGAAATCATATTCCAATTAGGTATCTCTGTATATTCAATACTTTTAGAGGTTAACTGTTAACTGAACGAACTAACCGTTACCTAGAGGTTGATCAGTAAGCGGCAAGGGGGGTAGGAATTTTAATCAGTTTGGTAAAAATGACCGATGTCGAAAGAATACGCAAAATCGTGAATGAACTGACAATTTTCAGATTGTTCACTTCTTCTTCTTCTTCTTCAAATTGATGGCCTCCTGCTAACTTAGTAGCATACAGCCAGCGTTTCTTCTATATTTAGGGACGTCATCAGTATTTTGGGTGAATCGTTTCCTTGCTGTGGTTCTGGTTTTTCTTTCTTCTTTTGTTATTGTTGTCTTCTTGTTTGTTTAGTCTGTGCCGTAGTGTGATTTTATTGTTAGTACATGATGAAGGATCTAGGTTAACACAAAAGGTTGACTTTTCTCGCTCTGGGGCGTATCAGAGCTTTCACACTTTGGGAGCGCCTCGGATTGGGAAAGTTTTGGTTGCGGTGTCTGAAATAATACTTATTGAAAAAATTGAACTAATATTCTAAGAAGTACTACAACTACGAGCTCTAAGCAATATGAGTAAGCAGTGTTGTTGTGAGATGGTATTTGTTTTTAGAGTGAAATGTTATTATATTGTAGATGTTTCATGATGGCTTCTATATATAAATTGTTAGGACTAAATATTATGAGTTCTATGTTTATAGGATTGTGCATATGTTGGGTGAAGAAATAATACAGTTCTTTGCATTTTTTTATGTGTGAGTTGCACCCAAAGAAGATATGATTTAGGTCCCCTAGTTCTCCACATTCGCATAGTGGATTATCTCTGACTCCTATTTTGAATTGATGCGCTGGTGTTAGGCAGTGATTTGTTCTCATTCGAGTGATTGTTGTTATGCTTTTCCTGTCTTTATATTTTGTATGCCAATACCAGGGAACCTTTGGCGGTATAGTGATATGTCTTCTGTATATGATTCCTTTGTTATGTGTCCAATTTGTGTATGTATTTGTCCATACTTCCCATAATTCTCTTTTAATGATGCTAAGTATTGCTGCTGGGCTTATAGAATTTGGTTGCGTAACTGATGTTTTTTCTCTCCCTTTTTTAGCTATTGAATCGGCCATTTCATTTCCTTGTATTCCAGAGTGTCCAGGAGCCCATACTAGTTTTATATCTCTATTGGTGTTTCGAGCTTCCCATAGTTCCAATTTGGTACTCAGTGTTATGTAATCAACCGTGGCCGATATATTGTTACCGCTTAGAGATTCGAGTGCACTCAATGAGTCTGTTACCAGTACTAATTTTTTTGTCCTGTTTTTGGTTAGACGAATGGCTTCTCTAATGGCTATTGTTTCTGCTGCATGTATTGGTGTGTAATTCGAAAGTCTTTCTCCATGTGATATCTCCAGTTCCACACTAAATACGCCAAACCCGCACTTTTCTGCGTCCTTGGATGCATCAGTATATATTATATCATAATTTGGTGCCATTGATTTTATTGTTTCTTTTAATTGTAGTTCCGCAGTAATGTCCTGTCTTACAATGTTGGAATGACAGTAATCAAATTTGATAGTTTGCATATCATAAGGAAACCTGAAACATGGCAGCAAAGTGTCTTTGTATAAGAATTCTATGTACTGTAAGACGTGATCAGTGCTTTCCATTATTGCTGGACATGCTGTTCGGGCCCAGTATTTTTTTTCCTTATTGAATTCTTCATACATGTTTATAATGCTTGTGCCGAGCTTATGTTGTTCCAGAGATAAGGTGTTTGACACTAGTTTTGCGCACAACCAGGTTCTTCTAATTTCTAGTGTCGTTTCTGCTGTTTCTGCTAGTAAGATGTTGACTGGAGTTGATCTCATGCAGCCTGTTATGACTCTCAGCGCTGTATACTGTGTTTTATTGAGTTTCTGCCAATTGTATTTCGATGTTCTCATAATCAGAGGAGTTACATATTCTAAGTGTGATCGCACAATGGCATTATATATTATTTTTAATGTTTTGGGATCAGTCCCCCACCATGTGCGTGTCAGAGCTCTCATGACGTTGATTCCTTTTGTTGCCTTAGTGACGCAATAATCTATGTGTTTGGTCCAGCGCATATGTGTATCTAGCCAAGCCCCAGCGTATTTGAATTCTGAGACATATTCAACAGCTGTATTTTGTATTACTATAGGTTGATATACTGTTTTCCTTTTTCCTTTTGTGAATATCATAGCTTTGGTTTTGTCAGTGTTGATTGATAAACCCTTCTTATTTAACCATCTGTCGATGTTTTTTACCTTTTCTGATATTTCGAATATACCCTCGTGTATGTTTTTATTATTGGTGTATAGATTGTTCACTTAGTTCAGTACGAAAGAATAACCCTATAGTTGATTTCCTGACTGCTTCTGGGTTATGGCCTTTTGTGGAAGTAAAGTTTCTTCACTCCAGCCATAATAAAACGACAATAATTTATACTTTTGTACATACCTAGTTGTAGTTAAAATTTCTGCCAAATATTCGAAGTTTTCACCCTCCTGATTGAAATTAATTAATATTATTAAAAAAGATTTATCGGGTATTTTATGAGTTATCCTTCAATGTCGAATATCAGCAATTTTCACTCACCTTATTTAATCGAGCGTACCGTTTAGCAACCAAGTGACAGGTGATCAGTAATATCAGTTCAACTAAACTGAGGTATAGAAGGATAATGCTATACATTTTTGAAAAGAAAAGTGCGATAAAGTGAGGCGAATGAAAACTACTTATTATGTTCAATCAAGAATAAATAAAATGCTGTCCTGTTCCTATATACGTATGTAGTAGTATTGGACAATAAATGTATCTTTTGTCTCAGTCAGTTTGATGTATGTTCTATTGTTAGCATTTGATGAACGTTTGCTAAGTACCAAAGTCCAATTGATATTCTAGAAAAGTCAGAATAAAACGTCACGTCATTGACATCACTGTTTAATTATTGCAAATCGTATGATATTGGCCATAATCAGTCATATTCATATACGACTTTAGTGCATATTTACGTAATTTTTAAATTTTCTTATACGACTACACCGTATAGTGCTTGTTACCAGATATTTTTGTGTGTGATTTGTAAAAAAAAAACTTGAAAATGCCTAGACGAGGACGATCGCCTGCACCCTCAAGGTAATCAATAATTTTAATATTCTAGGTTAATTTAAACTTACCTACCTACCGCATTTCTCAAAACTAATGAAGCGCTTATTATTAAATCGAGTAAGTAATATTTTCAACTTTATTTAGATCATCCAATTTACCAGCTCGGGCACCAGCCCATGCTCCGCCACCGGCCCCAGTACAAGCAGCACCACCAGCCGCATCCCAAGGCCCTGGGCTTATGGGACAAATGGCTGCTACAGCTGGTGGTGTAGCTATTGGTCATACCCTAGGACATGCTGTAACAGGTAACTATGTACTTTTAAATACTAAAAGTGGCTATAAGTCCGTAATATGTTTCATTACGTTATTACTTCTAAGTTCATTGTTACGTTGCTGGCTGCCCTTGATAAGGAAAAAAAAGTTAATAATAATAATACTTAATAATCTTTATTCAGTAAGTAACATACATCGCTCATACAATACTCATACTTATATAAACAACATACAGTTACTCCCCGAAAAGGCAGAAGTGCAGCTGGCAAACTTGGTCTGCAAGCTGTTTCGAACACTCAACCTTATACACAAAAAGACAACACACATAGCTCTCTAATTACAAAAATTTCATACGCAAATTATACAAAATAAACATTCATATACTAATTAAGCGAGACTACGCTTAAGGTGCCCCGAGAATGCAGAAATTGAACTACCTTTGCATTGAGGGTAGAGGGCATTATATAACCTTGCTATATCGAATATAAAGCTTCTCTCAAATATACCAGTTCGATGAACAGGCGGCGTTAAGCTGCCTCTAAAACGCAAATTCAAGTTGTGGACATCTGTGCGAAACGAAATTCTTCTGTAAAGATATGCAGGCTGTTTAAGTGGTATAATGCAACTCGATGCACATAGCGTCTGATTTTCATATCCAGCCAGTCTGCACTTTTTAGTTTGTGTGAAACTGGCCGTCTTTTTCTAATGCCATAAATAAAACGTAAGCAATACTTCTGTATCTTTTGTATACGATGTGCTGTAAGAGCTGTCAGGCACGGACCATAGACAGTGTCGCAGTGATTGAAATGCGACAGTACAATGGAATCACATAATATGGTTTTAAGCTTAATGTTAAGGATGTGCCGTGAATTGTACAACAACTTTAGATTCCCCACAGCTTTCTTTATGCACTCCGACACATGCCCATCGAACCTCAAGCGCCTATCCATAATCAAGCCCAAATTCCTCGCCTCAGACTTAAGCGGCAATACCGTGCCTTCAATTTTGACCATAACCCTATCACTCAATCTCCGAACATCAACTGGCTTTCCGAACAACATTGAGACGCATTTACTCGGGTTAAGTACCAAACCGTGTTTTAATGAAATTCTATTTAAGATTTCTAAGTCATCATTAACAATCCGGCAACCAGAATCAATAAAATTTGGGTTGAAAGAGTAGAGAAGCTGCGTGTCATCCGCATACATCTTCATTGAACTATTCTTAATAAACTTAGGGAATTGTGACGTGTAGAGATTGTACAAAATAGGTCCAAGGATAGATCCCTGTGGCACACCCCTAGAAATTCTTAATGTAGAAGAGATATGACCATTTAGTAATACTCTTTGCTCCCGATTACGCAAATAATTGCACAGAAATAATACAGCACTTTCTGATAGTCCCAAATAACGTAAAATTGTCAATAAAACATTGTGATCTAAAGTATCAAATGCTTTAGAAAAATCAAACTTCGAATGAGCTACAGATCCAAAGCATGTTAACCGGGCATGGGGTAAATTAGGGGAAGTACACAACCCTCACATTTATATAATTAAATTAAGGATCTTTAAGCCACTGATGATGTACATATCACCCGAAACATGTCTGGCTAATATCAGAAGATTTCAACATATATATAAATCATTTTGTGTAGTAGACTAGTTTTATTCAAATCTATAAAGTTGGGGTGGAACACAAAATGCAACAAACAGTGGTTTTTGAAGTTAGCCGCATGAGAGTGATTTTTCAAGGTTGCGTCACGACACGAGTTAATATTTTCATCCCGCAAGAGATGAAGCATATAACAAATTTGAGGGAGAGAGAGAGAGACAGAGATATTTGTGGTGTATGCTACACACTATATCCTATACCATACACTATTATGTATACAGCGGCGAGAGAAAACGAGTGCATGCATAGACACAGCTACACTTATGGTGTTATTTTACAAGGCAAATATTGTGTATTATACGAGTTACTGTTGTGGTTTGAAATTCTCGTGAAACAAGTATTCACTTTTATCACGTGTACTGTGCTGCAGGCGAATTTTTTTTGGCACTTTCAAAATGTCAATATATTCTCACAAAATATCTAGAAAAATGTAAGATTTAGGCAAGGTAAATAATAAAAGCAATTATGGAGTAAATAATAAATATATCGGATATTCTTTTACACAATTAAAAACGATACAATTTTGATTTAAGAGAGAAATACATTTGGTAAACGCTGTCTAATTTAAAAACTTTAAAAAATTCAAGAGCTTAGCCATAATGTTTCTGGTTGATTAACGTGAATAACTGGATAATATTAAGTAATATTTAATTTTGTATATTTTTTTTTTTTAGGATTGTTTAGTGGCGGGTCTAGCAGTGAGGCCGCACCTGCCCCACAACAGGCACCCGTTTCAACACAGCAACAGTATGGAGCACCAAGTTCACAGGAGGCAGACGGGCCTTGTGCGTGGGAGATTAAACAGTTCCTTCAATGCGCTTCGAACCAATCCGACTTGACATTGTGCCAGGGATTTAATGAGGCAATCCAACAATGCAAAATTAGAAATCGTAAGTGCTAAGGCAGTGTACTCATTCTAAAAATATATTCCATATATTATATTTTCGTTATTTTTCTATAATCTAAAGCCAACAATTTTGAAATTAATTTTTTGTGTTAGATATTTTTAACGTAGGTAATTTAAAATGTAAACTTGATGGGCTAAATGGGGAACTACGATTCCCAGAAAACACATCCGTCTGGTATACGGACGGTTCAAAAGGAATAGAAGGGAACACAGGCATGGGAGTATACGGGTTAAATTGCAGGCTCTGCCAATCTCTCGGGAACAGTTCCACTATATTCCAAGCAGAGATCAACGCTATTAATCGTTGTGCTTAAGAATGCCTGCAGAGAGGCATCCCGGAACGGCAGATCAATATTATATCAGAGAGTCAAGCTGCGTTAAAAGCACTGAGGTCTTACACCTTCACGTCAAAGCTAACATGGGAATGCAAACAGATCCTAAAGCAACTGGCAGCTCAGGGGAAAAAGATTACTCTAACATGGGTGCCAGGACATGAAGGCATAGAGGGGAACGAAGCGGCGGACCAACTTGCAAACGCTCCGTTCTGCGGCCCGGAACCCAGCTTTGGCCTTCCAAAAAGCCATATGAAGGAAGAACTTCGGAGATGGGAAAAGGAACAACTTAAGTCCTACTGGAGAAACACTCCAGGCTTAAGACAATCAAAAAGGTTTATCAAACCTTCAGAAGCCAACGCAGGGAAGCTTATCCAACTGGAGAGAAGCGAATTACAGGACACCACCCAGTGAAGTACCATCTCAAAAAGATGGGCCTAACCGAGGACGACACTTGTCGGTTTTGCGAAGACGCAACAGAGACAACAGAACACGTCATCCTGATTCAAAAGAATCTTGAAAAATGAAGGTGTACAAAAAAAAACAACCAAGTAGGCAACTTGCAAAGGCCTACCAAGATAGGTATGCAAAATATTGGCTGTCAAATTATATCTCGTTAGTCCAACGTGTTTCCATTTTTTTGTACTCCTCCTAAATAATAAAATTGCACAAAGTCCTCAAAATAAGCGTAGATAGTACAACGATGGTCTCTTCATTGGACCCGAATCTCCTACCAACCAGTCAATTCTTCATTTTTTGTGAAACAAGAATAGTCGGAAAGTATTAAAGAATTTGGTGGATACATTTTTGCTTGGCTACAACATCCTTATGCACCCGTGCAACACCTTTTTCTTCGCAAAACAGTGTCAAATCTGTCCAACAGCTTTCAAGGTAATTGATGTAAATCCCAGAATACTGTGGGTTGGCCAACAGATCCATCTTCTTCGGTGTACGTTTACCCGTAGAAACTCATTGTTTCTATTGTTGCTTGGCGTGTGATGGATGTATGGCTCATTTACGGTAATGAAACTGCGCAAAAACTCGTTTAGATTGCGGCTGAACATCCCCTAATACTCATGCCCACACGTGTTGTGTTTATGGTGGATCGTGAGCAATTTCGGCATCCATCCAAATATTCAAGCAAAATGTGATACACTCGCTCAGTTGAGATGCCTATAGCATCAGTCAACTCACGCAGTTTCAATCTTCGATCGTCCAATATCATTCCATGGATTTCATCGACCATTTCTGGCGTAACGACTTCGTTTGGGCGACCTGAAACTCGTGACGCTGAACACTTGTACTAATGCGGCTACAACGGAACTCAGTAAACCACTTTTCAACATCATCATCAACATCAGGAGTACCTCAAGGTTCGAATCTGGGACCACTACTGTTCAATCTTTTTATTAACGATCTGAGAAAGAATTTAAAATCTGAAAGATTGATTTTTGCTGATGATCTGAAGATTTACTCCACTGTGGACTCTGTTGACGACTGTCATGTTTTGCAAAACAGTCTGAACTTGATCGGAGATTGGTGTGATGCCAATAATCTTATGCTGAACCCGGTAAAGTGTAAAGTTGTGTCATATACTAGGAGAACGTTCCCTATTGATTTTGAATATGCGATTCATGACGCTGCATTGTCACGTGTGGAAACTACCAGGGATCTTGGTGTTGTGTTCGATTCGCGCTTTACCTTCAGCGAACACATAATATGATGATAGCTAATACATCCAAGGCATATGGTTGCATCGTTAGAAATGGCAGATCTTTTCGCAATATTAATACGCTAAAAAAACTGTACTTCGCGTACGTCAGGTCCAAACTTGAAAATTACTCTCTGATCTGGTATCCCTGCTATGGTTGTAACAAGCAAAACATCGAAGGAGTGCAGCTCAAATTTTTGAAGTATCTTTGCTTTAAATCCGATGGTAGTTATCCTGAGCGTGGTGTGCCATATGGCTAACTAACGGGCAGATTTGGTGTGCAATCATTGCAATTGAGGCGGGATCTTGCATGCATAAGCAATGTTTGTAAAGTGTTTAATGGCGTTATTGATTGTCCTGAGCTGCTTGAAGGATTCCGTCTTATAGTTCCGCGAATAAACTCAAGAAGCTACCAATTAAATAAGTAGTACCAATGGCAAACAGCCGGTCGGCGTCAAGGCGCTCTCCAAAGCCGAAACTGCAGGATCTAGCCAGAGAGAACAGGAATCTTTGGCATATCGTTCCAGATACAGTCAACAGCTCACGAAGCGAGTGGGTAGTTTACGATAACTAATAGTTTAAGAAGAATCCTTCTCGCAATCCAACCGCCTCCGCATGTTGTCGAAAATCCACCTATCTCAGATCAGGTGAAAATTTCTCTGGAGATGAAGCGACCAAATCAAGAGAAACACTCTCCAGCCATAATACTGTTTGAGAGCTTCCTTCAAAGAGCTTTAGCAGGCACGAAGAACTTTGCTGCTCCAAGGCGAGATAGAGACCTAGTGCTGGAAGAAAGTGGGCAGTACCCATCCTCATTTAGCCTGCGTTTAAATTCACAGCAGCGAACTCCGATGCGCTTGGTCGTGGAGCAGACAGAACTACCTCCAAAGTTTGTCCGAGCCAAAAAAAATCTTTCATTAAGAGTTTGTACAAGCAGATACTGAACGAGATTGATGCGGTGATTCATGAGCTATACAAGTAACGACAGTCATGGTGCCTGCTGATAGTTCGTATTGTGTGCAGTTTAATATTTCGATGGCCTGGATCGACTATCGATCTGGATCTGGAAGACTCGTTTTTGCATGACATCAAGCGAAACACGAGTCTTAACTGGGGTGGTATTCTTCAGAAAAGATGTCTTCCAAAGAGCTTATCTTAGTCCTATTCTAATATAATGAGTGAAATACCAAATCAGGAATAGGGTTTTTTTTGTGGACTAATCTAAAAATCTTACCTGTGTAAATTTAAAAATTGCAAATGCAGAAGCGCTATCATCCATATACACTCCCCCTAAGATTGAGTAAACTTGCGTGTTGTAGCAAGCATCTCCTAAACCAAGCGTAAACGAACAGAACATTGCTTGTAATAAAGGCTGAACTGCTGGTATCACTAAACGGTGCATCGTTTGGTATGTTTAAGAAGATCAGGAAGTAGCTGAGAACGTGCAGTACCAATCATTCATTGTGATAGAGCTGAACAAATATTATGTTGAGGTCCCCATTGTCCACTATGTCTCGCACGTTTAATGTGGTGTGCCGGAATTGTGATTTGTTTCATGATACATTGAAACATATTTTGGCGGCCGCAGAACTTGTGCTTGGTTGTGATGATTGAATTTGATTGTTTATATATTTTTTTATGTTTATTTCTTTATTTATATCTCTATTAATTTAATTTACTTCTGTTATGTAAAGTTATCAAGTTATTTGTCTTGTATATATTTATATTCTTTGTATTGATACTTTTGTGTGGTTGCTCTGTAACTGGAAATTTTCTGTTGAGCAATAAAGCATTTATTTATTCAACTATTGAAATCGATTGTGCAGAGTCCCCATAGTATTTATCAAGTCTCTTCTTGGTTTCGGTAATAGTTTTTTGCCCAAATTTTTTAGCGCTGTTAAATTAATTTGAATATTATTTTTTTCAGATCTTGCATAAGAAGATGGCTAAACTTGTGGAATGAAATTATAGTGAAATATATTAGAAGTAATAATTAAAGATTATATTGCAGAAATACCAAAATTTCAGCTAATACTACACACATATTTATTTTGATTTTGTATTCAATACAGAGGCTGTTGTAAATGGTGACTTTTTTTTATAATTATTATTTGCAATACTTTTAGTTGTAGAGAAATATGTTGTTGAAAAATAAAAATGACTACAAACATTTTTCGTTTTCATTTTTCTAGAAATGCCTGTAAATAATACTCTTGCGAAGAGTATTATAGAAAATGCACCAGAGCAGATATTTAACATGTAATTAACATGCAAAGCTGAGTAAAAAAGACTACTCTAAGTATTTGAATATATTTTTTTTAAACCGGTGTGGCCTCAATCTTTTAATTGTTTAGTGTTTACTTGATCAAAATACCGTTGAAAATCTTTTAAGTAGACCTTAATATGATGTTTGACGAATTTCTAAAAGCCAATTTTGGACAAAAAGGTTAAACAAAACATGAAAACCAAACAGTAGCACACTATAGTAGGTGGTTTGCGACCATCATGTAACCTCATGGCTCACTCTGTCAGTGTATCACACTGAAAACTGGCAGTGACAATTCGAAAAAAATTTTATATAAACTTTTTCCCAATTTAAATAGTACCCCTTAAAACGATACACCACTGTCAACAAGGAACATGGCGGCCTACTACATTAGTAGTTCGCGCATCTGTCAAGCTCATTCTTCCCCTTCTATATCTCTGATGCGCACTCGTCGAAGCGCGTTCTCCCACCTTTATATCTCTGATTCCGATAATATACGAACGTGCGGTATCCCCTCTCTTTCCTAATCTAACCTTACAACTTACAAACCTTTCCCCGATCAGGTAAATGTGAATCATTTAGACAGCCGTGTTTCCGTTGTGAACATATTTGAAACTGAGGTATGCTAGTAGTGTATAGTGACAAAGACACCTGAACCATTGACAATAGAAAAAGAAAAGTATGCTCATAATCCTGAAATTACTTATAATTAATTTATGTGAAATTGTTTTTATTGTTCCAGAAGTCCCTCGAGAAAACGGTTTTTTCAATATCGGTGAATCGCATAAATATACTTTTAATTTATGTAATTATAAATTCATAATTATGCATTTAATAATAAATATTTTCATAATATAGAAAGTGTTTCCTTTTAATCCCAGACATATATTATTTAATAAATTATATTTAAAAAATGCAACAGTTCCTGCGTAGGTATGTATTTATTATTGGAAACTACAACCGCGATTTCAAAAGAATTATACTACGCCACTGGCTTTTGTTTACATGCACTCCTTCTGTCATTAAAAAGGTAAATATTGACCTTTATGTTATGAAGACAAACATTGAAATTAGATGACATTTCTATTTTTATTTATTTTTCTGAGAGTGGATCAACAAAAAACAAAATTAACAAACTAGAACTGTATAAGCACTTAGTAAAGACCATAGAAATCTTATATTATGTCCTCTAGAATGCTAATTAAATCCATTTGAATACCAAAAAGTGTAACGGGTATGCAGAGTTTTCACGAACTACGCATGCTCCTCAGTAACTTATTTTCAGTACAGAGCTGCCACATTTAAAACTATTTTGTCGTTCGCCTTACAGAATTTATGCGACATATCTGTTTTATAAATAAATCCATATGTTGCGTCAAACGAAACTGCTTGACAAAATCAAATAATTAAATGTTATCGGTAAAATTGCATACTGTTTAGTTTTCAGCAATATGAACGAAACATTTTTTTCCAAATCTTATTAAATTTAGGAGATTTTGCAACAGCGTCTGTTTTCGCAAATGACGTTTCTCGTCAATATGTGGGAATATCTGTCAGAGTCGGCTTCACAACAATTCAGATACGTTTTATAATTGAGTTATGGTTTTATTCGTGGTATATTTTAATTGTTGATAGATATAAGTACCTATTTGTGATTAAAATTGTTTTTAATATTTGTTATTTTGGTTTTAGTTCCTTTATTTAACAAACAATGAGGTGTATAGTGTTGTGGTGTAAAAATGAAGGTCTCATTCCTGGTATTTAATATTTTCAGTAAGTTATTGTTTCGGATTTCTAACAGTCTCAGTTTGAGTCAATATGATACTATTGACATGATACTCATTTTTAGCTTGACAAAAAAAAGACATGATGTTTGGATGCGGGCATTGGGATCCTAGTACAGAAAATGTATGTGATGGGAATGTCATATGCAGTAAGCATTTCGCTGCAGAAGATATCATTTGTAGAGAAAACGGCAAGAGCATCACCCTCGTACCCGATGCAGTTTCCAAACTTTTGTTGAAAAGAAGAGATTATGTAAATGAGAGTGGAAGTTAAATTCTTAATCGTTTGATATCAAGACACTGTTTACTTAAAAGCAATCTGTCAAAAATGCATGATATGTATGTCAAGAATATATTTCCTACGTTGTGTAGGTATACAAAGTTCGTTTGAATTCTGTTGTTAAACTGGAATATACTTAATTATAGAATCCTCCATGAAATTGCTGAGAATAAAAGTTCTACCAACCATGTTTTGTCACAAAATACTATTGCGAGTAGTACGGATGATATGGAAATGGTTTACATGGACACGGAAAATATTTGTGAAGTCACTGTTTCTTGCACCCCTTCTTTGAAAGCTGTAGAGAGGTAAGACGCCTAAGGTGGTTGTATAAACAAACAAATATTATATAATAATAAAATAAATAATTAGAATGCTCAAGTCCTTAAGATATTTTCCAGTATTAGAATTTTTACTTATTTCTCGTTTCTGCTTAGATTTATTATTATTGGGTTGTACCTGTTAGACAATAAAGTATTTAGATATTTAATGTAATTTTTTATTTCTTAAATTCCTTTATTCCACTTTTTATTTGAATTACCAAATGGTAAAATTTAATTTTAAATATACCTATAACAGTAATATTACATTTAATCAACGCCGGTCCTGTTGAAAAATAAGTTACTGGTGATCATGCGCATTATGGACAGCTCTACACTTTTGGTTACATTTTTGTACTACGGGATTATCATTCTAGAGTATATATATATATATATATATAATATAATATAAGATTTCTGTGATCTGTATATAGAACATTACAGAAGATTTGGAACTATTTTGACATGGTGCCCTTTTTATTTTCTGACTTAATTTTGTTGTAGATGTGCTGGAAAAGATGCAGCTAGTCGTGGCATAAACTACATGTTCAAAGGACACAAAATTAATATATATGGTGGTGTTAAATGTTAAAAGGTGTTACAAATAAACTCTACGTGGCAACGCTGTGAAGTTCCAGGTACCTCTCTATTACAAACCTTTCCCTGATCAGGTAATTTCACAGATCTAGAAACTCTTCTAGATCTGTGGGTAAATTGTAAATTTGAATCATTTAGACAGCCGTGTTTCCGTTGTAAACATATTTGAAGCTGAGGTATGCTAGTTGTGTATATTGTATTAAATAATGTTTCATTTATTTATTTTTTAAATAATTTTTCATTTATTTATTTTTCATATAGTATTTAATTTATTTATTTATTTTGTATATAGTTCAGTCTCCGAGAGGATCCAGTAGTATTAGTAGTAGTCTGTTTCGTATACGATATGAACTACAATCCAGAGTCACTCCGCGAGTTAGCAGCTCGGACAATTATTTTGCATCACGTACCAAGGAATCCGAACGAGATTCCTGTAAGCGTCATGAAGTACATTGACCAACTCAAGAAAACGACATGTTTGAGTCCGCATGGCCGAGATGTATGGTCAAATTTGTACTGCAGGCGCAGTAGTATAATAAAAGTGTGTGTATGTACCTTTGTATTGTTTATCTTTACAAAGTGGTTATACAGTTGTTTGTTAATTTTGTTAATACACTGGGTATATTTTATGAAAATAGGTTGATAATTTGTAGAGAAAATTAAATTTATTTACTTTTGACTATTTTATTGTGAATTTTAAAATGAGCTGTGCTGTATACGGATGTAAAGTTAACAATCGCATTAAAAACTTTAATGGTGAAGTAAAGTTTTATTTAGTTTATACAAAATATTAAAATCCAAATGAATAAATTTGTGTAAGTGATAAGACAATTTTAAGGCTTCAAATGACAGAATTTGTTCGAAGGATTTTTGTGAGACCGATTACAAACACAATCTAAAACATGAATTACCTACTTGGGTATAAACAAAAGCACTTCAGGTCGATCAAGGAAGATGCTGTTCCATCACTGCATTTAAGTAGGTACCTATATAATGCAAAAGAATTCAAAGAAAATTCACAAGGGGTACGTGTTGTTATACTTATTACTACTACTATTACTTATTACTCACCTAACAGGATCTTTGGGGAAGCGAAAAAAATGTTTAGAGCAAATATACCGCTTATTGGGACAACATTTTGCAACACACACATGTCCTCCGTGATTATTCATTGTATGAATCCCAAGACACGTTAATAAAAATAAAATCCTTTTAATTCTCACGAACACTATACCAAAAACACAAAACACAGATTTAGATTTAAACACAATATTTATTTATCTCGTACACGCTGACAATGAACTATATATTGAACACAGGAGTGAACGGTATTTATCTACGTCTATGTGATTATTTTGACGTTGTAACCCATAATGGCGGCATGCGCGACGATATGCGCAGGACGGCTTGCAAACGGAAAGTCAGAATACTGTATTATTTATTATACTGTGCCATAATTTAGTACAACTATACTGCATGTTTACCTTATTATTTATTAATTGAATTATCATTAATAAAGACTCCCGCGAGGGAATTTGGGCGAATTATCATTAATGGAATATCATTAATAAAGCCTCACGCCAGGGAGTTTGGGCGTGTCCAGTGTTGGCAACAGGATATGATGGAGTTGTTGCTTCTCGTCCAGCCATCGTTTGTGAACTAACATATTGCCTGCTCACACTAGATGTCATTAAAAACATCTTGTTGTATTCTGAATAAGTTGTAAATTATATGAAGTCTCCTTAGTCACCTTGGACAAGACGCCACTAGTCGAACACAAAATAAAAATGCATAATGGGTATATAACAAACATTTTTATTAAAGCATTTTAATAACTATTACAAACAGAAATGTACACAAAGTTACGATTCTTTATTATTTGCATATATTTTGTCTGAAATCCACAATTTCAAAATATCTGAAGCCTATTACATACAGCGTGTTCCGGAAAATGTGGGAAATCTCTCGGCTGCAGATAGAATATGAAGAACTACTTAAGTTCCTATAATTTTGTTCTACATGCCTGCTGCACGGAGATATAGGGTCTTTTTCCAATAACTCCTAAAGTACACTGTAAGTATAACAACAAAATGGAAACCGTTGAGTTGCTTGGCCATCTCGATCTCCCGATCTAACGGCAATGGAACTTTAACTCAAAGATGTAGTGTATTCGACTCCGGTCGATACTAAGGAGGGACTTCTACAGATAATCACGTTTCATTGTAATGTGATAAGAAATAATGCTGCATTATTGTGGCGGTTACAGCACTCCTCAATTCGACGTCCGCACAAGTGTGTTGATACAACGTCTGACGGTTTTAATGATTCTTTCGAATCAGCGTCCTTAAATTCAAATGTTGCAAGAACTACTTTAGTTTAGAAGCAAAAAATAAAACTGTAATTGTTAGAATTTCCTAATTTTAAAATTGCAAGTAAATTCTAACGATTTATTTTTGTTCTAACCCTCTAAAGTTTGCAACATCAATAATGAATGTGTTTAATTTTTATTTGAATATGCTTTCATTTAGTTTTTTTTCGAATTTGTTAAAAAACGTTTCCTATTCAACAATTTTAGGCGTAACTTTTGTTGACTGATTTCATAAAGAAACGTCCCGTCTCATCACTGCATTTTCTTTTTCGAAAATAGTAATTTGGTCGACAGTAAACCTAAACCCGAATACTTTTTTTTAGCCAAAGGTTCAGGTTACTCAGATTTATAATACACAGGGTGTTCCAAATTTAAGCAGTAAGGTCTAGAAAAAAAAATAGTTGTGTTCATCAAATACAAATTTTGTTACTTTAAAAGTTATGCAAGGCAACCCGATTTTCAACGGCGTACAAAAGGCCTGTAGGAAAAAAAAAATTATAGGAACTTGTCATTTTATTTTTTCATGTTCTGCTTCCGAGAGATTTCCCACATTTTCCGGGACACCCTCTCTGTTCACAATATTTATTAATACTTGTTTTATTTAAAACTGTACAAAACATTCATGATTGTAGTGGTCCAACAAAATTTGACTGTTGACTTTCCTGCAAATTTGGTAACAGACCGTCTTGGTTTTTCTCCCACATTGAATTAAAATTAAATGCAGTTTCCACACCGGGTTTATCTACCAAATGGGGTTTCATCTTAAAAGATTCTTCCAACTGTAACATGGCAAATTTGTTGTTGTAATCACATCCAGTAATGATTTCAAATAATTCATTAGCGTCAACTACATTGGGAATACCTTTTCGTTTGAAAAACTGCAATAAAAAAGTGAAAATAATCACTGAGTCCGGATGGCATTCCTTTTTTTCTAGCGAAGTATTGTAAGTTGGCATTTGCTTTTCCATGCAGATATAAATAAATAAATAAAGCGTTTATTGCCCAACAGTTTCCCATTTAAAGGACAATATTACAAACTAAAAAATTAAATTAAAATACTAATTAATAAATCCTAATTAATTCCGCACACATACACACACCTAAACCACAAATGTCTCTGCAGCTACCATTTTCAAGTGATTGACTGTAGTTGTAAAAATGTCACATCTATCAGACACTCTATTAAAATTAGAACACATGACATGAACAGGCGATCTTAACAGTACATTGGTCCTAGCTCTGTGTAAGTGAAATGTTAAATTGGATCTGGTATTTAACCTAGGAACTAACAAATTCAAGCAAGACAGCAGAAAAGAGCAGTCGATTTTTTCTCTAGGCAATTTATATAATGATGATTCTTCAGTACTCCAGACTCTGAACGTCAAAACGTGATAGTAACAATTCATGATCGAAACCTCTAACCGGATAAGCACCATTGGTTCTAAAAACTAAATATTTCAAAAATCTACGTTGAATCTTCTCGACCTCTAGTTTATGAATATTATACTGAGGATACCAGATGATGGAAGAATACTCCAATTTTGACCTCACATAGGCATTGAACAAGGTGATAAGGGCAGAGGTATTATTGAAGCCTTTGCAGTTACGCATTATAAAGCCATACATGCGAGATGCCTCACCAACCATTCTCTCCATATGCTCCAAAAACTGGAACCCCTGATCGAAGGTAACACCAAGATCCGTGTATACCCGACATCGTTCAAGTTTATTTGTGGAGATTGCATACGGATAGTCAATAAACGTTGTTTTACGTGTAAAACTCAGACATGTGCATTTACGAATGTTAAGAGACAATTTGTTACTGTCGCACCACCTTTCTAGAGCACACAGATCATGCTGCAGGTTTATGCAATCTGCTACTGAATCTATGGAGGCGAAGATTTTCAAGTCACCCAACCTACTTACTCTTTCTTTGTCATCGTGAACTACATCCTTACCGTTGTAACATTATGACAATCCCTGTGCAAAAACTGGAAAGAATTCTCATGGTTTGGCTCCACTGCTTGTCCAACATCTATAAAGTAACAGTCCCCATCATGCCATAAAATGTTGTATTCTGATAGATCCGCATGTATCAAATTTGCATCGTCGTACATTACTTTCATAGCTTGGGTTACCTACAGGATTTAATTAAATATAACCTAAAATATTTAACCTAAACAATTAGACCACATAGACATGCGAAAAAAGTGTAAAATGGGGTAAAAGGTTAGAAAAAACGTATTTCTTAATCATAGCATAAATATTGACTAGTTATTTATAGCTTTGATAGAATATAACCTAAAAAATGTGTTATAAATAACTTGTTTTCATAGGCGTTCGTAGATAGTGTAAAAGGGGTCAAAATAAAAACATATATACTTCCTAAATTTATTCGGAATACGGAATAATTTTTCATAGTTGTGATAGAATATAACCTAAAAATGTTACATAAATGAACTGGTTCACACAGGCATTCGAAAAAGGGTCCAAAACGAAAAAAAAAAATGTTTTTCCAAATATAACAGAAAAATTGGCTACTTATATATAGCTTTGATATAAGATAACCTACAACATACGGCATAAAAATTTTGTTTTCATAGGGGTTCGTAATTAGTAGAAAAGGGGGCAAAATAAATTTTATAATAAAACTAAAAAAATCAATTATTTTGCGTACAAGAACTTGGCCTAGAAGATCTGAAATTAAAATATGTACGTATAAAAAAAAATAGCTGATGTCTAAAATAAAACAAAAATTTATTAAATTTAGATAAATGACAAAAAGGTAATAAAATTATTATATATTGAATGGATTATTTCATAAAATATAAAATTATTACTTTTACACTTAAATATGGAGAGCTATTCGTGCCTCGAGGGCAACAGTTTATTATCGTTGAACTGATGTGAACTTGCCTATTGTTAGTGGATAAAATTCGCAATTTTTCAAAGGTTTTTGAGAAGGTGTTACATGATCAAATGTTTAATCACATTAGAAATTTGATCATTGACGAACAGCATGACCGAGTTTATGCAGATTGTTTTTCCGGCTTTGGGCAAACGAATGCAAATAGACACTATTTACACCGTTTTCTCTAAAGCATTCGATAGATTGGATCATACAATTTTAACAACAAAATTAGTTAATATGGGATTTAGTCAGGATGTGGGAGAATTTATGAATTCATATTTGCGCTCTCGACCGTCATACGTGGAGTATGGAGGGTTCAGGTCAGACGTGTTCATCGCTACCAGTGGTGCCCCACAGGGGAGTATTCTGGCTCCATTGTTATTTTCAATTTACATTAATAATATCACGGCTAATCTTCAGAGTAGATGTCTATTGTTTGCTGATGACCTGAAGATATTCCACATCATCGAGGACCGCAGCGGTGGCCTGCGATTACAGGAGGATCGATGGTGTACTTTCAATGGAATTCCACTCAATAAAAGCAAATGTAAATCGGTAACATTTACCAGACAACGGAATCCCTTTGAATGGCATTATAACATTGACGGTGCCGTCCTTGAAAAGTGCGAGAGTCTGCGAGATCTGGGTGTTTGGGTTGATAGTGATTTATCCTTCAACCGTCACATTCAAGAAATTACTTTAAATTACATTTTAACGCTATAAAACTTTCTTTTACCTGCTCATAAGCAACAATATAGTCAGCTGCGGTCAAAATAGCATCTTTTAGTTTCGGTGCGGGCATATGATTATCTCCTATAAATGACATCAATAGAACATGCTTCCTGAGTGCTACCACAGTAGGACATTTGATTCCTGCTCTTCGTAATCTGATTAAATTTGCCATTTCCTTCTCAGCCCATACATTTATAAATTTGCGGTTGTTCTGTTTACCTTTAATCATAATCAAATATTCAAAAACTTCCTGCATTCTGAATAGTCCGCATTTTTTACTTAAATAACTTACCTACTCTATCCTTAAAACGAATATCATCTCGAATGTACCGATCTCTCTGTTTAAATTCGGATAAAACCGTTTTAAATATTTTCAATACGCATTCTTTAGGCATTGGTTCTTGTGCTTCAGGATATGAATGGTCAGGATCTGCATGAACAATAACTGCCTCTTTGCCTGCAAGCGAAATAAAAACCCTTAGCCGGGGAGTATAGAAAAGGGGCCTAGTTCTAGCTTTTGAACGTCAGATTCCCATCTACTCGATGTTTTAATAATAATAATAATAGCTTTCAAAAGTGTAGCGTCCCTTGGTTAAAATTTCCCAACTTTTTACTAAATAAATGTCAAAGGATGACAGCTCAATTCTTAACAATTCATCATGTGACAGCCAATTTACTTCCTAACCTCAAATTCGCCCACCCATCAACTTACCAACACTAATAACTCCGTTCACTGTTTCTAATAGGCGGTTTGCTACCATTTTATAGAGTATCACTCTTGTAAATTCATCAACACCGAATTCTGCTGTTGCTACATCGTCTTTCTTATCCCGCGTTTTATGTTTTCTTGCTTGTTCCTTTCGTGTATAAATTTTAAGGCTGGAAATAAATTAAATACGTCGGGCATTTAAATTTCACTCTCACTGTATGTGGTAAAGAACGCGTGAAGGCATTCTTATGAGATGAAAAATGACACATACTTAATAAAACTGCTCTATAACCTGGTGCCCACTTGAGACTCTCAGTGAGACTGCTCTTCCTAACAATGTTTCTTAACCAAGAATAGTAAGGGGTTTTCCAATAAGAGTGATATGATTTCTTTAAAAAAAAACACACTTATTGTTAAGGAAATTCAAAAGGTTTTTATTGAATGTGAAGTACAATCGATACAATTAAGTTCTAAATAAAACGTCATTCAAATGGCCTCCACGACTTCCTCTTCTCGTTCAGTGCCATGCAGATTCCTGCGTAAAGCGTCCTCCGTTTTTCTTATCATATGATTCTATTTATGGCGGCTTCTTGGAGCGACTGGAAGTCGCTTATTCCCGTCCACTGGCGTATGTTTCTAAGCCAGGACAATTTCCTCCTCCCAATGCCTCGTCTTCCACCTTCGATCTTTCCCTGTAGTATCAGGCGTTGGAATTCGTATCGCTCTCCCCGTACAATATGTCCCAGGTAAGAGATCTTCCGCTTCTTAATGTGTTCGAAGAGCTCATAACAAGAGCCAAACGAATTCGTCAGTATCTGTCGGCCCATGCCTCGGTCTGGTTCTATTGAATTAGACTGGGGCCCTGCTAAATTACACAAAATTCCTTGTGTAGGTAAAAACCAACATTTTAGTCCGCTTTGCCACGAAATTATTTTCATTTATTATATTTACGGACATGAAATCCTTTTAATTTTTCATTATTTGGCATTAAACATCGACGGCAGAACGCTTGGAGACCACCGTCCGAGCATTGCTGAAACCCAAATATTTGGGAGATGCTGGCAGAAAGATAAAATGGTCTCCTGCTAGCGTTTTGTGTTCATACTATTTTTATTTATATTTATTTCTATTTATACGACTGGTTTTACCTATACATTGAGTTTGTTCGGCCTCTGCATGGTATAGGATATGCATTACTATGTACATGTAGATGATACGTGTTTACGTGTGTCTACTGTTGTGTATCCTATTATGCAGGCCGGTATTTGTAGATGGGCAACGACTATGGTACTCTGACGAGCTCATAACAAGAGTGAAACGAATTCGTCAGTATCTGTCGACCCATGCCTCGGTCTGGTTCTATTGAATTAGCTACTACTGAATAAAATGACAAACAAATTACAGATCATGACATATTATAAACAGCCGCAACGTCGCTTCAAAATCATATCATCCCTATTGGAAAACCTTATACCAGTGCTGTGCTATTAATAATATCGCAGATATTGTCGCACCGTACTGACTATTCTAACAAACCATTACCGCTGCTCGCAGCCACCAAAGCGAGAGGAAAGTAATCGTCAAAGGGATAAAACTAATCACTCTTCGAACAGTCCGAGAAGAAGTACAACCCCATTAAATCCCATTGCCAACACTAGAGACGCCCGTTCTACGTCATATAGGGTCATCAATAATTATTACAAAATATTGAAACCTGATTTTTCTAAAAAAATGTAGGGTAATTTCCGATAAAATGCAATTCTTTGGAATGTAAAGGGACTGTAATTTGATGCCAGGGTGTAGAAGCACTACTACTACACCCTAATACAGTTTTACCACAAATTAGGTTGTTATAAATAATGTACAAACCTATTAAAAACTTTATTTGATATTTTCAAATCAATGTCTTCACCATCGCCTGTTTGAAAACCGGGAGGGAAGCTTAATAGTTTGCAAGCATTCTTTCTTGCACTATTTACCAAATCATGCTTAGTTACTATTCCGTTCGGTGTATTTTTATATCCACAGGCAGGTATTGAACCTGCTTCACGTTTGAGTGTATCAAACCGATCCCAATCTCTTTTGTCTCTGATATCCTCTATATCGTCATCTTCCACATCGCTCTCAAAATCTATAATTGATTAAATCCCAGTAAATCGTTGTTACCAGTTAACTTACTTGTATAATTAAATACTTACCAGAATTTTGAGGTTCCCTCCGATAATTTTGAAAAGAAATCGAAACTTTGGAAGAACCATTATATTTATTTTCGTTCATCTTCAGCATATTGTCATAGTCTTTATCAAATTGCATCTGCAACATTCTAGCAATAGCCGCATCGCTTTCAAGTGAATCATTTCGTGCAATCGCCTTTAAAACATCGTCTGGTATATTATCATCTGTTACGCTAATCTGTGCAGCAGCTTCTGATTGTGATTTTTCGTTTTCCAACGATGCATAATAGTTTCTCTCCTCTTTGGACTGAAGATCTATTGCAACTTGTTCACTGATAATATCTGTAAAATTTACTTCTGGTTTTTCTATTTTTGCCCACGGACTCGACATCTTGACTATAAAATAATGTGGAAATGAAATGAACAATAAAAAAAACACAAAACTGTGATATATGATGAAACTATAAAACGCAACTAAACCAAAAATCAAAAACCGTCTAAAATGTGTTACTACAAATAAAAGTTTGTATAATATTGTGAAATCTAAAATTTTAGATATTTTGCTTTTGCAACATCAACTGACAGCTCCTAGCTTCAACTGATGTGAGGAAGAGAACTGAGACTGAGAACTGAGAATAATATTCTCCTGTTTCACTTTTTCTTTAAGTCCGCTACTCAACTCAATCTATGAATGATAATAGCTTTGTTCGCGGTTGCGGGTCGAATCAGTTCCAAAAACACCAAAATGTCTAACCTCTCATTCGAGGAAGTATAAAATTCTTTCAGTAACAGTTCAATCTGAAAAACAATAAACGATAAACTAAATTTGCACAAAACTAGTGGCCACAGAACTCTGGTCGCCGCTGACGACACGACCTTCGCGCAAACCCTCCCCATTGTCTTTGTTTATAAAGACAATGCCCTCACCAACAAGATGCTCAATGAGGTAACCTATATTGTTAATGCGCCTTGAGTGAAAAGTGAAAATAGGTAGTTTTTGAAACCCTTATTTATTTAGACGTAATTAGCGTTTACGTTAATACTGAGCACGCGCACAAGAAAAAACGTGATTGTCGTCAAATATTGCAGGATGTTTTATGAGTTTCTATATTGTTCTTGCTCATTATTTCGGTATTTCAAAAGGATTTATGATTTATTTTAATTGCTTAATATTTAGAAATTTAAATAGTGGCGAAATACCCAAATAATGATGAGCATTGTTTTATGAGTTGTCATTATTATAATGGTTTCGTGTATTTTGTTATAAAGCAATAATTATAATGAAAGATATATTATATATCGTGATAAAATAGTTAAAATTAATGAAAGAGAATAATTGTGCTTGTGAAAACAAAACTAAATTGAGTGTAAATTGCTGTTTAGCCCGCCAAAAACTACCAAATGTGTCTTTTTAGATTGACTATAAAAGCACTTGGTTTTTCTTAAATTTGACGCTGGTTTCGACACAAATTCGACAATTTTTTATCTTGTTGCGAGTGATCGTTCTGTATAATTTTTTTTTGATATATCTGGGCCACTAAAGAAAAGAAGAATCTTTCTAACTGTCAACCGTCAACGTCAGTTGTCAGGTATCCTTTTCCCTTTTGGATTTATTCGTCGTCATCGAATTTCATTTCATTCATTTTCTTTTTATTCTGAACCTTCGCGGAGTGTGGAAGTTGGATATTAAATACAAAAATGTCTGAAACAATGCAGTTAAAAGGTACCCTTTTGGGTCATAATGGAAGTGTAACACAAATTGCCACAAATCCAAAGTATCCTGATATGATTTTGTCTTCTTCAAGAGGTATGTACTTTGCCATATTTTTAAATCTTAATTTTTCTTTAATATTGTTGAAAATCGAATTTGTGTGAATAGTTATTATTGAATAGATGGTTTTAAATAATTAGTTTAATGTTATATTTATTGTTTTATTCCCTAGATAAAACTCTTATCGTATGGAAATTGACACGTGAAGAAACTCAATATGGTGTACCACAAAAACGTCTACATGGCCACTCGCACTTCATTTCAGATGTTGTATTATCCAGCGATGGTAACTATGCACTTTCTGGCTCCTGGGATACTACCTTGCGTTTGTGGGATTTAGCAGCAGGCAAAACAACTAGGCGTTTTGAAGACCATACCAAGGTTTGATTAAACTACATATTATACAATATTATTTCTGAAATGTTTATTAATCTCCCAAATTTAACACAGCGAGAAGATTTTTTTTTTATTTAAATTTTTTCTACTCGTCGTCAGAAGATTTATATGGATTAACATGTAAGTATCTGTGGAAAACTATATATAGGTACCTATTTAGCTTAGATATCCTTCCTCTAAAAGCACCAGATTTATTTCACTTTGGTAATTTTGGTTGTTGCTAGGAAGGAAATTAATTATATTTCTAGGTGAGGACAAAACGTATCACAAAATTTTGCGCCTCAATCGGAAATAAAACACGTTTTTTCAGTTATAAATACCCATTTAGTAAAACGATTAAAGGCAATCATGTTTTATCTGGTTTTAGCTGTCTGTCTAAACAAACAAAAGTAATAATTCAGTAGTTTTTGAAATAGAAAGTCTAGCGGTGCCTTGTATCATAACAAATTTGTTTTCTTTATTCTGCCATTTGAAATGTTTTCTATAACAACGTTTGTGATATCTGAACAAACCAAAAAATCATTTCATATACAAGTTATTGTGAATTGTGAACAAATACACATAGGCCGACTAGCCTAGACGTTGTAAACTCCCTCCACAAGTTCTACATTTTTATCAGAAAAACAATCTCATCTATAGTACGACACAGTTAAGAATGTACACTTTTAAATGGGCTATCCATATAAAAGTGTATCATTCTTAACTGTGTCGTATTATAGTACTTGAGAACTGTAGAATTTTTAACACAAACTATACGTACCAGTCTGCATCAAATGGAATTTTCTTTTATTATTCGAGTAGAGTGAAATTTGATGACGCAGTTAGTTTTTGCTTGTCTAAAATTGTTAAAAGGTGATTTTATTTATTAAAACTTTAGTTGAAAAAGTTGCTTTTGCATTTTCTCTCGATGTTTAAAATGTAGTCATCAAGACAAAAAGGAACAATTATTATAAATTGGCTAAATTTTAAACCTCGTTAGAAAATGCAAAACCAAGTAAGCAACTTTTCCAAACAAAATTTTAATAAATCAGGGCATTTTTGACATTGCACACAACTACTATGGTATGGTAAAAGTACCTGTTATCGACTTCTCATGCTCCTTTTGTCAACTACAGTATTTCAGTTAGACTACATGCGTGTTTCAAACAAGTGTATTATGGTGATTAGTAAACAAGTTTAGTAGGTATACCTGCTAAAATATTCATAAAAATATTTGTTGAATCCAAACAGACTGTTTTGATCCAAAATGTTATGATATGAATCATTTTATCTCGAGCTCATGATTTTGTATGTCTCAAATATGACATGATTTTAACTAATATATAAATATAATGGGTCTGCCAGATAACTTTTTTTTTTTTTTTTAAATGCTATAAAAGAAAAACTGCTGAATATTTTCTCAAATTTTTTTTTTTATTTGAAAGTACAATCCTTCCGGTTAATAATGACAAATAATTTCATTCAAATGGCTGCCTCGGCTGGCCATGCAGTAGCCTACACGATCGGTCCAATTTTTAAGCACATTATCGATTGTGTGCAGCTGTATTTCACCAATGGCTTCACGAATATTGTCCTTTAAAGCGTCAATTGTCTCTGGCTTGTCGGCGTAACACTTATCTTTGACGGCACCCCACAAATAATAGTCCAACGGTGTCAAATCGCAGCTCCGAGGTGGCCAAACGACATCAGCTCTGCGGCTGATAATGCGACAGGGCGCAAAACATCGAGTGTAGCTTCGGCTGTGTGGCACGTAGCGCCGTCCTGTTGAAACCAAATGTTGCCAATATCCTCCTCTTCAATTTTTGTGAACAAAAATTCGTTCAACATTGACTGTAACGGCCACTCCTTGCTCATTTTCGAAGAAAAATGGCCCAATTATGCCTCCGGACCAAAATCCGCACCAAACAGTGACTCGTTTTGGGTGCATCGGCTTTTCAATGTATGCGTGCGGGTTTTCTGTGCCCCAAATGCGACAATTTTGCTTGTTTACATACCCGCCAAGATCAAAATGAGCTTCATCTGAAAAGATGATTTTTTTGGCAAAATCGGCATCTTCTGTAAGTCGATCGAAGGCCCACTGAGCGAAGCGAAAACGCATTGGATGGTCAGTTGGCTTCAACTCCTGAACCAATTGGACTTTGTATGGCGTCATACCAAGGTCTTTATGCAAAATTCGTCTCAATGATGTCTCCGAAATGTTTAATTGTTGAGACCAACGGTGAATTGTTGTTGATGGCGCCTCACGCACACTTTCTGCTACATCAGCAATATTCTCGGGTGTACGCACTGTTTTTGGCTTTTCACGCTTTGGTTTATCGATGAGGATGCCAGTTTCTTTCACTTTTTTCACGAGATAACGAACATACGGAGCTGACGGTGCTTCTCTTCTTCCAAAATCCGTACGCAATTTTCGCACACATTCTGCAACATTAC
The DNA here is from genome assembly GCA_911728435.2 of Apoderus coryli. Taxonomy (NCBI): domain Eukaryota; kingdom Metazoa; phylum Arthropoda; class Insecta; order Coleoptera; family Attelabidae; genus Apoderus; species Apoderus coryli. The sequence continues at coordinate 10,222,369 of OU452215.1, read as the reverse complement.
CATGATTTTCAAAGTAATGTCGCAATATTTCCCAGCGTTGTTCAAGCGTATACACAACCATATTCGTTCAGCGGAAGGATAAAACTAATTATCTGTCAAATCAGACATGAGCTGTTTTTTTTATTATAAAAAGAAATTGAGGATCTTGACAGAAATATACACTGAACCAGATTTTATAAAATATATTGAATGATAAAATTACCAAGTTGCGACCTACTATTATGCAAACTGTAGTGTCTTTGTTTTGTCTGAAACGGAGTTGTAGTAAGAATTAAATTTTGTTCTATTTGAAATTGAAATTTAATTCAAACATTTAACTACCTTTACAAGAATAAATGGGTCGACTTATAGTTCTAATATGCATTTACATACCTATTAGCGTTTGATACTTTAAACCATCGACTACTTTGTGCTAAATTAAATTATGGGTTTTCGCTTGAATCTGTTCCTTTTTATCCAATAGAATGCAGCAAATTTTTTCAAATAATAAACTCTCCATTCATTGTAATATTCTCTCTGGCGTCCCACAAGGTTCTATATTGGGACCCTTATTATTTTTAATGTATACCTCTGACATACTGCAGTCTTTTGTTGCTTGTAGGCCGACGATACCCAAATTTATCTCCCATTTAAATTTCATGAATTTCCTAATGCTAATCAAGTTGTAAATGCAGAGCTAGATAATTTATACAAAATTTCTGAAAGTTATAACTTAAAATTGAATGCTAAGAAGTGGTATGTTATGTTTTGTGGTAACAAGAATCGCATTTTGAATTTAAAACAGAATTTTAAAATAAAGATTAATGAATCTGAGCTTCCCAGTGTCGATACGGCTTCGTCGATCTTATCTATCACTTAAACTTCTATATTCTAATAGACACATTTTAATCAAAAGTTTGCGTAAGAGATTGTGTGAGTCCCTCGTCCTTTCTCATTTCAATTATTGCGATTTTATTTATGGACCGTGTCTAGATTATTTTTATAAAAATCGCGTTCAACATGTTCTAGATTTAACTTTAAAAACACATTTTTGCGTAGGCGATGGCATTATTACACTACAAATTGCAATAAAGATATGTATTTTTGTAAGTATACCATAACCATATTTCTTATTTTTGCGTATTTATGACGGATAGGGCTTAGTTAGGTCGTTATTAGCTACTTTTACCTTATACGACATTTTCAGTTTTTCGACCAACAAAAACTAACTGCGCAATCAAAATTTCAGTTTTTTCTAATAATAATAATAATAATAGTTATTTATTGGCTAACAGTAAAAAAATCGGTTGCCTTTGTCGTGTTCGTAAGTCTTGTAATTTAATTGAGTTTTCTTCTATTAATAGGATGTATTGAGCGTTGCATTTTCCGTTGACAATCGTCAAATTGTATCTGGTTCAAGAGATAAAACAATCAAGTTATGGAATACATTGGCAGAATGTAAATACACCATCCAAGAGGAAGGTCATACTGATTGGGTAAGTTTAGTCCTATACAATTTATTTATTTTTTTATTTACGGGCAAACGCCCATTTTATACAAAATTACAATACATATAAACAGTTCTACAATAAAACACTTCAAAAGAATTAGACAATCGAAAAATGTCAAATAAAAATCAATCACAAATAAATTTGATAATAATAATCTACACGATCAATACTTCACTATTATAAAGCAATATGGTACAACACAACGTATCAATTATCAAAGAGGTGCCCTACTGAACCCAAAAAGGTATTTCTCGGGACAAAAAAAATCCAGTATTTCTTCACTGTCATTGGCGAGACGCATTGAGCGCGCCAAAAATGAATTGCAACCATAATTTGTTCTGGACTGTGTCTCCTCGTACGCGTTGCACGATATGGAACATGAATTCCACTCTTGTCCAAAAGATTGGGACAATTCAACCTTCCATTTATAAGGTCATACAATAAAATCAAATCATGTCTCTGTCGTCGATCAGCCAGCGCGTCAACGCCAAGGTAGAACTCTAAGTCGGCTTATAATTCAAAACGATTGTCAAAAATAAAGCCTATGTGCAGTTTGTAGGCTAGGTATCTAAGAAATTTGTGCTATACCTGGTCAATTTTTACTAGATGCACAGTATAATGTGGAGACCAGACAGCCGACGCATACTCAAGGCACGGTCTGACCAAACTTGTGTAAAGGAGTCTCAGAGAATCGACATGTGTGAACTCCCGTGAGCAACGTTTAATGAAGCCAAGAACCTTCAGAGACCATTGAAGTTATATGTGGAATAAAGGCCAAACCACTATCAAGCATGACTCCAAGATCCTTAACTGTAGTAACCAATTTAAGGGAAGTCTGGTTCAGTGAGTAATCGAAAAGAGTGGTCAGTCTTGATCTCGAAAAGGACATAAAACAACACTTATCAACATTCAGATGCATATCATTCCCAACACACCATTCGTGAAGAGCCCCGAGGTCAGACTGCAATCTCTCGCAATCTTCAGTTTTGTTGACTATCGTAAATAGTTTGAGGTCATCAGCGAACAAGAGAAAATATTAAAAAACAGTGGTCCCAAGTGTGATCCCTGGGACGCCAGATGATACTTTTATCTCAGTAGAAACAAAGCCCTTGACCTTAACGTATTGAATTCTGTTATCAAGGTAGCTCATCCATTCGAGCATGCGTCCGCCGATGCTAACCTCAGCCAACTTTATCAATAAGATTTGATGATTTACACGATCGAAGGCTTTGGAGAAATCGGTATACACTGAATGTACCTCCGATCCACTCTCTAGAGCATCAATAATAAAGTTGGTGTATTTTAACAGATTTAGCTCAGCTGACTTTTGTGGCAAAAATCCGTACTGCTGATCAATGAGAGCACTGCCTAGGAGAGGTTGAAGATAATTTATTATAAGTTTCTCGAATACCTTGGCAATAATGCTGATTATACTGATAGGTCTATAATTGTGTATAGGGATAATGAAGCTGGACTTCCAGATCTCAGGAAAACAACCAGTGTTTAACGACATGTTAAAAATAGTATGCAAAGGTCTTTCCAGAACAAAACTGCAATGCTTTAATAATTTCGGAGGTAACCCATCTGGCCCAGGGCCCTTATCGCGTCCAGAGTTGCTCCGATATTGAAATCTTTAGACAGTTACAAATTTTATAAATTTAATTTTAAGTGGTTTAAATGTTTCGATACTAATTTGTTTTAATTGATTTACAGGTATCTTGTGTAAGATTTTCACCTAATCATTCTAACCCGATCATTGTTTCCGCTGGTTGGGACAGGATGGTAAAAGTATGGAATCTGACGAACTGTCGCCTAAGGATCAATCACACTGGACATACTGGCTATTTGAACACAGTCACTGTAAGTGTATAATGAAACTATTAATGTGTAAATAAATACTACCTTCCTTTAAAAGCACCAGGTTTGTTAAAAACTGATGAATTTGGTTGTTGCTGGGACGGAAATAAAGGTTATTTCTAGGTGCGGACAAATTGTATTGCCAAATTTTGATCCTCAATCTGAAATAAGACATTAATTTTCCATCCTGTTTGGTGTTCACTAAATCTTTGGGTACAAAAAGTTATTTGATTCGGGATTTTTATGATGACGATGAAAGAATTAACGTTGACCTACTTTTTAAATATAATTTTTCTCCAGGTATCTCCGGATGGTAGTTTATGTGCCAGTGGTGGAAAGGACTGCAAAGCCATGTTGTGGGACTTGAACGATGGTAAACATTTACACACTTTGGATCACAATGACATCATTACAGCCTTGTGCTTCTCACCAAACCGGTTAGTACGAGTTTTATAGTTTCTATGCTCTCACATTTACTAAATCAAATTATAACTATGAAATAGTTGTTGGGGATAGTTAAATGCTAGTAATTTTTTTATTTGCCTCGAAGGATCGTAAATATTTTACAGTTGATTGATACAAAAAAAGTATATAGAAGTTAAGAAAGCGAATTTAGATTTTTTGATGTGAGACCAATCTGTTCCCGCTATCGAAAATTATGTACAGGGTGTCCCCTCTCAATTGGAAAAAAACTTCTGGGGCATATTCAGGAAACATAGACAAGCAGTTTGAGATAAGAGACTGATGTCCAGAAGTGCATGGTTTCCAAAATACAGGGTGTCAAAGTTTTTTCAAAAAACCTTATTTTATTAATATCTCAAAGACATAAAATATAAAAATTTTTTTAAAAAGTCAGTAGCGTACATTTTTTTGTCATTTTTATTCGTGACACTGTCCCCCGAGGCGCCACTGGAGGTCATAATTAACATTTAATTAGTGCTAACTGAGCGTCTTATGAAGCTTACATCACCAGCCAATTTCAAGAAAATCGGTTAACGTGTCTTTGAGATATTGATAAAAAAAGGTTTTTTGAAAAAACTTTTGACACCCTGTATTTTGAAAACCATGCACTTCCGGACAACAGTCTCTTATCTCAAACTGCTTGTCTATGGTTCCTCAATATGCCCCAGAAGTTTTTTTTTCAATTGAGGGGGACACACCCTGTATATATAAATTTAGAACACAATGCAACACTACTCAACTAGATAACACCATGACTTGCATTGAATTACAAGTGATAGCGATATAGTTAGAAAGTAAAATAGTATATTGTGCAACGAACATGAAATTACATATATTTCCTAAGAGTATGATCGTTTACAGCACTCGCCTGCGGCTCATACTGCAAATCATACGAGTAGGGAATGATCATTTCATGCGAATTTCACACTATACTTTTTCTACGACTGTTTTGATGCTTTTGAATAAATTAAACATAATTTTTAGGAAAATATTTGTTTGTCGAAACTTACCTATACTTTCCCTGTTGGCGTAAGCTTAAATACGATGAGTTAAAAGTATTAAATTGTGGTGGTGTCAAACTATATTCACTTTCACTGTTTTTCATTATGCTACCTTTGTCATTACCAGGAAATTAACCCGTGCATTTTTATTTATTTATTTACGGGCAAATGTCCATTTTATACAAAATTACAATAAATATAAATAGTTCTACAATAAAAAACATTTCAAAAGAATTAGACAATCGAAAAATGTCAAATAAAAATCAATCACAAATAAAATGGATAATAATAATCTACACGATCAATACTTCACTATTATAAAGCAATATGGTACAACACAACGTATAAATTATCAAAGAGGTGCCCTACTGAACCCAAAAAGGTATTTCTCGGGACAAAAAAATCCAGTGTCTCTTCACTGTCATTGGCGAGACGCATTGAGCGCGCCAAAAATGAATTGCAACCATAATTTGTTCTGGACTGTGTCTCCTCGTACGCGTTGCACGATATGGAACATGAATTCCAATCTTGCCCAAAAGATCAGGACAATTCAACCTTCCATTTATAAGGTCATACAATAAAATCAAATCATGTCTCTGTCGTCGATCACCTAGCGTGTCAATGCCAAGGTAGAACTCTAAGTCGGCATATAATACAAAACGATTCTCAAAAATAAAGTCTATATGCAGTTTGTAGGCTAAGTATCTAAGAAATTTGTGCTGTGCTTGCTCAATTTTTACTAGATGCACAGTATAATGTGGAGATCAGACAGCCGACTCAAGGCACGGTCTGACCAAGCTTGTGTAAAGAAGCCTCAGAAAATCGACATGTGTGAACTCCCGTGAGCAACGTTTAATGAAGCCAAGAACCTTCAAAGATCTTGAGACCATTGAAGTTATGTGTGGAATAAAGGTCAAACCACTATCAAGCATGACTCCAAGAGCCTTAACTGTAGTAACCAATTTAAGGGAAGTCTGGTTCAGTGAGTAATCGAAAAGAGTGGTCCGTCTTGGACATTTTTAAATATTTCCCTCTAGTTGCCCAGCAATGTACTAAATTTTCAAATTATGATTGAGCATATAATAAAGGCATTTAAAGACAGTCTTAGAAAAAAATATTTCCAGCAATTTTTTCTTTAGATCAGTGATTAATGTTATTCTGATAATTTAGTTTAGTTAAATTTAATTTAATGATGAAAAAACCTTAAACCCCTTGAAATATCCATGAGAGGTTTGCGGATATGGGACTGATATTTAATTATAATAATTCACCATCAATAAGACAAGATCGTAGTTCAAGATCTCTAATCAAGGGACATTATTTTGCAGTTACTGGCTGTGTGCTGCGTTCGGTCCATCAATCAAAATCTGGGATTTGGAAAGCAAGGAAATGGTTGAGGAATTGCGGCCGGAAGTTGTTTCACAGACTAGTAAAGCAGAACCACCACAATGTACCTCATTGGCATGGTCGACAGATGGTCAAACATTATTTGCTGGTTATTCTGATAGCATTATTAGAGTATGGCAAGTTAGTGTTAGTTCACATTGATAAGTTTAAGTTTTATAAAATGACAAATTTTATATGTTAAGACGTAATAAACGAGTTTGAAAATAATACACAAGTATTTTTGTAAATATATTTATAAGTTAGTTTTAAGTATTTTTAGTAGTAAGTAGTAGGTTTAATAAATGATCTTGATATTTATTTATTTTTTTTATTTAATTATCTCGGTGCGGGAAATATTTTGTCCATGTAACTAGTTGCATCAGTTAAATGTACTCTTAGTATGGAAAATATGCCATTTTTATTATATGGTCATTCAATAAAAATAAGTAAGAAAAGAACAAAATTTTGGCAAAACTCGACGTAAATATCCAATACTTACATTACATTTTATTACAAGAAACCTCAAAAATAAATACTAAACATGTTTATAACAACAATAACACTACTTGCAGCATTAAAAACACTCAAGAAAAAGTAAATATTGGACTTTCCAGTTAGCATTCTCTTGAGATTTGAAACCAGCAAAAAGTCACTGGGGGGCTAAATCTGGCGATTTCAGCCTTCTATATATCCAAAAGTACACAGTAATAGTCGCTGTTGATGGTGGTTCCGTTTTGGATGTAGTCAATGAATATTCTGTTCGCATCTCAAAATACAGCCGCCATCACCTTACTGGCCGACTGTTGTGTCTGTTCGCTTTGGACATCGAATATTAACTATAGATAAGAAGGTTCAGTAGACGCTGAAAACGGCATCGACTCGTCGCATTCACAGCCACATTTCTGGCCCGCTACTATATCATTTTTTATGTCAAAGATCGAGAGTTACTTATCTTTCAATCATCTCGCAAGACATTTCTGAGATCTTGGGGTTCGGGGGTAGGGTGGATGTTGTCTACACAGATTTTACAAAGGCCTTTCATAGAATGGACCATGGAATACTGCTTGATAAGCTGGATTCATTTGGATTTACGAAAGACCTTCAAGCATTTTTCAGATCATATTTGACTAACAGGTGTCATACAATGGGTACAAATCCTATCGCTATATAGCCTCTTCTGGTGTTCCCCAAGTATCAAATTTAGGTCCATTACTCTTTTTACTGTTCATAAATGATATAGAAAGACATACTCAGTGGTAGCGGGCATTGATGATTGCATCAACTTGCAAACTAATCTAAATTCTATAATGGATTGGTGTAATTTAAATAAGTTAACTTTGAATCATCGCAAGTGTAAATATGTCATATATACTAGGCAGAAAGAATTTGTTGAATATGAGTATATAGTGGATCGGCTGCCAATTTCTCCTGACGTTGGAGGTTGGGATTTTTTGCTAATGTTGAAGGTTCAGAGAGTGTATTGGGGTTCGTGAACCATTTTAACCAAAGTTATCGACAAAAGTGTCTGTGCACCACTGACTTTACATTTCCATCATGTTCTTAAACTAAAAATACAACTTTTCATCGTATCTTATTTCGTTTTGAGAAATAAAAATTAATAATTAAGACAATTATGAAACTTGTTTGCCATTTTAAAATTTAAGCTAAAATGTTTCAATCCAACCCAAAAAGATGACAAAACATTTGAAATCGGAAAAAATATCTTTCGTTTTAGTGCATAATATACAGTGTGTTCCATTTAAAAAAGTTGAAAGTTTCCTATATTTTTCCAATTTTGATGCCAAATTTTTTCTTATAATTTCAAAAGAGTATGAAAAAACCTACAATGCTTTAGGTAAAAAAAATAAAAATAGTTAAAATCAAGGTTTTAAATCATCAGCATTCACTCGCTAACGAATATGAATTACTCCAACTCAGGGAACCCTAAGATTGCTAAACAGACCGATCCTCGAGCGTACAAAATGGACACACCCAATCATCACCATTCACCGGCTGTTGTAGGCGTGCTACCGCATCAGTGCGTTTTCCTTTCGATGCTGTCTCTTCGCATCCTCATGTCGTAGACGCTGCTCTTCAAAAACTTGATTGCCCTCGTAAATGGTACGCCTCCAACTCTGTCTGTCGCTCGCGATCTGCTCCCAGTTGTTCTTCACATCTAAGCACACTTTCATGTTGGGTCTTAATAACATCCTCGTACCTCTTTTGGTGTCCTCCCTGATTTCGTGAGCCGACCTTATGCTGTAAATAAAGGATTTTATTTGGAAGGCGTTCCGTTGGCATGCGAATTACGTTACCGGTCCTTTGCTGCTGGTGCCTGACAAACACCGCCTCAATGGTAGTTGTTTCAGCTTCCTCCATAACGCTGATGTTGGTTCGTCGGCCCTGCCATGTAATTCCAAGAAATCATTGATGGTACTTCTCTAGGGGTTTTAAACACCTCCGATAAGTGGTCCAAAACTCTAGCTATACGTAAGGGTAGGAACTACAGTACCACAACTTCGAACGTCGATGTTATAATTATCGATCGTTTTCAGACGCATTTGCTGCAGAAAATAAATACCTACAGGAATTGCATCGGGATAGACCACTGTTATTACAGCACATTTCGATATATAGAGACAAATTTCCGAGAATGTAAAAGTGCCAAATGAGATGGGAGAACTAGACGTCTTGTTATAATTTGAAGGTAAAATTAAAAATACTTTAATACATTATGTTCAAGACCAATATATATAGTGATGGGCAAAAGTCACGCATAAATTCGATAAATTTTGATGAAAAAGACGCTCGCACATATGCATATGAGCTGGAATAGTCCCAACAAAACTGGTTCGCGATCGAACGTATAGAACGGGCAATTGTGATTGGAACACATCAATGTGTTTTGAACAAGATTAATAAACATCGCTTAAGTCACTTGGAATGTCATCGCAGGAAAAGCAGCCCTTATTCAATAGGAAAAAAAACATTTTAGTGTTAAGATTATTTTTTTATTAATTCTAACTAATTCTAACTACAATTCATTGAATTACTTTGGACCTGTAAAATGTGTCTTTAGTCCTTGCCAACACTTGTAATATTCAGGATCCAATTTTTCACAAGTTTTTGCACCCCATTTCGTAACAGCTAGTCCCAAGCAACTCTCAAACATAAAGGCCTAGAAATGAACAATCGTTTTATTAGTTTATACGTTAACTAAGTTATTTCCCAGAAATAATGCACAGTTGCAACTCTACAAATATTTATTGAACACGATACAAGGCATTGCAGGCCTTCGATATGATCATCTTCCTGCTTGTCAGCAGCATCAGTATCTTTGGTCACTTCTCTTAGCAGCTCTTCTTCCCCGAACGGGTTGCTTCTGCTTGGGGAGGAAATGAAAGTCAGATGGGCTCAGATCAGGACTATAAGCTGAACAGAGCTATAGAAATGATCAAAAAAGCAACATACCACTGTGCAACAACCCTGGACACAGTTTACGGATGACTGTTACAATTGTTGCTTGAAGCTCTGGTAAACCTGGACTTTTTGACACGTCACTGTGATTGAGTGTTTAAAATGGAGTGCCCTATAATTTATTTTTATTCCTCCGTTAAAAATAATGTGCGTATTAAGAGTTTTTAGACGGATGATGCGTTCCAAATGCAGTAAGGTAATGCAGTCAGTATAACAACCATAAATAATCTAATAATTGCAACATGTTCATCGATTGGATGATAAAGGTGTATAGTTCCTATTACCTGTGTTCCATCAGCGATTCGCGTTGGTTTGAGTTCTTCCTTTGAAGCAGCTTCAAAACAGTTCATGTCGGGCCCATGAGGTGTCATCATGCTGTGGAGAGTTGCACCACCAGGTAGAAATGCACCTCTTTTGGCTTCATATTCGCCAAATATTAGTCCCATGAACTCAGACATACAATTTCTGTGATAATATGGTGGGCGGAATGTGTGCTCCTGTACTGACCATCTCGGTGGGAATATTACAAAATCCGCGATTGCCGTCCCTTTTTTCTCTGACTGACAAGTTAAGACTGTAAATATTGAAGGATCCTACAACGTTTAAAAATAGAGCAAATGAAAGTCGTGAATTTTACTTCTACTTACACAATGATCAAATGACACAGAATTTATCACCATAAATTTTGATAAATCATATTTATATGGGACATAATTTCCATGCCAGGCTACCACGTCAAATGGGCTATGATCCTGTTCACAAACAAACAATTTTCCTTGAAACTTTCCTACAATCTCATATGTTGCAACTTCTCTATCGTCATACCAAGCAGTAGGTGTTAAAAAATCGCGAGGGTTAGCTAGCCCATTAGCACCTATAGGTCCCAAATCGGGAAGGGTAAAATGCTGTCCAAACACTTCTAAGATATAACCTCTTGCTGGTTGGGAAACGGCAACATTAAATCGCATGCCTTGTTGGATAACACAGATTTCGTTTTGTTTCACTTGCATCTTCCCAAATTCGGTTGTTATATCCAGAGTTCCACTTTGTGGTACTTAAAATAAGAAGTACAAACATTAATACATAATTCTTTTGAAGGCAAAAAAGACTATACTACTTCAACGCAAGAGATAGCGCGGTCTCACATCTGGGACCAACTATTCAAAGATAACAATTCATGGAAAGGATCAAGCCCAAAGAAGATCCAAACCACAGAGGAAAGAACAACGAAACAATCACAAAATGAACTGAAAGAACTCCACACAAAGGATATAGTAGCTCCGGAAAGATGATGTGACTCTTAAATTATTATGTTCCCTCAATTCTAATATACAGCAGAAAAAGGTTGAAATTTTTGCTGACTACCTTAAAGGGAGTGTAAAAAGAGTACTGGGGGTTCGTTCAAGTGTAGTTAAAGCCAAGCTAAAATATGGAAAGCTGGAGCTTATCAAAATGGGTTGGATCAGTTCGTACACATCAAGCTTGAGCACTGACTTTTGAAGGCAACCGCGAGCGTCTCCGGAAATGGTTATACGATTTATGATTGGTGGTGTCTTTTCTTAGGTTAGGTTGCGATCTTACTTTGGTGGCTATTGGTCTATAATGGCATGCAATTGAAGGATTTTTGTCCATCCATTGTTGGATAGGAATAATATTTAGGAGTTTATTGGTAATGTTGTGAGCGGCGGCTTTGGTCGTCCCAACTCGAAACTAACCACATGTGCATGTGGCTGTTCTGTAGAAGGGGTAAAGTCACTTTTAGATTTGGCTTTAGCCGCGCCTGAACGCACCCAGGGGTTCCACTCGGAAAGGGTTAATTCTACGGGGCAAATTCGGCTAACGCGGGACGCAGGTTGTTGACCCCTAATTTAAGGCGAAACAGTGCTTCCACCTCTGGTCACTAATAACAAAAAGATAAGTTTCTGTATGGCCTCAAAGGCACACGTTTATTTGTATTTATTTACTTACCGATTAGAAAATCTCCATCTGCATTATAGAAAGCTCTACCACCCATCGATACATTACAGGAATACACATGAATTGCTATTCCAAGTTTAGTTTTTGGATCACCAGAACCGCACACAGTGTTAAGACCTTCAATAAAATCCACTTTGGTTGAGGCTTTCGGAAAATCAAACGGATTCCATCTCATCTTAAAAAAAATATTCCTTAAACTTACTAAGTAATTAACTGTAGTTTTACGCGTTATTTCATCGTCCTCTTGTAGAATTTCATCTCAATATCGTTTCGTCAATCTGAGATATAGGCAGTGTTCTTTCTACAAGATGCATGGCAAAATAAACTATATAAAGGCGAAGAAAAGCGAATAGTTTTTTCCCAAACAAATTGTTTTATTCTTTAAATTGGTTTAACTTTGCTGGTTGCAGTGAAGGCTACTAAAAACTGGCCCCAATTGTAAAGTTGGCTTCCTGAGCGGTTCGCGAGGAAGCCAAAATTAAGGCCAGTTTTTAGTGGCCGGTGAGTGTCTTTACCTGATTTGGATCTGGGTCTTCATCATCCCAATCATGCGTAATATTGCTTTGCTCAAATTTCTTAAATGGTTTGTGACTCACTGACGGTTTAATTCGATATAGCCAAGACCGTCTATTTTCTAATCTTGGTGCAGTAAACGCAGTACCGGATAGTTGTTCAGCATATAATCCATAGGCGCATTTCTGCGGAGTATTTTGGCCTTCTGGTAGTGCATTCGGACATCGGGGATCTTCTGATTTAAATTCTGAAGCGAATCCACTGAGATACTAAAAAAAAAGTTGTTTAACTATAGACTTTATAGCAATAAAGGAATTCGCTAAAGGTTACAACGGAATTAGGTGTCAACTGGCTCAATTTAAAAGGTCAACTCTATTATTTCAAGGCCCAATTGTCAAATTAATTTTTTAGATAGCAAACTTCGAACTAAATTTATAGAAACAATTCTTATGGATAAATCCTGCGTTAATTTTATATTAGCTAACGTTTTACTACAACCCAACCCAATAGCAGCATGGCAACCTCAATCCCCCGTTCTGAAACCTCTGGATTTTTATTTATAGGGTGTGATCATTTATACCAAGTACAGGTGATAAATGATTGTTGAAAATGCCACTCCAAATGTTGACACCTGAAGCAGCTATGTTATACTTACCATGTTGAAATCAATACCTACCCCTCAGCAGTAACTTGAACGAATTCAAGATATAGAAGCATCTTGAATTCTTCCCAACTCAACCCAAATAAGAAATGATCCAAATCTCAACCGTCGATGTGAGACTTGCATTCAAGCCGAGGGTAGACACTTCGAATAATTTTAATAGTCTAAGTTTTTTTGTTTTCATTTTGTTTGTTGGTTTTAATTATATAGGGGTGCCGGGTGAATTTCTAAACAAAAACGAATCGGACCCCTGTTCATTATGAATTTTTTTTAGAATTAATCCAGCTGTTATCTATCAAAGTCTGTCATAGATAGAGCATGTAGAACACCCTGTATAGGGGGTTACATTTAAAATAAATAAGTTGACAGCGATTTTGGTATAATCAGAAGTGGTACAATCTTAAAAACATTTTAGCTATCTGACCCCCATGGTACGGAAACACTGAAAGCTCAAAGCATTTTTTTTCTATGTCAAACGTTTGGGAAAAAAATAAGACGTTTGCGAAACAAAAGTTAAACGTATGAGAAAAAAACGCAAATCTTTGCGAAACAAAAGTTAAACGTTTGAGAAAAAAAGTCAAACGTTTTCGAAACAAAAGTTAAACGTTTGAGAAAAAAAGTCAAACGTTTTCGAAACAAAAGTTAAACGTTCAGAAAAAAAGTCAAACGTTTTCGAAACAAAAGTTAAACGTTTAAGAAAAAGAGTCAAACGTTTTCTAAACAAAAGTTAAACGTTTGACAAAAAATGTCAAACCTTTGCGACACAAAAGGTAAACGTTTGAGAAAAAAAGTTAAACGTTTGAGAAACAAAAGGTAAACGTTTGAGAAAAAAAGTCAAACCTTTGCGAAACAAAAGTTAAACGTTTGAGAAAAAAAGTCAAACGTTTTCGAAACAAAAGTTAAACGTTTGAGAAAAAAAGTCAAACGTTTTCGAAACAGAAGTTAAACGTTTGAGAAAAAAAGTCAAACGTTTTCTAAACAAAAGTTAAACGTTTGAGAAAAAAAGTCAAACCTTTGCGAAACAAAAGTTAAACGTTTGAGAAAAAAAGTCAAACGTTTTCGAGACCAAAGTTAAACGTTTTCCAAACAAAAGTTAAACGTTTGAGAAAAAAAGTCAAACGTTTTCGAGACAAAAGTTAAACGTTTGAGAAAAAAAGTCACACATTTTCTAAACAAAAGTTAAACGTTCAGAAAAAAAGTCAACCGTTTTCGAAACAAAAGTTAAACGTTTTCTAAACAAAAGTTAAACGTTTGAGAAAAAAAGTCAAACGTTTTCGAAACAAAAGTTAAACGTTTGAGAAAAAAAGTCAAACGTTTGAGATAAAAAAAAATTGTGTAGATACACATAGTACTTGGAGTATGGAGTACGACCCATCTTAAATAGTGTCCAAGAAAACCACTCAAGATAGTCTGAATCAGATTGGGGACGCCGGATCTTTGCCAAGCGCAATCACTCAGGCAGGATAGTCTGAATGAGTTAAATAACAGTCTTCTTGATGAAACTAAAACTGTTTCTCAAATAATAACAAAAAATGAGCCTGGAATTACGGCAAATCTACTTACAATAATTGAGCGCTGTTGGTTATCATTTTATCTCAAACGTTTACCTTTTTTTCTCGAACGTTTGACTTTTTTTCGCAAACGTTTGACATAGAAAAAAAAATGCTTTGAGTCTTCAGCGCTTCCTTACCATGGACTTTAGCTCATTGTTAAATTTTCATAGCTTGCCGAATTATAGGTACTTTTTTTAATATTAAATAAATACAAATATTTATCGTGGTCTTTCCCAAATGGAGATATAAAAAATGTAATTTTTGATATTGGTATAGGTATAGATGATGTCAATTTATTATTACTTATTTTAACAACTACTCCACTTGCTAATATCATGACTGATATTTTCAAACATCAAAACAAAAGTTGGTAGGTATATAAATTGTAGGTATGTTTTAATTTTTCTTGAACATTTTTCAGACCGACAAATATCAAGTCACTTTTTTATTTCACTAGAATTAAAATTCATACTTATCTACTTAACTAATTGAAATACTTCTTACCTTTAAATTTGCCATAATTGTTAGTTGTTGCATTTACTGTTTACAACTAACGTCCAAAGTGTTGAAAACACTAAGATAAATCCGTATCTGGTTATGGTAATAATTAAGTAAATTCTATAATAAGTATGTTGTTTTTCCTGCAGAACCAGTCGTAATATTTAAATTACATCGAATGTATTATTATTATTACGTTGAAGAATATTTGTTTATCTCCTATGCAAATTACTGTTGATTATTATTTATTTTATTTTGTTTAGCATTGATAAAAATACCTAAACTGATGCGGCTAAGGCGTCATATAAAAATGTAACTTTTGGCCTTTGTTATTAATGACTTCTGAACTTACTTTACGTCCAGTTTCTAGATTTTATTATTACATTTTGATTTTCACACATTTTTTATATTCTAACTCCCTTTTCGAAACGGCCGTGGATGCATATTCCCGTTTTCCTGTTGCGTACGACACCGAGTAGGATGAAAATTCAACAGGGATTTCGACGCTACAGAACCACATCATAAAGATATATATTTATGCTGTGACAGAACTGTGTCGCGTTTACTGAGCACGGGTTTGGCATAAGCACAGAACAAACTAATTACTTTATTCAAAAATTAGAAAAAAAAAATAGCCAGAGGTGGGAATCGAACTCAGAATCTTCCGCATGCCAAACGCATGCTCTATCAATAAGGCCAAAAACCCTTTATCAAATTACTGCTAACATTTTAAACGCAATTTTCTCGAGAATTATGGCGGCAAATATCAAAGTAACATATCGCTGTAAAGCAGATAAAAAATGTTTTAACATGTGCGGGAAAGTAATAGGTGCTTCTGCTTCATAGTCGCTGGGATTTATCATTAGAAACAGGAAATGTTTACAAAGTGTGGAAACATTGAAATTAGTTGTATATTTACGCTTTCGTTAGATCAAAACTTGAATTTAAATGTATGATTTTCATATTAGTAGTGTTGAGTCGATCCGGGGGCGTTGTCTGTCTGTCCGTGCGGTGGGATCCCAACGATTCCGCATGGTTTCATGTCAAAGAAATCCACAATAACTAATTGTCAACAATTCAAATTATACTGAACTATTATAATATTATATACTTACCGGGTATCTCACTAAAGCTGTCGACCGGCTGTATCTTCGGAATTATTGATCGTAAAGCTTTCAGAAAAACATTTATGATCGACAGGGGCCCTGAAAAAACAACTGCATTTTTAAAACGAAATCTAGAACTTGCGTTATTTAAAAAAACCCAAATCAGTTCAGCAATGGGACTCTGTGTCGTATAGAATTCTATTTTTCGCTACAATTCTCCATGTGGGGCACTTTGCGTGACAAATTATTCGCTACAACTCGATTAAAATAGTCGATTCGAAGCCCTACCTCTGGATGTATGAAATTCTACAATATCATCCAGTATAACCTCACTATAGGGGCGGGAGATGCCAATATGTTCAAATACCTCTCGGTGATTGAGTGGATGGACGGTGCTTCCGGTCGAGTCGGTAGACTGCCTATGTCAAATAATTAGTTAAGGACTGCACTCTGCCTCATGGATGCCATGTCAAAGCTCTACGAAAAACGGATCAAGGGCCGCATACAAAAAGAACTCGATTACCGGGAGGACCTCTCCCTAAATTAATTTGGCTTTAGAAGGGGAAGATCTGCTCTTGATTCAGTTTCTAAAGTTAAAAAACTGCTTGGGAAGCAAGAAGGAATCATTCAAGGCACAGAAAATGGTGTGCATTCATAGCTTTCGATGGGGAAAAATTATGCAGGGCCCAGAAAGGAAAAATATCTCCAGTTATTTAATAAATTTGGTCAAGGACTATCTCAGACATAGGAAAATCAAGCCTAAGCAGGAAGAAGAGTGCGGAATACCACAGAGATCAGTGTTGGGCTCCCTCCTATGGAACATTTTCTACGATACCGTCCTCAGTCTCTTCTATTGATGAAAGGAGTACAAACAACAGCATTTGCCGATGATTTGGGCAGACTGCAAGAACGACCTGGTTTACAAAGACCAGGTTTGGTTTCTTAAAAGTGGTGCAAGACTGGATGACACTAAATGGTCTTTAATTCTCTTTTTCTTTCGGTGCCGTGCCTGTTTTTAAGCGTGGGCTATCTCCATGACAATTTGGTTGAATTGGTCTCTATCTGTCGCTACTCGTTCTACTCCCAGTCCGGTCCAATTTCTAATATTTCGCAGCCACGATAGATTTTTGCGACCTATCCATCTTCTGCCTTCAACCTTTCTCTGAATGATCAGGCGAGGGATGTTATATTTGCCCGAAATAACTGACCTTTCTTGTTTTTATCGTGTTCAGGAGTTCTCGATCCCTATTCAGCTGTCTGGGTACTTCTTCATTACTGATATGTGCAGTCCACGGGATCTTAAGGATTCTCCGATAGCACCACATCTCAAACGCTTCTATTTTACTCATGATGTCAACTTTAACCGTCCATGTCTCACATCTGTACAAAAAAATGCTCCATACGTAACAGCGGAGTGTTCTTAAGCGCGTCTGAACTCTGAGGTTTCTATTAGTGAGAGTTGGTTTCCATTTGCTGAATGCCTTACGTGCCATTTCAAACCTCGCTCTCACTTCTTCGTCGCACGTTATGTCACTGTTCAGCCAGCTACCCAAATATTTGCAATGTGATACCAGTTCAATGTTGTGTCCCTTTTGGAATTGTTAATTCATTTGAATTAATGTAATTCAATCATTTATTAAATAAAGGCTATTATTATAACAGAGAAACAAAGGGTGCTCCACAAGACCAACATTTTCAAAAGGCGCTACATTGTAATAACCAACGAGGCTATGAAAGAGGCATCAGTTTAATCTCGAAATCTGCAGTCTCGATCAATATGGGACACAGGGTACTTAGAAATAAATAAGCATTTACGTTCAATGAAAAATGTATATTATTAATGTGTAAAATTAACACTTAATTTTTTTTTTAATTTTATAATAATTAAACATAATTTAAAACAAACACTTAAATACAAAAAAAAAAAAAAAAACAAATACGCTATTTAAAAAATATAAAGTTAGAGACTGTATAAAAATATTATTGTTTTAATTAGCTGTGGCTTCGATATCCGATGGTTGCTGTTCAGGCTCATCATCATTGTAAATATTTTCAGCCATCTGCCATACTTGCATTATATTATCCTCTGATACAGAGCAAATAACCCATGGTTCATTGGGATTCCAACTAAAATCTGTAAACAAACAACAATTGGTATCCCTTTTTCTTTTTATAATTTAATATTTGAACAATTTTTAAAAATGTTTAATTTTTTTAAATTTGCAGATTCAGCCATAACTTTTAGACAACCACAAAACAACAGGGGAAATTGTTGTTATTATTCCTAATTTGTGTTAGAAATGTTGTGATTACGAAACTATTGTGTGTTTCGTATTATTTTATTCTAAATGGTTATTTAATTTATGTATAGACAATCTAACTTTGTGCCAAATCCTATTAAAGCGCGCCACAAATATACGATTGAAAAGTTCTTAGTTCTTTATTTCAGTCATAAATTGTACATTTCAGTGCATAGATATGTCAATATGTAAACAATAATGTTTAAAATAAAAACAATCATAATAACATTCAGAGAAAAAAAAATAAACGACAAATAAACAATTACAATTGCTAAAAAAACTACCGTCCATTAGTATCAACAAACTCCTGAAAGCTGTAGAACACGTTATCAATCAAATACAGTTTTAATTTTCTTTTAAATTGTGTCTCAGTTAGGCAACCCTTAACGTCCTTGGGCAGGAGATTATAACATTGGTAGCCCGCGTATTTTGGTGACTTTTTGTAAAATTCGTGTTTGGGACGAGGCAAGTACAATCGGTCCCTTCCCCTAGTGGAATACTCGTGGTTGTCTCCACACGTACGCGTGCCATCTTTATTTTTGTAAATATGACAGAGTGTTTTATAAAGGTAAATAGATGGGACTGTGAGCAAACGATTTTGTTTAAAAGCCTCCCTACAAGTACCCCTAAAAGGAATATTAAAAATGCAACGCACTGCTCGTTTTTGTAGTATAAACATTCGGTCAATCATACTAGACCTGCCCCAGACCACTATACCATACGCAATTGCTGAATAGATCAATGCATAATATATTGAAAGTAAGACATGCACACTCATGCAAGTCTTGAGCGAATTAATAATATATAAAGATGTATTAAGTTTTTTACAAAGGTGGTCTATATGCGTTACCCAGCCGAAATCCGGATCAACAAAGATTCCTAGCAGTTTAGCAGAATCTGATAGAGGAAGATGGATATGATCAAAGTTTATGTTGAGATCCAATGTTCTTAAAGTGTATAGTAACTGTTTCGTCAAAGTTGATCATCAGCCTGTTACTCCGACACCACACTCGAAACTCATCGAGCGTGACATTTACTTATGTTTTAGAATTTCAGGATCCCTGTCAGATAATAAAAGAGTGGTGTCATCAGCATACATGTACTGAAAACCGTGTGTGATATTTGCAGGAAGATCGTTAACATAAACTAAAAATAGCAATGGGCCCAGTATACTTCCCTGAGGAGTGCCCAGATCAACATTTAAGAAGTCTGATACAACAGATTCAATTTTAACCGCGATTTTTCGGTCCTCCAAATAAGAATGTATCCACTGATTGATCGGTCCACGTATGCCAACTTCTTCTAATTTTTGGCATAGAAAGTCTCTATCAACAACGTCAAATTCGCTGGACAAATCGAATAAAAGAGCCACTACATGGGAGCCGTTATCAATCAGATCATGAACCTGTTGAACAAATTCGACGGTGCAGGTTTCAGTGGAAAAACCTTGTCTAAATCCGTGCTGACAACCGCTTAACACATCACACTGCCTTAAAAATTCAAAAATTCTCTCGGCCACAAGCTTCTCAATCACCTTCGACACAGTGCTTATTAAAGCTATTAGCCTATAATTTGCGATGGCTTTCTGGTCACCCTTCTTATGTAATGGGATGCACAAAGAAATAAAAAACATTGCATTGGCTGAATAACATCGTAGTTTTTTAGTTTGTACAGCAAATATTGCATTAATTTTTCTGTTGATATATTTTACAATAAATTTATTAAAACACAAACACTGTGAATAATTCCTAAAAATCCTAACGAACTACAGTCCACTTACATAACCGAATTGTGCACAAAACACTCTGTCTATTTAAACATAGTATTGTTGTATTATAAGGCGTGATATCTTTCTACCAACTCAGATCAACTGGGCTGATGTGACATGATCACCTGCCGCTTACCATTTCACCGCACCAACGCAGACAAGTGCCTTTTGACGAACGGCGAAAATCAACTCCTAGGTTCACAACTCTGATTTTAGAGAGTACATGCCCCTTGTTATACTAGGGCTGTAGTAATTCACCACAGCTCCGACACCTTAAACATCTACTCAACTTGACAGGCGGGGGTTACACTGTTCATAACATTGTCTCGTATACTAGAATCAGGGTGATCTGATTCCGATTCATGCTCCCTCTCAAGGGAGAGGCACATGAAAGTCTTTTCGCATCTCCCACTGCCACTCAGGGGTCCGCTACTACACGCATCCGTTTGCCCTGCCCTGCGACACCGACATCAAAACTTGAGTTAAACCCAAAAGTTGGATGAAGATCCACTTTTTTATCGGAAACTTGTGTTCAGCGACGAAGCTCATTTCTGGTTGAATGGATACGTGAACAAGCAAAATTGCCGTATTTGGTGTGAAGAGCAGCCAGAAGCATTGCAAGAACTGCCAATGCATGCCGAAAAATGCACTGGTTGGTGTGGATTATGGGCCGGTGGCATGATTGGACCGTACTTTTTCAAAGACGACGAAGGCAGGAACGTTACTGTGAATGGCGAGCGCTAGCGTGCGATGAGTACAATTTTTTTTGCCTAAAATGGAAGAGCTGGAGACGGGGCCACATGCCACACAGCACGCGAAACAATGGCCCAATTAAGAAGTGAGTTCAGTGAACAGTTTATTTCGCGTTTGGGGCCTGTCAATTGGTCGCCTAGATCGTGCGATTTAACGTCTTTAGACTATCTTTTGTGAGGCTATGTTAAGGTTCATAACTATAGGGCCGTCAACATTTACATGAAATCATCCTTAAACATTGAATGATATATCGCTCTATCGACTCAAATAAAGATTTCAAACATTTCTCTAAATTTTATGTGTTTTTTTTAGCTCAAATCCGAAAGTTCTTAAAAAATCACCTTTTTGTACAAATGGATATTATTTTGTGGTTCTTTTTATGCCTATGCCTAACTATAATAATAATAATCTTTATTAGCCATCACAGATACAAACAATGTACATTGGCAAGTCAATTCAATTGAATTACCAAACATAACGAATCTTGGTTGCAAACAAACGCAAGAAAATAAGTTAATACAAAAACAAAGATAAAAACACATGTCATACATCTAAAATCAGTTAATAAAATAGCCGAAAATAGACGAATCACAGAAATATCATAACTACGTCCAACAACAATAAGCAACAGCAAAATACAAATAAACTAACATAAATAAAATATAAAACGAAGTTACGAACAGACATACAACAATATATGACATATGATACAATACAACAAATAAATAAAATATATACTGAAAATAAAACTATACTGAGGCAGTAAATTCATGTAGGCTGTAGTACGCGCCATTTATTAGAAATTTTTTTAATGATTTTTTAAAAACGTTCTCAGTTGGGCATCACCTTATAACTGAAGGAAGACTGTTAAAATAGGAATAGCCAGCATACAGTGGCGATTTTTTAAAAAACTCATGTTTGGGGCGAGGCAGGTATAAATTATCCCTTCCTCGAGTAAGATAATTATGATTGTCTCCGCATGTCCGTGTTTGCTGTCTGCGTTTAAATATGAAACCAAGCAATTTGTATAAATAGATAGAAGCATATCATTCTCTCTAAAAGCCTGTCTGCAGGTCCCCCTGTATGGTAAGTTGAATAAATATCGAATTGCTCTTTTTTGTAGAATGAACACTTTGTTCATTTCTGTGCATCTCCCCCAGATAGCTGTTACATGAGCGTAATATACTGAGATGAGAGATTGCTTGTCCATATAAGCTTTTAAAGAATACAGCACGTACAAACTGTTACTAAGTTTACTACGAAGGTTGTTAACATGTTCGATCCAATTAAGTTCAGGATCAATATAGACGCCCAACAATTTAGCCGATCCAGCCCATGGCAAAAGGTTTTCAAAATGTATATTGAAAAGTAGTGGACTTAATACTTATTGAAATGTAAGGCGACAGTCTTACCATAATTAACAATCAGTCTATTTTTTTGGCACCAGGATTGAAATTCCTTCAGAGTCACATAAATTTTATTTTTTAACGCTTCAGGATTTTTTTCATGTAAAAGTATGGAGGTATCCTCAGCGTACATGTACACCGAGCCCTGAGATATTTGCAGGAAGATCGTTAACATACAACAAAAAAAGTAGTGGCCCAAGTATGCCACCCTGCGGAGTACCCAAATTAACTTCTTGGAATTCTGATATATGTGATTTAATTTTTACGGCCATTTTCCTATTACTCAAATAAGAGTTGATCCACTCGTTAACTGGCCCACGTAAACCCATCTTCCTGCACAAAAAAGCTTTATCCACCACATCAAAAGCACTGGTCAAATCGAATAACAGGGCCACCACATAGTGTCCATTATCCGTCAAATTATGTATTTGCTGGACGAAATCGAACGTGCAGGTTTCGGTAGAGAAGCCGGGCCGAAATCCATGCTGACATTTGTTTATAATTTTTGCAGCATTTAAGAAACCAAATATTCTCTCAGAAACTATCTTCTTCATGATCTTAGAAAATGCACTCAAGAGCGATATCGGTCTATAATTAAATATTGGAACAACGATGGCATGCTTAAGTTGTTCAGGGAATATACCATACTGAACTGATATTTGTCAATTCAGCTATAATTGGAGACAATATTTGAGTCGCGCCCTTTATAATTTTTAGAGGTATATTATCCATCCCAGTTGATTTTCTTATTCGGCATATTTTTGATTATTTTGGCTACCTCTCGGTCAGTAACAAGAGTGAAAAACATGCTACGATGGTTCACAGGATCAACCGTGCAATGGTTCCCAATAAAATGCGACTCCAATTTGTTTTTTACTACCGTCCTGAAATATGTACAGAAAATAGTGAAGACCTCAGAGGGGTTTGACACATGATTATCGTTATTATTGACCATAATCGTACTGTTTGCATTTCTGGTTTTACCTGTAATCTCGCTAAAGAAATTTCATATCGTTTTTGAGTTGTTTTGAGATCTTACTAAGGACTGATTATAAATCGCACTCTTTTCACACGCTATCCTTTTATTAATTTGCTTCCGAAATTCTCTGTAAGTCCTTTGTGAATTTTCATCTGGTATATGCTGGCTTAACCAGCTCAAGTTCTGCAGCTCCAGGTAGCTAACTAAAGTTTCCGCTTTTAAAACTGAACCACCCGGTATAGGCCTATAGATTGATTGATTTATCCTCGACCGAGCCTTTCCTTTTATGAATCGGAATAACCATAGAAGTTTTCAAGATAGATGGGAAAACAGACTGTTCCCAGCACAGATTAAACAGCTTTGCAAGTGAAATCAGTATATCATTAACGATAAATCTTACAATCCTAAGACAAGAAAATTTTTATTTTTCAAACTAAGGATGATATTTCGAACGTCAACAAAAATCACTTGTTCAAAATGTACGCTTTCAGCAATGGAGGCTATTTCAGCTGCTCCAGATTCTCTTCGAAACAGACCGACTCAACAAAAAGTAAGAGTAAGTTCAGGCCTCAGGATTATCGACCCTGTTTACCACACGTTACTGATTTATTATTTACCATATAGCCCTAGTTGGATTAGAAGAACTGTTTATTTTTAATTACCTGAAATTTTCGCAGTGTGACCACCATGAATAAACAGTAATTCTGGAGGACCATCTTCCGCATCCTCTGGACTTTGTTCCTCACCAATTTTACTCAAATCCCAAACGTGCAATCTTCTATCAGTGCCTGATGATGCCAAGATTGTCTCATTATGGGGTGACCACTGTACCTGTATACAAAACGTAAATCAATTAAGTTACAATCGATTACATCTTCACATATTTTAATTTTACCTGGAAAATTTCATCTTTATGTGATTCAAAGCTGTGTAATTTCAATTTGAGATTTCGTAGATCCCATAGAGCCACAGTCTTATCTGCTGAACCTGTCGCTAAAATGAATTCAGAATATGGATTGAAACTGAGACAATTAACTTCGGCTGTATGAGCATCTACGGTGTGTGACGGTTTGCTGGTATTATTACATCTGAAAAAGTAATTTAAATCAGTCCATCGTGCTCAACGATTAAATATGTCACTATCACTATAGAATGATAACAGTCGTACATGAATTCAAAGAGTTGAGACCTATTTCAATACTTATGCCGGCATTTTCTAAACGAACATATTAACCAATGTAACATTAAGATTAAAATTACACTGCGACCTATCGTGTCCTCCTGTCTTGAGTTACTTGAACTGTGTCTCAAGTTAAAACTCTTCTTCAAATTCTAGAGCTCTTAATTTCATGCACCTTGCGTTGGATTCTTCTCAACTTTAACTGTTAATAAACTTAGTCTATTTAAACTTGGTATTCGGTGTTTCAATCTTTTAGATAAGGTCCTTATTTTCAATAGTTCACGTTAAACCTAAACGTGACAATATGTTTTCTATTGTGACAATGTCCATTATTATCTTGCCGAAATCGACCGGAGCGGCCAATCTCCAGTGATGTCGATTCTCCCTCTGCCTGTACCCCCCAGCTCGAGAAAGAAAATAAGTGTGTCTGAGGCGTACAGATACAAACAACCCCCCATCGTCCTACCGTCTCCGACAGGTGTCAGTGGAGCATAACCGATCCCATCTACTCCATACTCCGCATGGTTAGTAAGTGAGAACCCCTGACACATGTGCCCTAAACAGACGCAACTTCCTTCTGCATCCTGCTTGCTAAGTTTTCTGCCATATTATGGCAAGCAGGGATCTTCTGTTGATTTGAAGTCAGCGTATGTGGCATGCCTCTCAATGACCCTATAATCAAAACCACAAGGATCACAGTCCCTTTATTGGTTTTGGAACCGTCTGTACACCATTTGATAGTGTTTTGCTGCTGTGTAAGTTCCCTTCCCAGTCCCTCTTGTTACTTAACTTTGTGGTGAAGTTCTTATGAAAGTTTAGTTTCGTCACTAGGGAGGTTTAAAGATGAAACATTTTGTTGAAGTCATTTCTAACAAAACCGAAGACCACAGACTCTAGGGATGGTTTCATGACGATTTGACATTAATCATCATATCCAAAAATGCTCCCCCGAGGATATAGAAGTTTGAACTTACCTTGTATCCCATATCATTAATTTCTGATCATCTGCAACAGATCCAAAAAGACTTTCATGCAACAAGTGCCATGCCACATCTTCCACTACAGCGGTATGTCCAGTAAAAATGGTTTTTGCATCGATAATCCTGTTATCTTTTGGTGTTGCATTGATATCCCACAAACATATTGTGTGATCATCACTTGCAGACAGCAAATAACCATTTAAATTGGGATTCCACGAAAGACCATAACCTTCCTTTTGATGACCTCGTAGCCGGAGATCTGGATGACATTCACCATTTGGATCTGGTTTACTTGGATGTTTGGTGTAGTCGAATACTGTGTACATAGAAAAAATTATTAATGTCTTATCGGTTTAACCAGAAAAGTTAGTTACAGTACATTTCAGCTACTGTTAACCACACTCGTACTAGCCCTGCTAGTCAATTACTCAATAAAAAGATGAGAGAATAATTATAGTTTTAAGATTAAGGTGGTAAGGAAAGCTGCACATGGTCAGTCAACAATAAAAAAATTAAAACACAATTACAAAACAGAAATTAAAATAATTCCAAACACAAACAGTCTACTGATCCCCCTTTAGAGAAAAAAGTAAATTTTCTTGTAAAGGCCGCAATGGTAGTGCAGTCCTTCACAGACACGTCCAATTCATTATACCTGTGTGTGTTGTGTGTGTGTGTGTCCGAGTTCAGAAGCAATTTGGATGTCACATAACCTGGCGTCAAACCGAGTTTCATTTCATGAATCAGTTTAAGAGTCCTAAATTCTAAATTCTCAGACACCGAGAACCAATCCAAAAATCGCCCTCATAGCTGTATTCTGCAATTTCTGAAGCCGATCTATCGCGTTCTTATTTGCATTGTACAAAATGGAGGCAGAAAATGTATAATGGGGCAATACAAGAGTATTGTAAGCCATTAATCTTGAATATCTCGTCAATGAAGTGGCTATTTTGAGACTCTTGAAATAACAAACAATACATGGTCTTTAAAAGTCAGATTACTATCGATAATAATACCCAAATACTTCATACTTTCCACACTCTCCACGACTTCACTGTTCATCATTATTTTTGTGTTTAAATTAGAATATTCAGCGTGGATGTGTTTACTGCTGAAAATCATACATTTTGTATTATTATTCAATTTAATTAATTACCGTTACACCAAGAAACAACGCGAGACAGATCCATATTCAAGGTATCCACTTCGGAAAGGCTATTACTCGAAAAATAGATAAGAGCATCATCAGCAAATAGATGCATTTTGCTGTGATCAACGGCATGCACAACCTCATTAATATAGAGTAGAAACAAGAGCAGTCCCAAAAAAATACCCTGTGGTACGCTATGAACATTCTCTATCTCCGGTGAAACAAATCCATTAATTTTTGTCCTTTGTTTTCTATTCTCTAGATAGTCGGCAAGCCAAGCTAAAGCAATTAATTTCAATAGAAGTTTTCCCCTATCAATAGTCTCGAAAGGTCGCTTGATATCCAAGAAAACAGCCCCTATTATTCGACCACAATCAGAGTCACTCTTCTAGTCAAACAATATACATTCTGGACAGCCGTTTCACAACCATGACCCTTACGAAACCCTGACTGATTTACGTAAAGCAAATCATTTGTATTCACAAACTCCAATCATTTTTTCGATAGTTGATAACATATTTATTGGCCTCAGATCACTAGCGTCTACGACCCGATGAACTTTAGGTACCGTAGTGACAACCGAAACTTTCAAAGCAGACGGAATCCTACCAGATTCCAGAGAAAAATTTATTAAATTTAGTAATGGTTTATCGATAGCAGAATAAATATTTTTTAAAGATTCAGCAGTAAACTTTATTGGGCAAACCAAATACTACCTTTTTTAAGTCGCTTAGATCTAAGAGTATAAAATTATCCATTGTTAACACAGAAGTTTGGTTATGTACGATCGCAAATTGAAGGTGCACGAGATAGCTGACATTGTAAGGATATCAGATGGTAGTGTTTTTACCATTTTACACAAACATTTGGGTATGCGAAAGTGGGTACCGCGTGAGCCCACCGTATTTAAGTCCAATGATGAAGTAATCGCTGAAGCTGAGGCCTATTTTGACGAGAAAAAGAAATCGTACTATAAAAGTGGTATCGAAAAGTTTGAAAATCGCTATATTCGTTGTATTGTCCTCTAAGGCAACTATCGAGTATTGACAAAATTTGGACTGATTGAATGTGTAATACTTTTCCTATGGTCTGGAAGAATGCTAAGGTGTGTCCTGTTTTCAAGAGCGGAGATCGTGCGGATATAACCAATTATGGGCCTATATCAATTCTGTCTAATTTTTCTAAATTACTTGAAATAGTCCTTTACAATCGTATTTATCCAATTGTTCAACATGGGCTGGTCCAATATCAGCATGGTTTCATTGCACACAGGTCCACACTTACAAATTTGTCAATTTTTTCACAATACGTGTCTGGGACGTTGGATAACCGCGGTCAGGTTGACGTTGTATACACCGATTTTTGCAAGGCGTTTGATAGAATTGATCATACAATCCTTATACAAAAGTTTCAGCATTTTGGCTTTAGCGCTGATGCCGTCTGTCTTCTGCAATCTTATATTACTGATAGTGTGATATATTTTTTGATTCTCTGAATGAAATATTGTCTTCCGCGGAATCAATACTAAAGGAACTTGATGTTAATTAATACTTGTGTACTTTGGTTGATTTTTGTTGTTTATTGATGTACCTACTGTTATTTAATAGAGTTAAGCTTTAATTATAGTTGGTTTTTGTATGCATTGCTCTGTAAATGGAACTTGTTCTGTTGAGTAATAAAGCTATTATTATTATTATGAAAATGTGAAGAGCCTATCTGATTTTGGAAACAAGACGCATTTGAATTATTTATCCGAATTTGCTAGGAAAGCCTCCTGGTTCTTTATTTTCTTGAGGAGCTCTTAGGTAGCGATTCAGGGTTTAAAACATTCTTACTCTTCAAACATGTAGGTACATTTGTGACCAGGTGCGGCTGGTGCATGAGAGCTGCAGACCCAAAAAATTATAAGTATGTTAATAATTTAAGGACAAGTGTGTCTGAATTGCATCACATCGTTGGCTTGTGCTTGTCACTCGTTTAAACAGCTTTTATATTGGTATTTATACTGCAAATGCATCCCTTAGGAAAGAACCGATACAAATATACAAAAGAGTAAACATAATGAACGCCTCGACTAGCCTTTACTATTTTAGTTGGTCTACATTAGAAGAGACTATGCACTA
Organism: Apoderus coryli; assembly: GCA_911728435.2. NCBI lineage: Eukaryota > Metazoa > Arthropoda > Insecta > Coleoptera > Attelabidae > Apoderus > Apoderus coryli. Next base: position 10,193,749 of record OU452215.1, on the reverse strand, counting down.
GTAAACATACCCCCGCTATTTTCCGCACACACCTCACCCTACGTTTAAAAATATTCAATAACAATTCTTACCTAACACATCACTGCTTGGGGTTTTGGTTGCAATGACGCACGGATTCTGGGGCATGTATCGAGCTCTATTCACTTCCCCTTCGTGATTAATCTTGATTTCTATCTCAATTTTTCCGGAGACTGATCCAAATCCACCAAACTCACCTAAATGCACAAACAAATGTAATTAAAATTTCTTATACTTTGCCAAGCACCCCATTCAAGTATGTACCGGGTGTACAGATAAGAAAGGATGCCGGCTCTAACTCGAAAAGTAATCATGTTACGGTTGTAGTAAAAGCAGACAAGGGAAATCGCTGGAAAACAGTTTTAGTAGTATTAGAATTCACTAGATGGAAAGAGCATGTAAAAATAACGAAAACCGTGAAAACCTTTTACAAATGTCCTGGTAAAACTGAAGAAATTCCGGTGTTTTTGAAACCTTAAATTCTACTATTGTTCAGGGCTAATAAAATTTAAGGCAGGACATTCACAACCTTAACTTCCACCAGAAAACACAAATTTAACAGTTCAATTAGTACGAACAAAGTTACCTTTCTCATTATCATAATGCGAAGCATCGAACTGGGCATCTTCGTTGGGTAATTGAACGCTGGCAATCAGTAGATGATTTTGTTCATCAGAAGTGTGCGTTCCTAAAATTAAGCGGTGAATGGAATGATCTTTGCCATCGGGTCTCGTAACGTCGGGTAACCATTGTGCCGTTAAAGAAGGCCATTCCAAAGCATGGGTCATGACCAAATCGTACAAGAACGGCGTATTTTTCTTCCATATCTTGTATTCTTCATTTATTACTCGTTCCTCAACGGCATCATCAAATGTTTCTAAAACAGATATTACATTATACATAGTAAATTAACATTTGGAGTTCGGTAAAAGACAACCTGTATCAACTTTATCGGCCATGATTTACGCCTGGCTTTTAAACTTTTCCCTATTACATAAAATTCAAATTATGGGCTAGTATTAAGAAAATGTTTAAAATAACAATAGTTTATGAACAAAAAAATGAAACGAATATCCCAACACCATCCCGCCAAACAGACGCCAAAATATTGACAACTGACATAGACATTTGATATCCCAGAAGGCCAAGAAGGGAAGAGGAAAGAGGATTAGTTATTTAGAGAGATATACACACAGCTAACAGTGTATGTTAGCTGTGATATAAATATCGTGTTATTGATCTCACAGATTACACGGTGAAATTTAAACTTACCGAAACAATGAATATACTTCTTATAATATAATTTCTCTTTATAAATATATTCTTATATCTCTTATATAGTATGAAAGATTTTAATAAAAAATCATAATCGATGTATTTCAAATTATTATTTAACTAGAAATAAAGACCTATATAAGATATGAAGTCGATTTTTTATTGATTGATGAAACAATAATTATTTTAAATAAATAAACCCATATTGGAGTATTTTAATCACACGCAAGCAATAAACAATAAGTTCTTTCCACATTTATATGTCACTTATTACGTTCCGATAAAAAGTGTGGGGTATTGTTTTATTTATAGTATTTAACCTCTTTCGGCTCAAGGTTTTATAGGCAGTCGGTGTCCAAATATATAATATAAGATTTCTATGGTGTCCAACCATTAATTAATATTAATCCAACCCAACCCAAGGTTAAAATTAACCTTGGGCCAACCATAAATATATTATATAGATCGCTCAAAACCGTATGCGCATCCGATTGCGCAACGGAATAAAGGGAGATAGAGAAACAGCCAGTCAGTTTGATTTGGTTTTGTCGTTGTTGCCAACTTACTTCATTATTTCATTGCCTCATGTTCAAAGGACACATAAAATTAGTATATAGTGGTGTAAAAATATTAGAATAATCTATATCATTATGAAAGAGATATGATAAAATTGTTGGTTTTATTACTGCAAAATTATATTTAATTTTAATACTCATATTTTTTATGAGGCATAAAATTTGACATTTATATACCAGATACCAGGTTATGTGTGTATTATAATCCTTATATTTTATATCTTAGATTAGGTACTCTCTTTTTTCTTATCTAAGTTTTATAATATTTTTATTATTATCACAAAATGGCAGCGCCCTATATTCCATCTGTCATTTGAGTGATGTAGTTATCTTGTTCATCAACCCGAGAATACCCATGTGGTAGTTATTCTCGCGTCTATCATTAGGCGATGTCCTTTTTCATTTCAGCTCCTTTCAACTGATGTGATATTATCAATTCCTAAGGACTTATCTATGGATTGTAAATAGTGATTGATATCGCTAGCTTTCTTTTGTAAAAAAACGTACAAAAAAGTGAGGAGTCGAAAGAAATAGAATTATTTAAAATAATTATGCAGAATCAACTACATCATTACTTGGTCCTTCGTTTGGCTTAAAGAATAGCAAATACAACTAGAATTGACATAGCAATTTTGATAAAATTATGATTTTTAAAATTCCATTCTGTTTCTGTTATTTATTTTAGATGTGTATACAATTAAAATATAAATAATTTATTATGTATGAAATATTAATAAAATGTAAATTTTAAAGTTTACAAAATTAGCCACAGTGGTGACCTCTATTGAGCAAGAGATCGAAGATGATAAGGAAATAAGAAAAGTCGTAAAATAATCACAGAAAGCACCTTATTTTAATCAAAATCAAACTTTGCCATGGTAGTGCCTTAAATTTATTACAGAACATTTGACGTACGATATGAATGGTGTTTCGCGTGTGTGTATTAATACAAAATACACATCAAAACAATAGAAAGGGCTGTGAAATTACAAGAACTAACGTTAAATGTGGTTCGAGTGTTTTTGTGTTGTGTTTTAAATATGTCTAATGTACCGCCAAAGTTTTATCAGTTGTGTCGTTTGTGTTTATCTAATGATAAGGAAGCCTCATTGTTATCAGTTTTCGAAAAGCAAGCATTGGAAAGGGATTTACCAAAGAAGATCCTAACGTGCCTGTCAATATTGGTAGGTGATTCATTTTTGTTGATAACTAGATAAGTCATATCTGTTTTTAACTTAACGGTAGTAAAATATAGATGACTGCCTATCCAAACAATGTTATTCTTTTGTATCATAAATATACGGTGTGATAGCACAGCTGCATATAATGTTTATTTTTGGCTATTTTAAAGTCATTTTAATGATATAAATAATATCATCTTTTTTGTTTTTAAAACATCTGCCTTGCGTGGGACGTAAGGATGCATTGTACAGTTGATTACAGTGGTCCAGTTTAATTTTTAATCATTTCTCTTGACTAACACCTGACATAAGTATTTGTGATGCTGTAAATAGAAAGTTTGGCAAGATACACAGCATCGATAAGATGGTTCTGTAATGATAAGAAGTTGAAGTTTCTTTGTGTTTAGCAACCGCTCACTTTATAACATTGTGAATAATTTGTGTGTAGGTACATTATTATTCTCTGAATTGAATATAAAAATTTATCTAAACAGGTTTTGTTATCAGTATTTTTGATTCAATGTTGTTAGGTAATACCGGGACCCATAGCGTTAATATGTTAAATGATTCTAACAAAAACAATTAGATCGCCATCTGGTAAATATATCACATGTTGAACACTAATTTGAGATTGTTGTGTAGGTACCTATTTCCTCTGCTCATTTTTTGACAGTACCTGCTTAGGACATAGGGGTATCTTCCTTCGCACTCATGTGTTATACACTCTGTCCCATTTAGTTCGAGACGGATTGGGATCAATTTTTTTGTTCCATGAAGTTCTTCTGACCAAGCTTTCTCGATATGGTGTGCGGGGACTCTCGTTGCAGCTGCTGCGGTCGTACCTGACTGGCAGAGGGCAGACAGTGGCTCTTCGGTCGGAGCTGTCTGAGGTGAGGGTATTAACGAGTGGAGTGCCCCAGGGCTCTGTGTTGGGTCCGTTGCTCTTTGTCGTTTATATTAACGACCTATAGATAGATATTTATTCACCATCTTATGTTACATAACATGTATAGTACGTCATAAAAAAACAAAAATTAAACAATCCAAGTCACATCAACAAAGAAAGGCTTACAAACAAATTAAAATAGCAACAACATAAAACAAACTAAAATCTAAAAAAATCTTACAATATCGCTTCTGAAATAGTCCTCAAAGGTATAAAAAGCTTGAGATATCAAAAATGATTTAATACTTTTGGTGAACTGGACTTCACCAAGGTTCTTTATGTGAGACGGCATCAGCTTATTATAAAATTTAACACAATAATAGTCAGAACCTTTCCTAGTCCTTAATAGGCGGTGAAATTCAGGCAATATGTCATTGCGATTTCGCGTACCATAATTATGCATATCAGAGTGAAGAGTGAAATGCGAGGCATTGGTTCGAATGTAGCCAAGACAGTTTAAGATGTACAAGGAAGGCAAAGTAAGTAGTCCGTGTTCAATAAAATACTTTTTACAGCAGTCACGCCAACCGAGCCCCAACATTGTACGTAAACATCTCCTCTGTAGCTTGAAGATTTTCATTGCATGGGAACTATGTCCCCAGTTCAAAATACCATACGACATACGGGAAACAAAATAACCATGATATACCGTCAACAGACTGGCGATTGAAACACTCTGCGCAAGTCTTCTGATCAGATATATGACCCTGGACAGCGCGCACCCAAGTTCTCGAACATGACTCTCCCAGGTTAATTTAGGATCAAGATGAACCCCAAGGAACTTCACGCGAATATCGCTCTGAAGATCGATAGGCGCAGAAGGCAATGTAAAGTTCATGCTCTGTTTTAGCCTGATTCAAGCTCAGTTGATTTGCCAGAAACCAATTGCCTATGTCAGTCTCAACAGTATTAACCAACTCCCCTAAAGGGTCGTTTGGTCGATATCTAATCAGACTAGTTGTGTCGTCAGCAAAGAGGATTATATTTGACTCTTCTTGAAATTTATATAAATCATTTACGTATATTAAAAACAATAAAGGTCCCAAAACCGACCCCTGGGGCACACCCCGTCCAACCCTTCGTCTCTCCGAGTATCGTCCCCCATACAAAACGTGCTGAAAACGATCGCTGAGATAAGATCCAACCAGGGCAACACTGTCAACATCAAAGTTATAGTAAGAGAGTTCCTGAAGAAGTATCTCGTGTGAGACACAGTCAAAAGCCTTAGTGAGGTCATAAAAGGAAGCAAAGGTGTCACAGCCCCGCTCCATGCCATCCGAAACATATTCCAAAAGGTTATTAATTGCAAGAGTAGTAGATCTCTTATTACGAAAGCCATATTGACCTTGCATAAAGAGATTATTTGCTTCAAAATATTCAGTTATTTGATTTTTAATAATAGACTCAAAGATTTTCGAAAAAATTGGTCGATAGTTACTGGGATCATCAACCGATCCTTTATTTTTGTAGATTGGAATAACCCTTGCCTCCTTCAAGACCGCCGGAAATACAGCGTCACCAATGCAATGGTTTATCAACTTAGTAAGCGGCACCACTAGCAGATTCTTTAAAGTCCCAATAATCCTAACATTAAGCTCATAACAATCCGCGCTTTTTGTATTTTTCATACTTGATAGTTTTTCACGTACTTCATTAAAGGTTACCGTTCTCAAACTAAATCCAGCAGGTCTAGTGGGAGACATATATTTCTCAAAAGTGACCGATGTGGCTGGTAGCTGTTTTATGATATCATCAGCCGCAGTTGTAAAGTAGTCATTTAAAATATGCGCAGTCAAGTTCTCAGCTATCCCGAGATTTGGAGTTGATTCTCAATCCTTGACCAGTCTCCACACAGCAGCAGGCCTATTAATAGCGGATGCAATATACTCCTCATAAGCCCTTCTTTTGGCCTTAGAAAGTTCAGCTCGATATTGTTTTTTATAGTGTCTTAAGGCGACTTTAGATACAGACTGAGAATCTGATTTATGAATCAAATGCATGGTGCATAGCAGATCTCTCATCCTGCGCAAATCATCGCTGAACCAATTTATGCGACCCAGCGCTGATCCAGCAGTGACTGTTTTAGATTTAAGAGGAAAACAACTTTCAGCTGTATTTGCAATGACATTAGTAAACGTTAGAAATCTACTATCAATGCTTATATTTTGATCATCGATAAAGTCCCAATTAATATTCTCGATTCGATTGTACAAGTTAAAAAGTCCGTATTGAGTTATGGGTCTGTACTTAACTAATTTTTGCAACAGGCTCCGTCGGGGAAGTGCGCCCTTCAAAGGTGAAAGAAATGCCATTGTGATCGGACAGATGATGTAAATTAAAAGGTTTGAATGTTGTGCGGTTAACATTTATGTTTGTGAATACATTATCCAGACACGCACTACCTCGAGTTGGAAAAGACACAGAGCCATGCAAGCCATAAGCCCGAAAAAAATCACACAGGTCGGTCGCTCTTGGATCAGCCGTTTCAAAATGGACATTAAAGTCTCCCGTGACAATGACACTCTGGGACAAATGTATACTCAAAAGCCATAATCTCAAAAAACCGACAGAGATCTCCATTTGGCGATCTATAAATAGTGACAATGTGGGTAGAAAAGGTTTTTAGGAAAATTCCCGCAGCCTCACAGTTCACCTCTTCCGAATTTCCGGAGATATTCAGAACTCTGTACTCAATATTGTTTTTTAGGTATATTCCTACACCTCCATGATACTTTGCAGTTCTACAGAAACCCGCGACAGCCCTGTAATCCCCACAACCTGTAATAGAAAATTCATTTCCATTCAACCAGTGCTCGTTTATACACAAGCAATCAAATAGTTGGTCTTTGAGAACCATTTCAAAATCCAAAATTTTATTTCTTAAACACTGAACGTTCGCATGAAGCACTGAAAAAGTCACGACGCCTGAGCTCCGTCTCAATGAGGTACAGTTCACAGATCGTTTATTGGTGGGAACACTCTTCAAACCTTCGTTATTGGAGGATCCACATTGGCCTTCGGTAGCACCCACGGTTTCATAAAAAACTTAGATACTATGACACCAGTAGGCCATATATCCCTCTGCCATGCGCCTTTAAGATTATTCTGGTTTATAGTAACTTTCATAGAACAGTAAAGTCCCAAAGTCTAATCAGTTCGTCGCCATGTTCAGTAGAATTTTTGTTTGGTTAAAATCTGTCTGTTTGTCTGCATTTTTTCAGTAAGCGAGTCTACAGTCTGACAGAATGACAGACGTTTAAAAAAAAAATTGCTTACGCGTTTAGTTTATTTTTAGCAAAAGATTGATTATGTATATTATTCTGTATTTTTGTTATTTTTTTTTTTGCATTTTAATAAGCGGCTCCCAACGTTTGTATCATTTATCCTTTCGTTTGCATAATAATCAATCAAATTACGTGAGTCATATTCGTCAGCCTAGGCATACAGTGCCACTTATAAAATTTTTCAATTATTGTGACAACAAAAAGTATTTATTTACTATGCGTAGGCGTTGAAAATCCCATGGATGAGATAAGAATAATGAATAGATACCTACTATTATACAGGGTTATTTTGTATACGATATAGCCGTGCGTTAGAAATATTAATTCGGTGTTAGAAAATATGAATTTTCGGAATTCAGGGTACATAATTCAAGATTATCTTTTATTCTAAAATATTTCTCCCAAAGTCGTAGCACTTCCGGTTATACTGGAACTCGTCATTAACTTCCTTATTTTAAATTCCTCACCCAGTATATATGAGGGGATAGGTAGGTAGTTAGGTATACTTACACGATATTATAGAAAACAAAAATAGTTTTATTAAGACAATGAAGACAATTATTGCTAAAACAGGTCATTTCAAGCTCGTAATATAATATGAGGGTTACCTTTTATATTTTATAAATACAATGAAAAGATCAAATTGATTTACCAAGTCACTCAAACATACTAATTACTAAAAGGTGATACTATTATTAGTAATTAAGTCTCGAACTGAGGCCCTGAAACGTTGACCAGACAAACACGCCACTTCAACAGGCAATGCGTTGTACAATCGTCAGATACTGTAACTGAACGACCTCTCAAATAATGCAGTGCTATGTAGTGGCGGAGTAATAACGTGACTATTGCGAGTATTTATAGAATGACCACGACCTCCATACTCAATTTTATTGAATAAATATAGAGGAGTCTTCGAATGCACAATTTTATTGTACAAAACAAGTAGATGTAGAAGTCTCCTCTGTTCCATTCTCATCCATCTCAGTTCAATAATCTTAGCACTCACTCCACGATCCCTCCCTCGAATGCCAGTTATTAAACGCACACAAGAATTCTGCATGAGCGGAATCCTATGCTCATCGGTACCAAGTAGGCAGGGCCCATAAACGACATCGCCAACATTAAAGTGTGACAGAACCAGACTATCATAAAGCATTTTCCTGGTGGACTGGTTCAATAAAAGTCGTTGACTGTATACTATCTTCAGGTTGCAGAACGCTTTTTCCCTAAACCACAAATCAGCGTCAATTAACATTCCCAAGCATTTAACAACAGTTTTACATTTCAAATCAACATCATCTAGATTAAGTTTTAACAAGGTGGAAGCAGCAGTTCTGGCCTGATGCGTTCTCAATAGCAACAGCTGTGTCTTGTCTGGATTTATAGCAAAGGCAGTGATTCTTAGATAGTTCCACAAGACTCCGCAAATCGTAATTTACATGCTCACAACTTTGAGCAATATCCGTCAGCCTAAAGGATATATATACTTGAGTATCGTCAGCATATAAATGAGCTGAGCAATATCTCAATCTCTCTGTGAAGTATACAAGGACAACAGCATTGGCCCAAGAATCGAACCATGAGGCACACCACACTTTAAGCTCCTGCTCTGTGAGACCTTGCCATCCAAAACCACAGCCTGATATTTATCATGAAGATAGGAACCAAGCAATTAATAATTAATTACAATTAAGTACATTGAATCGTAATTAATTATATACCCAGCCCTGCTAATATCAATCACATGTTAATTTTTAGGTGAAGGAAAATGACACGTTACCAAAAGTAGTCTGTATGCAGTGTTCTGAACAATTAGAAACATTTTCAAGGTTTCAAGAGATTGCACACAAGGCGGAAGACTTACTAAATGATTATTTATTGTACACTCAGCAACTACAAGGAACAGAAGAGGTAAGCTTTTTTACTAAAAACTGTTTATTAATAATTAATTGTGGGAGCAAAATTACGAAAAAGTAAGTTGTGGTTGAGAATGGTGCAAAAGTAATCAGTTGGATAGCAGGTAAGAAATTCATAACTAAAAACACAGCAACAGAACGCACTGGAAAACTGCTATCATCAAGCTGCGAGTAACCATGGGACTCCTCACCGGGCACTGCGCCTTGAAAAACTACCTAATTAAGATCGGGCTGTATACAGGGTGGGCCATTAGTGTGTGGGCGGATAATCTCAAGACCTATAAGCAATAGAGAAAAAAATCCTTTACAAAACTTTTAGGCACTGAAGAGATCAATCAATCATACAGGGTAGTTTACAAACGCGCAGCAAACCAAACTTGCTTTTTCTTAATGCGACACCCTGTATATTTTAACAAAAGTGAATGGCGCTCTAAAAGACATCCATCAATCTGACTTAGGTTATTGAAAAATATATGATCACACAACTGTTAGGCTATTAATGTAAATAAAGAAACTATTTGACACAAGCAATTTGTCTGTCGGTTAGAAAAAACATCTTACCAAAACCAAATTATGACGTGAAACTAGAAGTGTCAACTAAACTAAAATAAGTGACACCAACGTTAGAAAAAAATATTACCAAATTATGAAAAACCAACGAACCCAAAATAAAAGATACGATAGTCCTAAAAATAACGTCCATCACTATTAAGGTTAACGTTATTTTAACATCTGGCTATGCGCTAAGTATTTCTCAGATTATAACAACATTAATTATTAATAAGCAGCATGTACAGGGTGATACAAAAAAACATTAATTAGCCCACATTTAAGAAATTTTAAATGTATAGAAATTTATATAAGTACGAGGTGAATCAAAAATGTATTTCTTTATTTTGTTAAGGACAAAAAAGTAATATTTTGAATATAATTTTGATAGAGGTTATCTACGGGGTAACTCAAAAATGTTTATTAATGTTATTTATTATTTAAGACTTTTAGACACGGTAGAATCTTATCAGCGATAGGTGACTTTTTATTTCCTTTAAAAGAGAAATTTTTAGCGTAGGCTTTAGATTTATATACGGGGTGAGTCAAAAATGTATTTCATTATTTTTGTTAAGGACAAAAAAGTAATATTTTGATTACTTTTTTGATTTCTTCAGATTTCAATTCAAGTTTTCTTTGAAAGTTAAACTATAAGCTCCTAGAGATTATCTACGGGGTAACTCAAAAATGTATTTCTTTATTTTGTTAAGGACAAAAAAGTAATATTTTGAATAATTTTTTGATTTCTTTACATTTCAAATCAAGATTTTTGTGAAAGTTAAACTATAACCACCTCGAGGTTATCTACGGGGTAACTCAAAAATGTATTTCTTGATTTTGTTAAGGACAAAAAAGTAATATTTTGAATAATTTTTTGATTTCTTCAGATTTCAATTCAGTTTTCTTTGAAAGTTAAACTATAAGCTCCTAGAGATTATCTACGGGGTAACTCAAAAATGTATTTCTTTATTTTGTTAAGGACAAAAAAGTAATATTTTGAATAGTTTTTTGATTTCTTTACATATCAAATCAAGATTTTTGTGAAAGTTAAACTATAACCACCTCGAGGTTATCTACGGGGTAACTCAAAAATGTATTTCTTGATTTTGTTAAGGACAAAAAAGTAATATTTTGAATAATTTTTTGATTTCTTCAGATTTCAATTCAGTTTTCTTTGAAAGTTAAACTATAAGCTCCTAGAGATTATCTACGGGGTAACTCAAAAATGTATTTCTTTATTTTGTTAAGGACAAAAAAGTAATATTTTGAATAATTTTTTGATTTCTTTACATATCAAATCAAGATTTTTGTGAAAGTTAAACTATAACCACCTCGAGGTTATCTACGGGGTAACTCAAAAATGTATTTCTTGATTTTGTTAAGGACAAAAAAGTAATATTTTGAATAATTTTTTGATTTCTTTAGATTTCAATTCAAGTTTTCTTTGAAAGTTAAACTATAACCTCCTAGAGGTTATCTACGGGGTAACTCAAAAATGTTTATTAATGCTATTTATTATTTAAGACTTTTAGACACGGTAGAATCTTATCAGCGATAGGTGACTTTTTATTTCCTTTAAAAGAGAAATTTTTAGCGTAGGCTTTAGATTTATATACGGGGTGAGTCAAAAATGTATTTCATTATTTTATTATAAAAGTAATATTTTGAATAATTTTTTGATTGCTTTGGGTTTCAATTCAAGATTTCTTTGAAAGTTAAACTATAAGCTCCTAGAGGTTATCTACGGGGTAACTCAAAAATGTATTTCTTTATTTTGTTAAGGAGAAAAAAGTAATATTTTGAATAATTTTTTGATTGCTTTAGATTTCAAATCAAGATTTTTTTGAAAGTTAAACTATAACCTCCTAGAGGTTATCTACGGGGTAACTCAAAAAAGGTATTTCTTTATTTTGTTAAGGACAAAAAAGTAATATTTTGAATAATTTTTTGATTTCTTCAGATTTAAATTCAAGATTTTTTTGAAAGTTAAACTATAAGCTCCTAGAGATTATCTACGGGGTAACTCAAAAATGTATTTCTTTATTTTGTTAAGGACAAAAAAGTAATATTTTGAATAATTTTTTGATTTCTTTACATTTCAAATCAAGATTTTTGTGAAAGTTAAACTATAACCACCTCGAGGTTATCTACGGGGTAACTCAAAAATGTATTTCTTTATTTTGTTAAGGACAAAAAAGTAATATTTTGAATAATTTTTTGATTGCTTTGGGTTTCAATTCAAGATTTCTTTGAAAGTTAAACTATAAGCTCCTAGAGGTTATCTACGGGGTAACTCAAAAATGTATTTCTTTATTTTGTTAAGGACAAAAAAGTAATATTTTGAATAATTTTTTGATTTCTTTACATTTCAAATCAAGATTTTTGTGAAAGTTAAACTATAACCACCTCGAGGTTATCTACGGGGTAACTCAAAAATGTATTTCTTTATTTTGTTAAGGACAAAAAAGTAATATTTTGAATAATTTTTTGATTGCTTTGGGTTTCAATTCAAGATTTCTTTGAAAGTTAAACTATAAGCTCCTAGAGGTTATCTACGGGGTAACTCAAAAATGTATTTCTTTATTTTGTTAAGGACAAAAAAGTAATATTTTGAAAAATTTTTTGATTTCTTCAGATTTAAATTCAAGATTTTTTTGAAAGTTAAACTATAACCTCCTAGAGGTTATCTACGGGGTAACTCAAAAAAGGTATTTCATTATTTTGTTAAGGACAAAAAAGTAATATTTTGAATAATTTTTTGATTGCTTTGGGTTTCAATTCAAGATTTCTTTGAAAGTTAAACTATAAGCTCCTAGAGGTTATCTACGGGATAACTCAAAAATGTTTCTATTTATTTTCAATAATAGATAGAAACATTTTCAGCTCTGGCAATACTTTTTTTTTAATTCATTTTTGAATTTTTTTTTGAAATTTTTTTTCTTGAAAAAATTTTGTTTTTAAATTTTTTTTTTTTTTAATTTATTTTTCTTGAAATTTTTTTTCTTGGTTTTTTTTTATTTTTTTTAACCCTCAATGCCTTTTTTCATAGATAAATTAAAATATTTGTAAATAATGGTGAATTTTGACATAAATTTGAGGCGTTGTCGTTACTACAGAAACCGCAAATACATACCAATTTTGCATGTCAGATCCCTTTGAATTCCCTTCTTTTCTTCGTTTTACTGGATTTCATTGACCTCTAATTAGTAATTTTTTAGGGTGGTCACATTATCTAAATTATTGTATTTTTATGGGAAAATCTTAAATGGGACACCCTGTATATCTGCCTAAATTCGAGAAGTTCCATTCCCATGCTTTTTATTGATATCATATTTCCAGTGCTTAAAGCCACCCAACGGCTCAACCGGTACAGAGAGCCAAATTTAGTTTTCACGAGTGAGCTTTTCTTAAAATTTGTCCCTGGAGGATTTTGGTTAATTTTATTCTCTTCTAAAGGAACATGAGTAAGAAAACGCCACCTTGTACAAATAAAGACATCGCAAATCGCGTAAGCAGCTCGTATTTCTCTTGGGGAATGGGGATTGCTCGAGAAACAGTAAGCAAGAAATTGTCGGGCTACTTGTTAGGAAATAAACTATTAATAAACAAAATTCAATTATCGAAATCCAGGTTATATGGTTCCATTTGTGGAGCAAACGTGTTTTATTATTTATGAATTTAATCAACATGGATGGATGGATTACTTTAGAAAAACAAAAAAAAAATCAACTAACATCTTGTAAGTCTTACATATTATTACATCTGTTCACTCATGATTCAGTCTCTTATTTCGATATTAATCTACTGATGATGATTTGCACATCTTAATACTAATAATTATGGAACAAACGGTTGTGAATTGATTGGATTATACAAGACTTGTGTCGCAAATGGATAATTCTGGTTCATCCTATGTTTTCTGTATCTCAAATAAGCTATAATTACGGCTACAGTTGCGGTCAACGTGAATATGGCTGTCATCGTTAGTAAAACTATTCTAATGATCTCGAAGTTCTCCGATATTTGACGTAATCCAAATGGCTTGTCCTGAAATAATACATTATTAGTAGTACCTAATTTTATTATTTATAAACGTATTAAAGAAAATGAACGATCACTGTGCGGTTTTTTTTTTAGTTTCCAGGGCTTTAGCTGGTCGTAAAAATTATTTAGCGAAAGAAAAATTAATCGGTATTTGCCCTATTTGTTGAAATTAAGCGATAATTTGGAGTCGGAGTTTCAAAAACATGTTCTATTTTTTATATTATTATTATGTTTTTCATATGAAGTTTCTCAAGGTCTCTTTGGTGTTTATTCTGGTAAAGTGTCCAAAATATCCTCAAAAAATTAGGCGATAGTAGGAGATGCAAATGATCCCTCAACTTGAGATTATTTGAAGGATCTTTAGGAACATATCTTTAAAAACTCAAAATCCATTAATAAAATAAAAACAAAAAAATATGACAAAATTAGGTGTAATATATTATACTTAAATAACAATAAACAAAACAATATTTTTTGATAAAATCATGAAAAAAAACATATTTCCCCCGCCTCTCACGGTTATGACTATAATTTTGGAAATTCTTTTTGTTTGAATTAAAAATCAAATATAAATGTGTAAAATTTCATGGATGTAGATACATACAGATGGTTTTTTTTGCGAATGTTAACGAAACGTCAGGGGCTAACTTTGAACACCAATTCACTGTATATGCTGTAATAATGGACTTTGTCCGTGAATAAATACATAAAAAAATCAGGGTCGAAAGCCTATTCTGCTATTGGGATCATCTTCCGCAAGTTCTTGGGTATATCTAATCTTATAAGGTTTTATTTTTTCGGATTTCATAATATTTACCACCGACTGCTGGGATATGTTGTTGTACAGAGCCAATTGAGTCGAAGAAATTTGAGCATTTTCCTCATGTTGAAGTAACACATTTAGTTTTAGAAATGGGCTTCTTTAACAAAACAAACCCTAATAAATAAGCAGTCGATAGAGTGAATTGTTGTTCGCTCGGCGCCAAACACATTCTTTTACATCTCTGTACAATGTGGGGTATATACCACAGTATTTACGAGAGTTTGGCTGTCAACTACTGACCGATCATCACTGATGAGTCGAGGATCGACGAAACGGCCGTCTGGTGAAAGTATAGTGGTTGACAGATAAACTCTCTTTTGTTTTGTTAAACAAACCCATTTCTAATATAGGCGTCCCGCTAAAGGGAGTATCGGCGGATCTTATGTTGGCAGTTGTGCTTTATGGGGTCAGTGACCTCCCAAGCAGTCGATATAGTGAATTGTTGTTCGCTCGGCGTACTACCAACAAAAACTAGATGTCGCCAAACACATTCTTTTACACATTTAGTTTTCTTTCGTCATTAATATTTTTTGCGGGTACAGCTCATTGAACATCCGACTAACTTCTGCATACGAGCGTCTCTTGTTACCATCCCCCTTAAAATTAGTTCTGGTTACCGTATCGGAAATTAAATCAATTTTTTTTTTTTTTTGAGGAATGTAAATAAAATGTCTATGTAACACTAGAAGTGGCGTAATAATTTTAATATTATTTAATGTAGTTTCGAACTCTAAAAATTTCCAATTATTTCGGAGATATTTGCTGATTTTTTTTTTGAAAAAGATACTCTTTCTTCTCCCCAAGATGGCGGATATTAAAATTTACACTATCGTGTAACCCTCATCAACCTCATTTTTTGCTAATACGGCTCTGATTGCCTGAAGTCAAATTCTTGAAATAATGTGTATTCAGCTTATTTTGGACACGTTGTATAAAACATACCTTTAGACTACATACATCATCGTCTAACCTATAAATCTGTCTACTACTATCAGTGATTGGATCTATGCATACAGGACCGTCTTGAGTTCTTGTTATTTCCCGCCTTAATTGTCGTGATATGTTGTACAAGTCACAATCACAATAGAATTCATTGTCTTCTATCTTCATGATTTGTAATGTGGACCATCTTAGTAACTTATAGTCCAGTTCATGCAGTGAATTATTGTTCAAATATAACTGGAAAAAAAAAATGTGTAATTACTATTATACTGAGGAGGGTTTTACGGCTTATCTTGGTTGATAGTAAAGATAGAAGGAAACGGTTTTCAGGGCACTGTACTACTTTTTTATCAAACTTAAGATGTTACAATCAGAATTAAGATACGGGGCGTATTTGAAAAATTTGCACTTTGGTATCCCCCTTGTATCTCGGTTTTCCGGTAACTTATCGAAAAGCTGTAAATTGAGGTTATTAGATTGTTTTAAGTAGAATATTTTGAGAGAGGCAGTTTTTTCCTACATTCAACTGTTTTTGTGTAATAACCTAAACCTAGATTTTTTGTAATGGAAGACCCTATATATATATATTTGGTTAAAACAATTTGGTTTGTCACATAAGCATTCCAAAAATATATAACACTCTCTATAATTTTCAAATATTTAGGCTCTAAAGTGACATTTTTCGAAATTTCTATTTTTTTTAATAGGCCATGACAGCTATACGGGGTGTCTCGAAATTAACCTCAAATAATTTAAGGGGACATTCTACAAGCGAAAATAAGATTTGTTTTCATATGAACATATATAGAGAAATTTCTAAATTCCTGACGATGGATTATTAGTAATATTTCCGAAACACGTCTCGATATCAAAATGAAATTTGTCACACTTACGTATCTATTATAAAAAAATATGATATCCCATGGTTAGGAAAATGTCAGGGGTGTTTATTATTCTTTTTAGAAAAAGTAAAAAAAGCGCACAAAAAAAAAGTTTGGACAAAAGTAGTTCTGGGGTTGCCTTTGATATTGAATAATTAAATCGTGAACATTTTCGTGCGATTATTTTTTACAACTTTCGACGTGGATTAACTCAGCAACAGTGCATGGATGAACTTAATTCAATTTTTGACGATGAAGGTCCATCAAGGACCAGTGTTTATAGATGGTATGGTGAATTCAATCGTGGTCGTAGTTCACTCCAAGACGAATTTCGTGAAGGTTGTCCAAAATCAGTTGTTGTTCCGAAAACCATTGATGTTGTGCGTGAACTGATATTGCAAGATCGTCATGTGACCTATCAAGAGATTGAGACAACCTTAGGCATTAGTGGGACCAGCATAGATTCAATATTTGACTGTCAAAAAAATGTGTTCGCGTTGGATCCCACACAATTTGTCAATCCCTAAAAAAAGGCTCGTGTCGATTGTTCGAAAGAAATGCTCAAAAAATATGATCGCGGTGCTGATTTACGCGTATGAGCCCGAAAGTAAATATCAGTCGACTGTATGGGTGTTTCAAGATGAGCCAAATCCAACAAAAGTTGTTTGCGCACGAAGCACTTTCAAGCAAATGGTCGCCTATTTTTTCGGAAAAACTGGACATGTCGCAACCATACCACTAGAACAACGCACAACAGTCAATTCTGAGTGGTACACAGTTGTCTTCCAAGAAATCAGGAAAACCAACCACCGAGGACGGATCATTCTTCACCACGACAAACAAATTTTGGCCAGCTTTTTTAGAAACACCTTGCATGATAGAATCGTTTATTCCATGGTTCAGCATGCAATTTAATAGGTAAAAAAAATCAAAAAGGTACGCCTATGGATGCCACATAAAAACACCATTTATACCGGCTGTTCCAGAAAGGCATGTCCAAATTTCTAGAGGTGATAGAACTGCTTAAAATAAGTGTAGCTTGATATATAAATTTTTGCCGAAGGAGCCTTCCTTTTTGAGATACAGGGAGTTAAAAAAAAATCTGTACATAAATTAGAATATATCTGGTATTATCAACTCATACAAAAATATTTCCTACCTCTTCAATAGTTTGATTGGGAGCAAATGCTTCTCTATCAATTTGTTTAAGGTTTGGATTATTAGCCACACTCAATACCTTGAGATGTGGTAATTGTGAAAATGTATTGGCATTCACGTATTCCAGTCTGTTGAGACCATTTAAAGATAATTCCGTGATTGCTTTCATACCTGTAAAACAACGCTAAGATTAGAGTGTGACTACATATAGTGCGGACTAAAAGTCACTCCTAAATTCGATAAAAATTGAATATATATTTGATTTTTTTATTATTATTTGCTATTTTGACTGCCCGTGCACGTTGCACACATCGTACATAATATGGTAGGCAGACCCCTGTCCATAAGAAAAATACATCTGCAATTACGTTTATCTACTACACGATCGACCCTGTATACTTTTCTGTTATGTCAACAAACGTGCAACTTAAAACCAAAAGAAACATAATATGCGACCGTTTCTTCCACAAATTGTTGCTCCAAATTTTTATCGGATTTATCCGTTACTTTTGTTGTCCAAACATAAACTTTTTGAACAATAAAAGTGAAGAGCGACTGTAGGTTTTTCATAGCCACTGGTATTTTTCGTCACTGCAAGGAAGGACTATTACATGAAGAAAAAAAAAGATAGAAAAGCCGCATTGGTCAAAATATAGGTATATATGCCCAACTCACCCAAAAATGTCTCATCTGTCAATTCGAAGATGAGATTATTATCCAAATTCAAAATTTCCAGATGGTCTCCAATGAAAGTTAACGTTTCTGGTACAAAGTCCAACATATTGAAACCTAAATTTATGGCAGTCAATTTTCCTAGTTTACTGATTGAATCCTCTACAAGTTCTGTTAGATCATTGTTGGCTAAATTCAGGCTCTGAAAAATGTATTCATATTTATTTACCACTGAAAAATTGACTTAATACAACGCACTAAAATAGCAAGACGCGTCGGTTTACTATATCAAATCTAAGGCAAATTTATTATTTTCTTTATTTAATGGGTTCGTATGTAGAACTAATAAGGCCACATTGAGATTGAGACAACCTTAGGCATTAGTAATTACAAAGAACAAGAGAAATAAAAATGCAAAGATTAGTGATAATAATAATACTACAATAATAATCACAATAGCAATAAAAATAATAATAATAATAAACAACAACAACAATAATAAGTAATAATTGCAATAGCCACATACAGAATATTTATGAAAAACACTACATCTATACATACTCACGAAAGAGACACCGCACACTTACAGCAATCAAATCATGACTGGATTGAGCTCAGACAGAGTCAAAGTACATATCGAATTCAGAACAGTTCATGTTAAAAGTTGAACAAATAAAATAAATAGGACTCTGTCGCAGAAGATTTGTTCTTGGAGCATCAGTATAACCCGACCTTGCCTAGTCGCCATCCTAGGCACCCACATATTTATTTTGTCGACCAGGTAAATGCACTCCAAATGGCCGTGCAATAGGTTGTACAAAAATTTGACGCCCAGAACCCTTCTCCGAGTCTCCAAAGCTACGATGTCGAAGCGTAAAAGAAGTGAACCACGGACCGGATAAGCACCATCCCTCCTAAAGGCAAGATATTTTACAAACCGTCGTTGAACAGATTCAATTGCACTAGTGTGACGCAGATACAAGGAATTCCAAATCACCGAGCCGTACTCTAAATGTGTAGTAAAGCAATCTGAAAGTTGGGGGGTTGTTGCAAAGGTTACAGTTTCTGATTATGAATCCAAGCATCCTAGATGACGTGTTAACAACATCGTCGATATGTAAAGAAAAGCTGAATTCTTGACCGAACAATATACCCAGATCCTTAATATGGTCGTATCTATTCAGCGAGGCACCATCCAAGTTGTAGTCGAATAAAATAGGACTCTTAGACCTTGTGTAACTAACAATACTACACTTGCCAGTATTAAGTTGCAGTCTATTGGCATTACACCATCCAAGTCGCTCTGGAGCGCGGCACAGTCTACAACGGTGTAGATCTTAAGGTCATCAGCGTAAGCCAGGCGGCAACAGTTTAGGGAATGCAGCAGGTCATTTACGAATATTATAAAAAGCAGAGGTCCAAGGTTGGATCCCTGTGACACACCAGAGGTCGGCGGGAACGCGCGCGAATCAAAACCTTCATAAGAAACAAATTGTGATCGTTCAAACAAGTATGACCTAAACAATGAAACGAGTCCACTCGACAAACCAAAACTTTCAAGCTTAGACAAGAGCACGAAATGGTCGACCCGGTCGAAAGCCTTCTGGAAATCAGTGTATACGACGTCCACTTGCCCTGTATTATGTAGAACTAATAAGGCCACATTTTGCAAAACATTGCAAGTATATAGGGCAGCTTAAAAGTAGAAATACACAATAATAAAGGGTGTTTTTTTATAGAGGGAAATTGAATAAAACAAAGATGAATTTTTTAAATTGACATGAAATTTACTTTATTCGAAAGATAATGTTCTGGCATAAATGTAAATATGACTGCCACGGCTGGCTCGAACGTAGTCTAATCTGGAGGTCCAATTTTCGATGACTGAACATTTGTGGCCGTATATCGGAAATAACGCGGCGAATGTTGCTCTCCAAGTAGTCAATCGTTTCGGGATTATCGGAGTAGACTAGCGACTTCACATATCCCCACAGAAAATAATCTAGCGCATGATCTTGGAGGCCAATTCACGGGTCCGAAACGTAAAACTATGCGGTTACCAAACATTTCCTTCAATAAATCAATTGTGGTACGAGCTGCCGTCTTGTTGAAACCACTGCTCCTGCACTTCATGGATGTTCAATTCATGAACGAAAAAGGCAATACCTAATCATGGCTCTATAGCGATCATCATTGACTGTAACGTTCTGACCAGCTTCGTTTTTAAAGAAGTACGGAGCAATGATACCACCAGCCCATAAAGCACACCAAACACTCAGTCAGAGGATTACCATCGCTTCAAATACGGCAGTTTTGTTTAATGACGTATGTATTCAAACGCTTGTTTTGGGCCCAATCACCGAATCTACGCCTTGATAGGTGATCGTGTGGCTTTAATTGTTGCACGAGTTGGATTTTGTGAGCACGCAAACCAAGATCTTTCCGCAAAATCTTTCATAAAGTGGATGAATACGTTCCATAGTTAATCGAATTAATTGCTTTGATGGACGATTATGTTGACCGTAAAATGGACGTAGTGCGCGATACGTCAGTCTGTTCATGTTGAAATTTCAAACCAGACTAAACGTAAATCACTAGACAACTGACAAAATGACCGCCAGTTAAAAAAGGGTTGCCAACTTAATGTTCTATATATCATTATTAATGGCTCTGCAAAAGCAAGATCCTCAATTTTATAAGAATAATAAAGCTGAAAATCATGAGCATACTGATTTGTACTGCAGAATTGCAAAAAGCGACTGAAATCCGCCGTGTATATAGGAAGCAATAAAGGTCCCAGCACATTACCTTGAGTATCAATATCAAAGTTATATATTTTTTAAACAGAACACGCTATATTTATTGAAGAATTAAATAACAAACTAAATAATCAAAAGGAAGAACACTTGAAGAATGAATTATATAAGATTAACAATGAATTAGAGAATGAGAAAAGCACAACAAAAACATTATCAAAACAACTAAATTAGAAGAACTACAAAATAAATTGTTTGAAATTAGCGAAGAGAACAATAACTTAAAGTTAAATTTGAATAAAAACGAAACAAGTGATGATATAAAAGAATATAAACAATTAAAAGAACAACTAAAAACAGTTATAAGTCAATGGGACAAGAATAAAAACGAAAAAGAAGCACCTGATATAATAAGTTTAATTAAACATAAACTGAAAGATGTTTTAGAAACAAATGTAATAGAAAAATATATAAAAAGTGTTATAATTGAGTGTATAAGTGATTTAGATAAAATTTTAGTTGGTAAATATTTAAAAAGACAATAATAAAGAAGAGCTTCTTAATTAAATTACGTGATACAGAAAGTAAATTAAAAGAACTGCAAGGTACAATAGCAAACATTACACAAACAAAATCAGAGATTAAAAGTGATCGTAACGTTTTAAATCTTGATTTAAATCAACTGATTTTTTTAATTTTTATCGTAATATAAATCAAATTAGAAATTGCTGAAAAAACAAGTAGCCAAAGCAAAAAACTGACCAGGAAAATCAAAAACATGACCATAGTGTATTCAAAACTAAGTGTAAAAACATAATTAATCATCAGTCCAACGTAAGAAAACACAAACAGTCGTAAGAAAACACAAACAGTTTGAAATGCTGCCGAAGATGTTCATGTTAACACAAGTTTTACTTTCACAAATAATGAGCTTTAATGTAGCTGTTTTTTTAAGCCACTCTGTATACTTGTTTTGTAAAATGTTGATACATTAAATCGACGCGTCTTGATACACTCACCCTGTATAAATGCAGCGTGAAATTATTTTTAAGTCTACTGTCGTATTCCCTGTATAATAATTATGTTCTGCAATTGCTAGATTAATGTACATTAATCTTTGGCTAGATGCAATTTTAAAAGATTCACGCTCTACATTTTGGGAAGATTTTTACCTTAAGGTTAGTCAAGCTAGAAAGCGCTAATTGTGTCTGATGGTCCAGTATTTTAAATCGATTTCCCTCCAAATTGAGCTCGTTCATTGTAGCCGTAATATGCTCAAAGATATTATGCGGTAAACTGTGGATTTTGTTGTAAGCCAGATTCAAATTTCTAATACCAATTGGCTCGTATACGGTTTTATTGTATGGCCCGTTGAACTTTTCTGGAGCTATTGCTTCAGCTAAAAAAACCAAAAAAAAAAAAAAAACAGTTGTTGCGTGTTATGTGTCGATTCTAAAATAATCCAGGTTAATTTTATTTTAAATTAACAGTAAAGAGATAAATCGTAGGGTAAGATTCTTATTATGCTGTCAAAAAAAACCATCTTTATATCTAGTGTGACGTTTCGGCGCCATGATTTGCACCCTCATCAGGGTTTCCAACTAGAAAAAATTTTTTCTCGGAAATTATTGTTTTATACAAATAAAAATGTATACACTGTGTCCAAGATACGGTAAGACAAGTTTTCGAGAATTTTTGGAAAAACAATTTTTTGCGATTTTAGTTTCTATTTATTTCTGACATTATTTTTACAGATATAACAAAACTAAAAGCACCTTCTCATTGTTACTTTTAGAGGAGAATAATATAGCGTTTACAAATTTTCACTACGACGTTTCGTTTTTTAAAAACCATCAACTTTGTTAGTAGACCGGGGTTGATAATTTTTGAGACCAAAAAAAATTATAGTAGGATGAAACCCATTGGAAAAGGTAGAGAATATAACAAAAATGAAAGGAAAAATAAATTACGGGCGATCTGAGGTCGGGAAGGGGGACGGGGTGAGTTTTTAAGGGTAAAAAACGGTTAATCTCGATTTCCGGTAAAACTGCAAGTCCTATGAAAAAAAGTTAAATGGCAAAGTTGTAGGTAATAAAAAGATCTACAACTTTTGTATCGACAGTTTTTTCACATAACCTCAAAATTTATGTGAAAAATTCGAATAACCGAGATTTTGGTTTTTTATTTTTATTTTTGGCAAAAAAAATTATTTTTTCACGAAATTTGGTGAAAACTTACCTTTGTATGTCCCACAGTAATTTTTTTTGATTTAAAATATTCATTATTTCACCTTATTTTGACTTAATATCGAAAAAGCACCCTAGTTTTCAATCGAAAATTCTCACGTCAAACTATCTGCTTTTTTAAAAAAGTTGGTGTGTTTTTTGTTCGTTGAAATCTCTACTTTCTGATGGTATAAAATAATATACACTACTATGGTAAATGTTCTCAGAAAATGCAAATAATGATCTAATAGTTTCAAATATGAATCCTTAAAAAATATCGTTGCATTTCTCCATTGTTTTTCTGGTTGCGATACCAATATCTGGATTTGCCGAAAAAGGAAAGAAAAGTATCGTCAACTCTTTATTAGCCGATAAAAATGTGTCAAATTTGGCCAATATTTTTTATAAAAAAGATGCGAACAAAGAAGATACAAAAAAAAAATGGGTTATAATTAATCAAATCTATTAATAAATGTAAAAATGATATAACACTGAACCAATTAAGATTTCAAAAATATCAATTAGCAAGAATTAAATCTTCTTTCATATTGGCCAATCTCCCACCCACAGAAGGTGCAGCAGAACAACATTGTTACAGGGCATATTATCAGCTTCAGACTTGGCTGGGTAACGAACTGGCAGCAACAGATTGGGGCTGGAAGCAACATCAACGCGCCGAAAACATGGTTTAAAATGCACAAATGTATGCTCAAATTGTCATGGTTCTGAAACATGCTCCAATGTGGAAGAAAAAACTACGAGGAAGTTGATGATTCAGATGAAATTGTGGATGAAGAACCAATGCAGTCCGGAAATAATCTTGGAGACGAAGACGGTGATGGTCTTGAAGATTTCAAAGATCCACTAGAATCGGGAAGGTTTTTCGAATCTCACGATGAAGAAATGCCATCAAAGAGACAAAAACTAATGGAGAAGTAATTAGAAAAAAAAATTTCCGATTCGAGTTTTTTTCATTATTTGCATTTTCTGAGAACATTTACCATAGTAGTGTATATTTTTTTTATACCTTTAGAAAGTAGAGATTTCAACGAACAAAAAACACACCAACTTTTTTAAAAAAGCAGATATTTTGACGTGAGAATTTTCGATTGAAAATTAGGGTGCTTTTTCGATATTAAGTCAAAATAAGGTGAAAAAATGAATATTTGAAATCAAAAAAATTACTGTATGTTTGGGACATACAAAGGTAAGTTTTCACAAAATTTCGTGAAAAAATAAAAATTTTTGCAAAAGATAAAAATAAAAAACCAAAAACTCGGTTATTCGAATTTTTCACATAAATTTTGAGGTTATGTGAAAAAAGTGTCGATACAAAAGTTGTAGATCTTTTTATTACCTACAACTTTGCCATCTAACTTTTTTTCATAGGACTTGCAGTTTTACCGGAAATTGAGATTAACCGTTTTTTACCCTTAAAAACTCACTCCCTCCCCCTTCCCGAGCTCAGATCGCTTATTCACAGTACACCAATCCTCAAGTATATTCAGATCCCTCTGTAGTACATCACAGTCGTCTTCGGAGTGAACAGCTCTGAATAGTTTAAGATCATAAGCGAAAAGTAAATAATTGCTAGAAAGGTGCGTTCCTATCTCATTAACGAATATTGCAAATAACAGGGGGGCTAGGTTACTACCTTGGGGAGCGCCACTTGTGGCTAAGGAAGAGTGAGACTTAAAACCACTGTATTGCACGAAGTGCATACGTCGAATCAAATATGATACAAAAAATAAAATTAAAGACTCCTGGAAGCCAAAATGAAGCATCTTTCGTAATAGTATATTATGGTTTATTTTATCGAATGCTGAATTATCTATTAATCACTATACCATTTGAAATGAACAAGTTATTTAGAATTAAACTTTACGTTCATTTAACTTATATTATTGTATACCCTGTATTTAGTATTGAGAGTTTTTTTTATATTTGGCGTAACAAGTCATGGATGACTGGCGAAATTCTTTCAATGATGGACGAACGTAGGAAACTTAAAACTCAGAGAAACCAAGAGAACTACCAAAAAATGCAAAAACAAATAAGAGGAAAAATTAGAATAGCAAAGAATGAATGGTTGAAAGGTGAATGCGAAGTTATTGAAAGATTACAAACCCTACATGATGATCGCAACTTGCACAAGAAGCTAAAGGAAATGGCGGGAATATACCGAAAAAGAAACTTTGCTATCATAACAAACGAGAATAACGAAATCGCAAGCGCCATCAGCGCACGAAAAATAATTTGGGAAAATTATATCAGAAACTTATTTTCGGACGAAAGAACTCTTGGCCGGGATACGGAGGATGATCTATCAGGACCCCCAATAATAAGAGCGGAAATAGAAAAGACCATCCGCACATTGAAAAATAACAAGGCACCTGGGCCCGATGAAATTACTGCGGAGCTCCTTAAACTGCTTGACGATAGGGGTGTAACAGTTCTCCACAAACTCTTCAACAGAATATATGAAACCGGGCAATATCCCGATAAATGGTTGTCATCTACCTTCATACCGTTACCAAAAAAGAATAACGCCAGGAAATGCGAAGACCACAGACTTATCAGCCTTATGAGC
Organism: Apoderus coryli; assembly: GCA_911728435.2. NCBI lineage: Eukaryota > Metazoa > Arthropoda > Insecta > Coleoptera > Attelabidae > Apoderus > Apoderus coryli. The sequence continues at coordinate 10,167,911 of OU452215.1, read as the reverse complement.
CACTCCTTAAAACTGTTCCTTAAGGTTATCCATCAAAGAATATTCAGAAGGTGCGAGCAAAGCATCAGCGACTCACAATTTGGGTTCAGACAAGGCCTGGGAACTCGAGAAGCATTAGTAGCAACACAAGTACTGATACAAAACTGCCACGATCAACGGAAAGATGTGTGCCTGTGCTTCATAGATTTCGAGAAGGCATTTGACAGGGTTCAACATCATAAATTCTGAGACAAATGGATATAGACGGCAAAGATATTCGCTGCATTGAAAATCTCTATCTAAAACAATCTAAAGATCGATGGAGAACAGAGCAGTAATGTTGAAATCTGCAGAGGAGTCAGGCAGGGGTGTGTTCTCTCGCCTCTGCTGTTCAATTTGTATTCTGAAAACATCTTTCAGGAGGCACTTGAGAACATAGAAAAGGGCATTAAAGTCAATGGGACCTAAAAATAAATGCCAAAAAAACAAAATAGATGGTCATTACTCGCCAACCTGACAATTAATGCAAGATTAACATCTGATGGATCATCAATTGAACGTGTGAATAAATTTAAATATCTTGGAGTATGGCTCAGTGAGGACTGGACATCCGAGTTGGAAATAAAATGCCGCATAGAGAATGCCCGCAACACATTCATGAAATTCAAACGTATTTTTACCAATGCGGACTTTAACCTGAACCTGAAAGTGAGATTCGCGAGGTGTTACATCTGGTCGGTGTTACTATACGGTGTTGAGAGCTGGACACTAAAAGTAGCCACAATGAATAGAATAGAAGCCTTTGAGATGTGGGTATATCGTAGAATACTAAAAATCCCATGGACGTCCCGAGTGACCAACGAAAATGTCCTACGAGGAATAAACAAAGAACGTGAACTGCTGCTGACGATCAAAAAAAGAAAGACTGCATACCTAGGACATATAATGCGAAGCACGAAATACCAATTCCTACAACTGATTATCGAGGGAAAGATTGAAGGAAAGAGAGGAGCGGGAAGAAAGAAGATGTCATGGCTACGTAATATAAGACAATGGACGGGCTTGCGAACAGTGGAAAGCCTAATACATACAGCTAGAGACAGGATAGAGATGAATCGTCTGGTCGCAAACATTCACTAACGAATATGCATAAGAAGAAGAAGAAGTAACAAGTGATGAGTGGGTATATTTATCAGCCCAGACTGGCTTAAAAAGAACAAACGAATATGTGTTAATTTTTTTATGCAAATTATGTCTATATTTTTATAAAGATTAAAATATTTAAAAAACTGTCAGGTTTAGGTGAGATGTACTTTAATGAAAGTTAGGTTTATTTTGAACGGGGAATCTAAAAATATATTCATATACAAGGCATTCAATTTAAAAAAACACAACTATGGTTCATTTCTTATATTTGGGACACCCTGTATAGATTCACAATATTTTTAAAATGTAACCATGCCCGTTTTTAACAAACCCCTCAAACGGTTACCCATCCAACTTGTAGTCCCCTTCAAATGACTTACTTGTAAGCATATTATAACTCAGATCTATATATTCGACTTTTCTGACATTTTTAAACACTCCATTGTCTAAATTCTTTATGCCACAGTGATCAAACACAAGTTCTAAAACGAAATCACTAAATGGCAATTCTTCCAAAGTGCCGATTTCATTATAACTAAACGTAGCTATAAGTGTGGTGTTATGGTCTGGCCAATTGGCTAAACTATGTCCCAAGCCTCGATCTCTACAGTTGAGGTAGTATTCCGATCCATCCATATAGCATTCACATTTTTCACAGATATTTGTTGAGTTTTCATAGGTTTCGTCTGAATAGGCTGAGGCGAAAATTATAAATATAATCTGAAACAAAAATACAATTTTAATAACACACACACACTCAGTGGCGGTTGGTCCATAAGGGGACGTGGGCAATTTGAATCGAAGACGGCCCTGTCTATGCTATAATCACTCTTGCAGCGCGTCTATTCCGTCTATTCACCATAATGAAACAGAACGTAGATCTTAGTACGTATTACGATGCTCTTGGACACAACATTTTTGTGCCTCTATTGTTTTCTTTGCTATTGCGTGCGAAAAACAGAGAGAGCAATGCATCGCTACGCTATACGCTAGTAACAGTAGAAATTAAACGCATTTGTGACGTCATATCAGGGGTGCTGCCCTACCCATAAGTCTATACGAATAAAATTTGTGCGTGTGGTGTTGTTGTTTTTATTTTCGCGATCGCGCTTTATGTGTCATCAGAGTGGATTTCCTTCAAAATATAATAATAATATAAATTTATTTGCGAAACCATCGTCGATCCTGAGCAACACACATTTAAAATTAGCAAGCACACAAAATTTCGCATTCGATTAGCGTATGAGTAAAGCAGACCTCAATTACCTCTTACATGCAGTAACACTCTCAAAGACTTCAGGTCAGCCGGAATGTCCTGCGCATATATTATGAACCACCCTGTATATCATATAATTTTTTGAAAGTATCTCTAAATACATAATTATGTAGTATATTCTGCAATAAACATCTGAAATACCTATTAATACAAACAATTTAGATACACATGACTAAATTTGCTCTAATCCTGCATTTCTTTGGATAAGATAAAGTATTTGGACACATAAATTGGTTTATGAATAAAATTAAGCTTTTCCTGTCTTTATTGTAAAGAGCATTTTGAGGAAGTTTCATATTTGCCTTATGTAAAATACATTGACACAAATGTATTTCCTAGTGGAAAGCACAAACATTCTTTTAGAGAAGAAAAATCATTATTTAGATCCCACAAACTATTTTTACTCTCCCGCACAGGGAATGAACGCGCTAAAAAAAATTGAGATAAGGACGGACATAACCAACTAAAAACACAGTTAAGGTCTTTGAATATAACCATTTTCAAGTTCCTTGAGACGTCTATAAACCTCTGTTAAAGTGTTCTTTCTATGCTCCAAAAAGAATTTTTCAAATCGATTAAAAAATAAGTGCACAATCATACACGCCTTATACCTTTATTTGGAGTCTGATCAAACACTCTTAATAGAAAAGAATGAAGCAACAAGGCAGGTTCATAGTTCCCTCCCGGGCATGGTGCATCAACATCCAAGGGAGGGAATGGAACTTTACTCCAACGGAATATTATATGATTTTTCATACTACAAAATAATTAATAGAATCTAATTTAATTCGGGATGTTAATGTGCGATTCGCAAAGATGTCGAAAACTAAATCGACCTGTTTTTGCCGAAAATCGTGTCTACTTCAGATGACCAGTTATTCTGGGTAGCAAGTTTTAAAATGAAAGCACTGTCTATATTTTATATCGAAAACGAATTAGCAAAATCATATAGGGTGGTCTACAAGAAAAAATAAAAGTTTATGTCATAGCATTAGAATATGGTCATTAAAAGAAAATTTAGAATCAAACACTACTCCTAAGTCATTCGTAGAATCATAACGTGTATCCGATATGTCATCAATACAATAATCATAATGCAGAGGCGTTTTCTTCCGCGTATATGTAACTACCTTACATTTGTCGGGGTTCAAATACAAACGGTTCGCAGCACACCAAAGTCTTATGGCATCCAGACAAAGCTGTAAACTTCAGTACTCAGCACTGTTTACAGACTTAAAAATTTTAAGATCGTCGGCGAAAAAGAGTCTCGAACATGTCAAATCCAGAGCCAAATCGTTGATAAAAATTAAAAATAAAAGAGGACCTAAATTGGACCCCTGTGGTACTCCCGAGACAGCCTTATAACAATGTGAGTCAAAACCATACAATGATACATATTGATATCTTTCAGACAAATACTAAACTCGGCCCAAAACCAAAACCCTCCAACTTCTTCAGCAACACAACATGACTTATTCGATCAAACGCCTTGGCAAAGTCCGTGTAAACTGCATCTACCTGACCACATCTATCCAACTCATCACAAACAAACTGCGAAAATGCAGCCAAATTTGTGACAGTCGACCGCTGCGGCATAAAGCCATGTTGCATGTGCGTTATTTGATTTCTCACTTGAGGAAAAATGCGATTTTATATAACAATTGCAAATAGCTTTGAAAAATTAGATAATATTGAAATTGGTCTATAATTCGATACCGAGTTCCGATCACCACTCTTAAAGACAGGACATACTTTGGCCTTCCTCCACTATGTAGTGGTCGCGCCAAAACATAAGCACAATCTTTTACTAAAAATGATGGAATAGCATCTGGTTCTGCTGTAAACTTGTTTTTAAGCTTTCGAGAAGCCAAAATAATATCTTCCTCAGTAATATTACCAATAAATATCTGGGACGCAAATTCGATTCGAGGCAGTAGCAAATCTATCATGTCTTCATCATGACTCACAAACACACTCTCAAAAAACCGAGCAAAACTGTTGACGATCGCCCGCTGATCACTTAGATCATTATCAGCACATTTCATGACCCCTGGTATACGAGTAGCTTTATTACGAGTACCCACAAACGACCAAAACTTACATGGGTATGATTTTATGTTCTGCTCGACCTTTCTGATATGAGTAACATAAGCAGCTTTTATTTGGTGTTTGATCATACATCACAGTCTACTAAACTCAGCATAGTAATACTGCAAACCGGTACGTTTGAAAGCTTTATGAAATTTAGCCTTACATTTTATATTTGTGATAATTTCGGAGCTATACCAATGAGGATACTGACGCCTGAACGTTTTACAAAGAGGCACACTGTCCTCGATAACATTGTACAAACTATTATAAAATACAAAAATCCCGATGGCAGCCAGTCGGAAAAGTAGATTTTTGATTTATGTATTTTTTATTTATACTTAGTCTACCACTGACACCCACTATTAATAAACAAATAACGGAATATTCTGACATTCGCCAAATATAACCAAAGTGTCATATTGACAGTTATTTTAACTGAAATACTCATTATACTATAATACATACGTAAGTACGGTCTTATTGTTATTTCACAGGTGTTTATTTGTCAAAATAATTACAGGTATAGGGGGTGATGATATTTTTTTTTTATTTTTTGTTACTTTATATTGACTTACATTTACTTAAATATGCCAGCGATGAAAAAACTCTCCAAATAAATATTGTAGAGATTTAAGTGCTCTATCATTTGATATGTAACATCGGTATTTTCTATTAACAACGAAAAAAATATGATTTTTTTAAAACTTTGACAGGCCGCCATTCTGAAATTAGCTCTCCGATTTCAATCGCCAACGAACTCACGCGATTCCATGACCTAGCCGATTTTTTAACCAAATTTTGTTTCGATTGGTCAAAAAATGCGGCCTAGAACGTGACGCAAAGTTTCTATATCCCATATATATATATATAGATATATAAACTTTTGAACTGAGGTCATTTTTAGGATCCAGGGGTCATAAAATGAAGTACTGCATAAAAATTTTTCAAAATTTCGGTTGTGTCGATCTCCTGAATAGTTAGATTTTTTTTAAAAATCTACTAAAAATGACCCTGTTGCACCTTGTCATCAGTTCAATATATCGATGTGTAGTTTTGACATTTTTTTTCTCTAGCTCCTCTACAAACAACTACTGTAGATGGTTGAGTTTTCGGAATCATAATATCTTAATAATGGCATTGAATTTTGGAATACGTGTATTGATTAACATAGCTTTCAAAAGATTATATTAGCTTTTTAACTCGGAATTAAACTTACCAATAAGTTAATAGACATTATCAATGATTTCCTTTAATTGAAATAGAAAAATAAATAAAATTCACTTTGCCCTAGATACACCTTTAATAATTACACATTGCAAACTGTATGTCACAAAAATTGTCTGATCACACACTCTTATCACAGACATCAATTTAGTCATATCTACCTATGTAGGTAGGTATGTAATATTTTTGATAAATTAATAGTTATTTATCTTCGTTATCTTCGTTATAATTAGCTGTGAAATATAAAAATATCAGTTGGTATGATTCAATATCTGTACTTACCAAAATTATTAGAATTTTGTAGGTATACAGAGAGAATAAATAAATAAATAAATACACTTTATTGGCGTAACAGGCAGAACCCAATTACAAGACAAAATAGTGCAAAAATCATTCTAGATACTTAATATAAATAATAACAAAAAAAAACCAATCCATAAAAATTCCGAATCTATGTGACAGCTTAAATTCATAGATAGACAAGGCAGGTGCCGCATTAAACCCTGCCACATCCTTCTTTAGACAGTCCATGAACATACAATGGCAACACCGCAATAGGGTTAGTAAACCAGTCTACTATACAGGGTGTCCAGATTTCCGGGAAGCTCCGTTATTGGGAAAATTAGCGGGATGCAGTTTTCGCGACACGTTACTACTTTTTTTTGTGAAACTCATGATGCCCTTATCATATTTTGGATAACACATATAGTTTTCGATAACAGGGACAATTTCAAACAAATCGCTTTTCGGATCCCTCGCGTATCTCGGAAACTATAACAGATATTGGAGATATATAAACGGTGTTTGATAGATGTTTTTATGTCGAGTCCAAAGGCGTATCTTTAATTTTTTTTGTTTGGTCTTGGTTTCAAAATATGAATCAAACTTATGTTTTTTTAAATGGAACCGCCCTGATTTTTTAGCCATTTAAATTGCATATTTTTATTATTATTTGAAATTATAGGTAACACTCCATTATTAGGGAACCAGATTTCAATTTTTTGGGGCCTTGGTTTGGTGTAGGACCCTGTCATATAGAACCTAATCAAGAACTAAAAAACTATCCTTAATGACACTGCCTCCGCATGTCGTTTGGCATGTAGATAGCCCTTCATAATATCATTGTCCTGCGTAAATATCACGACCCCACTACCTACCTTGTCGTTTATTAGATCAACAAGAAATCCCTTTGGGATTTCCCAGTCGTTTTGTGGTAGTCTTATCTATGACAAAAGTCATTGACGGTTATAATAAAAACTGAAAATATGGGTTGAAAACCTAATCAAATAAATAGAATTACATTTGAGAAACCCTGTATATAAATAAATTTTATGAGACCATTCTAACGAACTAAGAAAACTCAAAAGTTTTCCTATTAATTATGCATCAAATATGTTTAGAATTACAAGGACAATCCAAAAAAAATATAATTTATATAGGGTCGTATTTGAAATAAGGAAGTCCTTGTCCTACAATGGGGTAAACAGTTTGGAAAAATTCTGCAAGATTCGATATCGTTGACCGTTTTCTAAAAAATCCATGCTGTTGTGTGACTATACAGTTTTTAATTTGTTATGTACAATTTGTGTTTGTTTTTCTACAATAAAAAATTTAAAAGAAATTTACCTGCCACTGAATGAAGTTATTATTCATCTTCTGAACTTACACTGGAAAACTTCATGCTTAATTTAACCGTGAGTAGAACTTACTAATCATTTTTAATAGTTTGATCACATTTTTATTGTTTATTCAATATCAACTAGCACACACAAGATCACGGTTTCTGATTTCAATCTCGCGCAACTACTACTTAGGTCTGTTGTCACTGAGAAAAGTTTAATTTTGAACTGAGCGCTATAACAATATGTCCTGTAATGTAAAAAATATTGCGTACTGAAAAATACTTAAGTAGTCGCATTTTTCTGTATGATTCAACAAAGTCTTATTATTATTGTTTAGTCTACTAGCTTGGAACTCAATCAGGTAGGTAATCGTAAAAAATTTCACAAAGAAAATATTTCCCAGGTGGTTCATAATATGTAGTGTACGGTACCATTATTAATAGGTTTGAAAATCCATTTATGGGATTGTTGAGTACGTACGTTTATATTGTTATAAAAATTGATTGCGAAAGTGAACTATTGACTATGATTAAATTGATTTTAGGTTTGGAATAATAAAATTCGCAATAAATAGCATTTAGGTATAGTTTATCCAATGTTAATTTGCTAGTTTCTTTTTTCCATTATACAGGGTTATTCACGATTTATGGCGCGGAATATTGTGGACAAACTACGTGACTTTTAAAAAGTTTCATTTGTTGGACATGTGGGCATCTACTATGGCTACTTTTTAAAATTGGTTTAGTATTATACAGGGTGTCCCAAATAACCTAAAAGTATCAAAGTTATGTTTTTTAAATGGAATGCCCTGTATATTGTTGCACTTTTAGATCCTCTGATCAAATTAAGTGTCTGTTTCATTAAGGTTTATAATACCTAAACCTTAAGGTTTTTTAAATAAATTGAATTTTCTCAAAATCTAGCCTCATTTTCATCTTTCAAATACTTAGGAACTATTAAAGTCATGTTGACGAAATGAACACTAAAGTGTAAAAATAGATCATATTTGATATTCCATTTGCAATAAACTTGCAATCTTATACAGGGTGTTCAAAAATTAAAACTACTCAAATAAGAACTTTAAGTTGCTATAACTTCATTAATGTAAATGGAACGTCATATTTCTGAGCTTACCTAGCAATGTACTTACTAATTACCTGTCGAATGGTATTAGGGTGTACTATAGCTAAGTCTGTGGGTTTTGGCAGAAAACACCAAATAATTGATTTGTACACCATTTGGTGTTTTTAAATAAATGTTTTAATGTCAGAAATGTCAAATAAATTATTTTATCTGCCAATTTAATTTACTATTCATGCTTTACTAGTGTTATTATTGATGCACAATTGTTAGTTTTAGTGTTGTTTTGTTAAAATGAAGATTATTTATTCAAAAGAAGAACGTATTGATGTGATATTGATCCTTGGAGAATGTCATCAAAATTCTTTATTGGCTTCTCGAGTTTATGCTGAAAGGTTTCCCATACGAAATCATCCAAGACCAGCTGCTTTTGAGAGACTATTAAATCAGTTTAAGGAAACTGGAAGTGTTAGCTACAAGAAATACGTGAAAAGAAAACCTGTCACCGAAAATGAAGAAACTATTTTTGCTATAGTTGGTTCAGTTATCGAAAATCCTAATACTAGTCAAAATCACATATCCGAAAACACCAGTATTAGTCAGGCAAAACATAGATTTCATGCTTATACAATTCAGCTTTGTCAAGAGCTTTATGGAAATGATTTTGACAATAGAATTGAATTTTGCATGTGGGTGTTAGATAAAGTGGCAGCAAATGAAACATTTTTTGATAATGTGACGAATGTACATTTCACAACAATGGCCTCGTGAACAGACACAACAACCATTATTATTCTGACTCGAATCCCCATGAATACAGAATCATCAGCAATCAAAATAGGTGGTCCATTAATGTGTGGGGTGGAACATTCGGCCCATATTTAATAGGACCCTATTTTTTTGAGGGATCTTTAAATGGTATGATGTTTCTCGATTTTCTTCTACACCAACTTCCTGTATTATTAGAAGAAATTCCTTTAAACAGGAGAAAAACCATGTGTTTCAATTAGATGGAGCTCCGCCTCATTATCATCACGAGGTTCGGCAATTTTTGGATACCAATTTTCAAAACAGGTGGATTGGACGAAATGGATTTAAAAATTGGCCTCCCAGATCTCCCGATTTAACTCCTCCGGATTTCTTTTTATGGGGATACGTGAAAGGAATTGTCTACAAGACGCCTCCAACAACACCACACGATATGAAAATACGCATAAGAGAAACTGTTACCCTACAAATGTTGACCAGAGTTAGCCGCAGTTTTCAAAAAAGAATATCGAAGTGTCTGGAAATGGACGGTCAACATTTCGAACACATGTTATGAATATTTTGGTAGAGATTTATCAGTGCTATTTTATTTCCATTAATGCTGTTTATGCATAATTAAGAATAATTCATAATGACTTTTATAATAATTGTAGATCATTTGACAGTTCTGATTCCATAGCCTACTAAGATATATTAAAACGTTTAGTTAAAAAACACCAAATGGTGTACAAAACAATTATTATTTGGAGTTTTCTTCCAAAACCCACAGACTTAGCTATAGTACACCCTAAAACCATTCGACAGGTAATTAGTAAGTACATTGCTAGGTAAGTTCAGAAATATGACGTTCCATTTACATTAATGAAGTTATAGCAACTTAAAGTTCTTATTTGAGTAGTTTTAATTTTTGGACACACTGTATAAGATTGCAAGTTTATTGCAAATGGAATATCAAATATGATCTATTTTTACACTTTAGTGTTCATTTCGTCAACATGACTTTAATAGTTCCTAAGTGTTTGAAAGATGAAAATGAGGCTAGATTTTGAGAAAATTCAATTTATTTAAAAAACCTTAAGGTTTAGGTATTATAAACCTTAATGAAACAGATACTTAATTTGATCAGAGGATCTAAAAGTGCAATAATATACAGGGCATTCCATTTAAAAAAACATAACTTTGATACTTTTACGTTATTTGGGATACTCTGTATAATACTAAACCAATTTTAAAAAGTAGCCATAGTAGATGCCCACATGTCCAACAAATGAAACTTTTTAAAAGTCACGTAGTTTGTCCACAATATTCCGCGCCATAAATCGTGAATAACCCTGTATTTCGGTTGTTTTTAGAGTTACGGGAAAAGTGTTTTTATAAAAGTTAGAGATAATTTGATGCTTAACGCAGTGGCGTATCAAGAATTTTTAATTATTTGAAACGAACTCTGTTCTAAGGATAATTATAAAATTGCAAATCGTTAGAACACAGTTCGTTTCGAATATTTAAAAATTTACATCAGGATGAAAGTGAAAAATAAATACAAATTCAAAGTTGTGCAACAATATAATGTTTCTAAGTTTAAAAGGAAGTTGTAATAGTAATTCCACAATGAATATACATAAATTTTAATTTCTAAATTGTCAAAAAAAATATTTTTTTCTGCAAATGATTCGAATAAGCTTATTATATTAATTTCTGTATTAAATTCCCTTTTTACTAACCACTGATGATGAGGACAATGTGTCTCGAAACATGTATGGTTTAATGACGCAATATTAATAAAATAAAAGAATTGTTTGTGGGGAAGACGAAGTTTTACTTATCATTATATGATAAACTCCACGCATAATGGACTATTTCTATAACATTTAATTTATATTCTAAGTTTTAATAACAAACTGTAATAAAAAAATAATAAAATACCTGAGGAACGCGATAAACCATCGCCGAAACGTAGTAATAAAGCGAAATGTAACTTTCGCTAAAAATTAAAAAAAAAAAATGATTTCAAGAACTTGAAACCCAAAGAAAACAAAATTAAAAGGAAAAATGATTCAAGAATATTAATGTATTGCTTTGTTTCAGGAAAATATGCGGCAGGCCGAGAAAATTCTAGAAAATCTTTCCACTTCAGCTTCATTGATAGTCAAGGCACAAAATATTACCACAGAATTGACAATCACCGCCACCAGTACGCCACCTGAAATTAAAGAAGAACCCGAAGAACCAAAAAATGAGGAAAATATGCCATTAGTAGAGGTTTGTATCTTTAATCCTTATAATTTCTGATAGTGCTGTCTTTGTCGTCGAAAATCTGCATAAAAAGGACCGCTATCTATGTGACTTAACTTAAAGCTGTACCGAAGGTGCAGCTGCAGGTTTTTCTATATGGAAAATTATGACAAACCATCGAACCATAATAGAGAGATATGGTAGTCCTAAAAATAACGTCCGCCGCTATTAACGTTAACTTTAATTTAACACCAAGGATTTTCAAATAGAGAGATGTGGTAGGTCTAAAAAATAACGTCACCTATGATGATAATCATAAATTTTAAATGTTTAGAAATTTTTAGCATACACTTTAAATTTATATTCGGGGTGAGTCAAAAATGTATTTGTTTATTTTTTTTAAGGTCAAAAAAGTAATATTTTGAATAATATTTTGATTTAGATTTAAATTCATGATTTCTTTAGCGTCTAAGCTCGTAGAGGTGATCCACGGGGTAACTCAAAAATGTTTCAATTTATCCTCAATATTTTTAGGAGATATATAGATTTTTGAATTTTTTTTATAACCCTCGATGACTTTTGTCAGATAAAACTACCACAAGACGACTGGGAAATCACGCAGTGATTTCTTGAACAATAATTAATAGAGCATATACAAATGTGTTCACGGATAGAGTTTGGAAGAGCAAAAACTTTTTTATTTGTAAATTTAGAAGAAAAAGTCATTCTTTATAAAAACGTCTGCTTGTGTCAAAACTACAATTTCGAGTACGAAATTTACGATTACTATACAGGGTATATCAAAAATAACATTTTTAATGATTTTGATTTCCTTGTTTTTTTTTTAATTTTATTATTTTAATAGTAGCTATGAAATTAACCACTTTGAGAAAAAAGTTTATTACTGTTTTTTGCACAATTGGTGTAATAAATCACGGTTTTGAAAATATTTTCATAAAATTAAAAAAAAACAAAAAAATCAAAATCATTAAAAATGTTATTTTTGATATACCCTGTATAGTAATGGTAAATTTGGCATTTGAAATTGTAGTTTCGACACAAGCAGACGTTTTTATAAAGAATAACTTTTTCTTCTAAATCGACAAATAGAAAAGTTTCTCCTCTTCCAAACTCTATCCGTGGACACATCGTGTACATGGTGAGTCGGACCAAACTGTAGTAGTGTAATCTAAACGTCAAACTCGTTAATAAATCTTCTTCATATTGTTTTCAGATTATTCAGCAACCCATGACAAAGGAGGCGACACCAGAACCCACAACCTCGCCACCGGCTGCGCCTGTTCCCGAAGTCACTATTCACATATCGGATCAACCTTTAATTAAGGTTAAACCAGTCAGTTTACTGCAGGCACCTCACATCTTAAATAGAGACTTTAATTTTACGAACCGTGAGAAATGTCTGGATTACAACATGGACGAGGATATTCAACCGGCGGATTTATCGAATAAGAAAGCGGAAAAAGTGACTTGTATTCCGGAAATTGAAATTCTCAACGATGACGACAATATGTCTGAGTATAGCAATAGTTCGGATCCGGATCGATTGGAAGTTGACATGTCCCAGGTGAGCATTGAAACTAATATTATTTTTTATATTTTGACCGTTTTTAACCCCTTTATAGACACCCTCCTAATGTCACTTTTTAATTTTTTCTATGAAAGATTTCGGTCCTTCAATCAAATCAATTTCGGCCGCCCTGTATATATTAATTATACATCACTGTATGTTTTTAGGCCAAGGCTATTGGCAATGCGGAATTTCCTTGATTTTAGTTCAGCAAATTTTTGCACTTCTTTTCATACCCTATTATGTTTGTCTTGATTTATTGTTTTGTTATTACTTTGTTTTTCTTTTATAACATTGTTTAAATTTATTATTTCCTTCTTAAAACTCGTTGTAACTTTATTGTATTGTTTAAGTTTACTTTTGTATTCTTTAACAAGCATCTCTGATTTTGTTTGTGTAATGTTTTGTATTGTACCTTGCAGTTCTTTTAATTTACTTTCTGTATCACGTAATTTAATTAGAGCTTCTTTTTTGTTGTCTTTTTAAATGTTTACCAACTAAAATTTTATCTAAATCACTTTTTATATATTTTTCTATTACATTTGTTTCTAAAACATCTTTCAGTTTATGTTTAATTAAACTTATTATATCAGGAGCTTCTTTTTCGCTTTTATTCTTTTCCCATTGACTTATAACTGTTTTTTTAGTTGTTCTTTTAATTGTTTATATTCTTTTATATCATCACTTGTTTCGTTTTTATTTTCAAATTTAACTTTAAGTTATTGTTCTCTTCGCTAATTTCAAACAATTTATTTTGTAGTTCTTCTAATTTAGTTGTTTTTGTTGTGCTTTTCTCATTCTCTAATTCATTGTTAATCTTATATAATTCATTCTTCAAGTGTTCTTCCTTTTGATTATTTAGTTTGTTATTTAATTCTTCAATAATATTTTCTGCATTTCGCAGTTCCTTTCTCATCATTTCCAGTTTTTTTTGGGTTTCTGTTCGAGTTTGCCCAGTGAGGAGTCAACACTCCTCTCTTCTAGTGCTCTACTGATGGATTCATGTGAGGTATTGTCAAAAGGACCCTCTATATCATAAGGATACTTCTTTTGCCTTAAATGACTTCTCGATGTCTTTTACTAAGCAGTGCAGGGCATTAATCGTAGATTTTCCCGCTTGGCTTGGCGAATTGCCTTTTGTGAAGCAGTTTCCTATTTAAAGTTTCGCTTCTTAGGTATTCGTCTATTATCTTTTCCATAGTTTTCAGTAGGAAGGAGGTTAGACTAATAGGCCTGTAGGATTTAGGGTCATCCTCTGGACGGCGTCCTGTTTTGGGTATAAAGGCTACTCTAGTTTCCCTCCAAGCTTTGGCAATATGGCCGAGGATAAGGCTGGCTTTGAAAAGCCTTTGCATCGATGACATAATTAAAAGTTTCCCACTTTCTTGACTTAAAACGAAAACCATTGTACAGCTAAAAATAACGTTACGACATAATAATGAAATACTTTACTGAAATGTTTAAGGCTACAGAAGATCAAGAACACACATCAAGTTCAACAACGCACAGCGCTCCGTCACCGCAGGACGACGATCTGCCCCCTCCTGAAAATGATCCTGTCCTCTGGCATAACTTGACACAAAATGGTTTTGATCCAACAACGCATTTGAGCGGTGAAGCGTCACAGCTGCTGCGCAAACTCATCAATTGTCATCGGTTGGGCATGAGCATTACACCTGCACCTCCACACGTATTAAATTATTCCCTATTCAAAGACAAGGATAGTCAATTGCACACAAGCCGTACCGATGAAATTAGTGCAAAAGGATTAATGTCAGTTGAAAATAAAGAAAAGAGTTCTGGAAGGCGGAAACAGAGTTACCCAACGAAAGCGAATAATATTGAGGAAGGGTCGTGTAGGGATTCGGAGAAAGAGGATGATGAATGTAATCCCGCGATATTGAGTCATCCTGACTTTACTGGCAATAATCCCTGGTGTAATGTGGGCATCGTTAAGTCAAATAAGGTAAGAGACAGTGACCTTGTACTCATTATATGTATATCGATATAAATGTTTCGATATGTCAAATGAATACAGTATCGATTTGTGTACATCACTATTATTCGATTTCGTTTCGTTTTTCTTGTTGTAGCCTGGTTCAGCTTTACCTCGGCGAGTGGATTTATCTTGTACAAATTGTGGCACCCAAACCACAACAATTTGGCGACGGAATCTCAAAGGTGAAATGGTGTGTAATGCATGTGGCCTCTATTACAAATTACATGGCGTTGATAGACCCCATACAATGCGAAGAGACACGATACATACGAGAAGAAGGCGACCTAAAACACAAAAGTCAGATGTTTCAGACAAACCACGTGGTATGTTATATATATATATTTTGTTGTTTTTCATTGGTTGACTTTTTGTTTTTTGACATACTAAGGACATTTTTCAAATTACTAATATTTTCTTTCCAGAATTTTTTCTCAGAAATGGACCATATAAAGGTGAGTTGTTTGTATGTGTCACGATAACGTTAAGCATTGTGGTGTCCCATAAGTTTCGCAATGTCCAATTCCCTCACGACTGAACTGAATGAGTAGTCCCTCTTAAACTGCTCTATAGTATACCTGCCGAGGTTATGGGGCGTATTCCAAATGTATTCTCACCAGTGTCGTGTATAGTAACTGACGGCGCAGGTCATAAATTACATTGAATATAATTACAAACAATATAAAACAAAAGGACTAGCATAAACGATATATCAACGGGACTTACCAGCTTAGCTGTGACGGTTGGGGGGCCCTCGGACTTCCTTTCTTGCCCGACACACAGACTTATCACATCTGGAGTATCACTTCATAAAGTATATGCATAAGTCCAGGCTGGGAATGATCGTCCTACAAGTTTGACATCTAACCTCTGTAAGTGTAGTAAGTGTATGGAGAAGATAATAACATGTGAACTAACGTCATATGCAGCCGACAACAGCATTCTTTCTTCATCGCAGCATGGTTTTCTTCCATTATCTTGCGTAAATGATTGGACCTCTTCTTATGACTGCAATCGACCATCGGACGTCATTTATTTAGATTTCGAAAAAGCATTCGATAAAGTTCCTTTCCTTTAAAGAAGCTTTATATGAAAAAGGAATCATGATTAAGACCATTCGCTATGCTGACGATATGGCTGTTTTATGTGATGATCTTCAGGGTCTCCAAAATCTCATAAATTCTGTTAGTGCAGTGGGACAAGAAATGGGACTGAATATAAATGTTGCTAAGACAAAGTTCATGGTCTTTAGCCGTCAGCCATACCTCAACATGTCACTACAGGTAAATGGACAGCACATTGAGAGAGTATCCAATTTGAAATACCTCGGATGCCCCCATCACCGAACAAGGCGACCCGGATAAGGGAATTAAGAGAAGATGAGATCACTGTTTTGTAATGACAGCCTGAACCTAAAGCTGAGATAAAGAATTACTAAATGTTAGATTTGGTCTGTGCTGTTGTACGGAGCTGAAGTCTGGACACTGAAAGCTGCCACAATCAACACTGTGGTTATATAGAGGAATGCTAAGAATACCATGGGTGGTTTTGCAAAGAAATTAAGCAGTCAGAGCCAGGGCAAATATAGTTCGTGAACTTTTAACAACAGTTAAATGCCGAAAACTGGCTTACCTCGGCCATATTCTCAGAGGGAATTGTTACCGGATCCTACAGCTTTTAATGACGGGCATAATACAAGGCCGCAGGCGGAAACAAATCTCCTGGTTAAAGAACATCCGGAAATGAAGGGAGACCTGACAGGGCACAATAAGAAGAAGAACAGTGGACGAACCCTGTGGTACGCCCAAAGAAACTAATATTGGTCTAGATTGAAAATTAGCCACTCGTACTAGTGAGTTCTGTTATGTAAGCATGATTCAATGCACTGATTTGTCCATCTCTTCTTGACAATACGCTAGGTCATTGGTCGCCAACCTTTTGAATGTATTGAGCACCTTCGGTAATTGTAGAATGTACAGTGTTTTTGGGGCCTTGGTGTGGTATAGGACGCTATCATACAGGACCTAATCAAGACTTAAGAAACTACCCTTAATGAGGAATTTTCCGCATGTCGTTTGGCATGTAGATAGCCCTTCATAATATGATTGTCCTGCGTAAATATCACGACCCCATTATTAAAGAACCAGATTTCAATTTTTTGGGGCCTTGGTTTGGTATTGGACGCTATCATACAGGACCTAATCAAGACCTAAGGAACTATCCTTAATGAGGAATCCTCCGCATGTCGTTTGGCATGTAGATAGCCCTTCATAATATGATTGTCCTGCGTAAATATCACGACCCCATTATTAAAGAACCAGATTTCAATTTTTTGGGGCATTGGTTTGGTATAGGACGTTATCATACAGTACCTAATCAAGACCTAAGAAACTACCCTTAATGAGGAATCATCTGCATGTCGTTTGGCATGTAGATAGATATGTTGGGAGCTACGTAGCAGAAATCTCTTCGCGAGCTACCAGGGGCTCGCGACCGACGGGTTGGCGGCCACTGTGCTAGGTTATAATAAAATCGGTCAATAACATTTCTGAGCTTCAGGTTTGAACACAAACACTTTGATTTCTAAATGTCTCCAAAAGAGGTAATCTAAGGTCAGAGGACCTAACTGTCCATTGTATAAAACCTTCTCTGCCAATCCATCTATTTGGAAGAGATAAATTTAAATATTCTCGCACTGGTTGACCATAATGACACCATACATTTTCAAAGTTTGAGCCAGCCAAATCTTTAATCTCAAGTAGAATTAAGTTTTGAAGCATTTCTAACTCCCAGACCTCAAATTTCCTTGGTTGGATCCGAATATTCCTGCCCACAGATTGGCTTTTTGTGGATACTGGCTTCGAACTTCCTGCATCCAATTAGGATTTTCCGCTGTGGTGTGGTGTATCTTTAAAACGCCATGGAGCATGTGGCTTCCTCTAAAACACAATATTTTGTGAGAAGTTCGAATCTTGGTCAAGGTTTCCATCATTGTCTCACAAAGTTCAACCCTTCTTTCAAAATCGTCTTCCGAAAGCTGCTGAACTAAGTGAGCTTTGGGATGAGTCTTATTTTCTGCTAAAATTCTTCCAATCGATGACTTACCCATACTAATTTTATCTACTTTTTTCGCCGCAACGAACAAAGAGAATTCTAGACGAAAGATTTCATTGGGTACTTCGTTCTTGATTTCTTGTTTTTTCCTTTGATGCTGCAGGTTTCCTCAAACCATCTCTGTGAATTCGGATCTCGATTTGGCAATGTGTTGGTACTGGTGTACAGCAAAAAACGCAGTGAATCTGAAAAAATAGCCAAAAAGTGGGACATCTTACTGGTACTTTCAGCGAACACAGAATGTTGTTTTTAATTCTGTTTGTCCAAATAGATCGTGGGCATTGCGGAGCTTTTGGGACACTGTGTATAAGAACGGAGTATATTGAGTAGAACTTTTGGTGTAGAATAGAAAACACGTTTTGACAAAATGCGCCGTTAAGCATATTGGTGCAGTGGTAGAACGTGTTTTCTAATAACGTTTGTTGTTGTAGTTGCTGATTTGATAAGGTGTACTTGTCATTGGTCTAGAGGTGAAATTATTCATTTTTGGCCAGATAACTACACCTTTTCAAAATCATTTTAAGAGTAAAAGTAGAAACTAACATTTTCAAATTGAAAATAAGCAAAAAAATAATTTCAAAATACACGGTGTTCCTCCAGGAATGACTGGGATAAATATTACAAAAGATTTAAGCCATGAAAGCTTGGGATTTGAATTCAGTATAGTATTTTAATATTTTCTTTGTTAACATCAGATTTGTTTCTCTTTACTTTTGCTTCAAAACAAGGCTGTCGTCCAACATAGGCATTTTTTGTATCCTCAAACACTGAAATACTCTTCGCTATGTCTGGATGAAAACACTGATCTGTCGGACATTAGCCAACTTGTAATTTTTATCCTATCCAAGACAAGTTCATTCCTCTCACTGATACAACCAAGGGTACGGATATTTTTGAGGGTGTAAATAAGGTGGTGTCAGATTACTGTGGATTTGGTTAATGTTCCTGTACTGTCCCTGATGGAGCCATAGCTATTAGGTCATTCAGTCCGTAGGATAACACATAGATGGCGTTAATAGAATTTTTTCCATATGTTTTTTATTTAGTACAAGAAATCCCTTGCGGGATTTCCCAGTCGGTTTGTGGTAGTTTTATCTATGAAAAAAGACATTGCGGGTTATAAAAAAAATAAAAAAAAAAATTTAAAAAAAAAATTTAAAAAAAAATTTTCAAAAAAAAAATTTTCGAAAAAGAAATTTTCAAAAAAAAAAATTAAAAAAAAAAAAAATTCAAAAAAAGAAATTTCAAAAAAGAAAATTTCAAAAAAAAAAATTTCAAAAAAGAAATTTTCAAAAAAAAAATAAAAAAAAAAATTTTAAAAAATTTAAAAAAAAAATTAAAAAAAAAATTTCAAAAAAAAAATTGAAAAAAGTATTGCCAGAGCTGAAAATCTGAAAATGTTTCTATCTATTATTGAAAATAAATAGAAACATTTTTGAGTTACCCCATAGATAACCTCTAGGAGCTTTAACTTTCAAAGAAAACTTGAATTGAAATCTAAAGAAATCAAAAAATTATTCAAAATATTACTTTTTTGTTCTTAACAAAATAATGAAATACATTTATAAGCCATGAAAGCTTGGGATTTGAATTTGAGTCGATTCAGTACAGTATTTTACTATTTTCCCAGTCGGTTTGTGGTAGTTTTATCTATGAAAAAAGTCATTGAGGGTTATAAAAAAAATTAAAAAAAAATCAAGAAAAAAAAATTTTTAAAAAAATTCAAAAAAAAATTTTAAAAGAAAATTTTTAAAAAAATTAAAAAAAAAAATCAAAAAAAAAAAATTAAAAAAGAAATTCTGTGGTCGCATCCATGGTCCAACTCTCGCATCCGTACAAAAGAACAGGAAAGATGTAACGGCGAAGTATCTTGTGCGTCGATCCCGGTAGATTTTAGGATGTTGATCATTTTTTGATGTGACACACAGTCAAAAGCTTTTTTATAGTCAATAAAGCAGGCGAATACATCGGCATTCATGTCCCTACATCTCTGAGTCAGTACATTCAAAGAGAAAAGAGCTTCTCGGGTTCCCATTTCGTTTCTAAAGCCAAATTGCGAACGATCAACCAGATTCTCACACTTTTTGTATATACGTGTATAGATGATCCGTAAGAATATCTTCAAGGCGTTGGACATCAAACTAATCATGCGGTATTCGTCACATTGTGATGGCAGAGTGACAAAAGTGGATTTCAGCCAGTCCGAGGGTATTTTTCCGACTCTGTAAATTCGGTTGAATATTGTGGTAATGAGATTTAGACCAACCCCGTCCTCAACAGCTGCGAGTTTAAAGGTTTCTGCGTGCAAATTGTCAGGACAGGGTGTTCAAATAGTGCAGAAATGTGCTATATTAAGGCGCCTGTTTTTCACCCTGTATTTAAGTAACGGTACCGACAAATACGGGACTTTTCATCCATTTATTTCTATAAAACCAATAGTTTCTGGAGGAATTGAGTGTGTGAGAATGTGTATAATAGTTATATTTTACTAACAAGGGCTGATATGGTACTTTTCAGCCGCCAAATCTAAAATCCTTTATGTTCAAGGGCCCAAATCGAAACGGGTCAATAATACAGTAGATGGAAAAGAACATTCAAAGGACACTGAAGATATGTTAACGGCTTTAAGAAGACAACTACAGCCTCATTTGGTTATGGCTTTGTCGGGGAAAAAAGTTCCAAATCAGGTAATTAGTTTTAGGCAGTCATGATTAGATGTCCCCCATTCGCTCACAAATTTTGCTCAGCTTTTATAGAATCATCTTGTATAATATACAGTACCGTCTTCTTTGAATTATTCTGAATTTTATTTTAATTAATAGAAACTTATTAACTGGTATTTTTATTTCCAGGCATTGACGCACCCTAATGTAATGCCCCCTACGGAATCTTCCTCTATAGTTCAAGAAGTTATGGAATCAGATGAGGAAAGTATAGGAGACCTACCATTGAATCTTGTGGCTACACAAATGGCGGAAACTGAAAGCCATTAGTATTTCCACACTTTATTATTTATTATGTTTAAAAATGATGAATTAACCATTTCGGTGGTCGGCCTTTTTTTTGTTTTTAACACGTACTAAACGATATTTTTTTATTAATTATTATTATTAAAAATGTTGACTTTCTGACTCAAGTGATAATTCGATCTACTTAAAAAAAATTCTAGGAATTAATTTGTTTAAAGGTTTTAACGAATCATTAGGTAAGAAATTTCCATACAGCATTTCGAAAGTAATAATGGTACAAAAGGTCTCGTAGATCTGTCTTTACAATTCGAATCATTCTGAATGAAATGTTTTTTGTTTTATTTGAATATCTACATTAAACAACTATTTCTGAGAATTTACGTGTCTGCATTACTTTTTTAATGTTTTTCGTATACACAACAAACACAATTGATCAAATCATCAACAAATCAGGCTTGTCAAACACACACACTATTATCCCGAACTTACGTTTTGATGCTTGTTTGGATCATCATCAGATGTTATAGTGATTTATTATTAAAAATTAAATGAAAAATAATTTAATGGCAAAACGGACTAAAATGCTGGTTTTACCTACACAAGGAATTTTGTTTAATTTAGCAGGGCCCCAGTCTAATTCAATAGAACCAGACCGAGGCATGGGTCGACAGATACTGACGAATTCGTTTCGCTCTTGTTATGAGCTCGTCAGAGAACCATAGTCGTTGCCCATCGACAAATATCGGCCTGCATTTAAGCACAATAGGATACACAACAGTAGACACATGTAAACACGTATCATCTACATGTACATAGTAATGCATATTCTATACCATACAGAGGCCGAACAAACTCAATGTATAGGTAAAACCAGTCGTATAAATAGAAATAAATATAAACAAAAATAGTATGAACACAAAACGCTAGCAGGAGACCATTTTATCCTTCTGCCAGCATGTCCCAAATATTTGGATTTCAGCAATGCTCGGACGGTGGTCTCCAAGCGTTCTGCCAAGCGAACATCGACGGCAGAACGCTTGGAGACCACCGTCCGAGCATTGCTGAAGCCCAAATTTTTGGGAGATGCTTGCAGAAGGATAAAATGGTCTCTCTGTATTTATGATTATTTTTGTTAATAATGACCATGTACTCAATAATATTTTAATTTCACTGATGATCATAAGATTTGTGGTCGAAACTAATGTAAATCCAACTGAAATAATTGGATTAAAGATATAGTTGTTTCATTAATACCTTCGCTATAAAACAAAAGTAGCAGATATTTCTAATTAACAGAATTTTATAAATATAGGATGATTTGAATTTTTCAGACAGCATTTATCTGCCATGTCCGCAGAAAAGTCTGCAATTTTTTTTTTGTTATTAGAGAAAAGTGAAATTTATTGCAGACGTGGTATACCTACTTATTATATACAATGTGTATTACATTGTAGCCACTAAAGTCATTAATTTTATATCTCGAATAAATATAATTTTTGCTCTCTTCATTTTAAGGAAATTATTTAAAAGATTCAAATTTAAAAACTTTAATATTGTACTTACCCATTATAGTAATAATACTCATACAAATAAATGACAGTAGTTAATTAATGCAAAATATTTTCATAGAGTGAACATTATTATTTGTTAGTCAACTATACAGGCTGATTTAATTTAATTGTGGAATTGGGACTAAAAAAAAACAACCAGTGGCTTGAAAATGTGTTTTATGTATAAATAAAATGTATTTAGCGACATCTAGTGCGCCGCTATTTATACAGTTCACGTAAACTGCGTATCTATGGATGCTAAAAAAGTATCGATACTCTCAAAGTATCGATACTTTTGCTGCAGTATCGAGTATTTTTGGTATCGATACTTTTAGAACGATACCAAGTTGGTATCGATACTTTCGTAGCAGTATGTGAACAATACATTTCAGAAGGTTGGCGACCACTGTCCTATGTTATAATCTAATATAATTCAACAGTTTTATTGTTAAAAGTGTTGTGTACAATTTCGATACCGATACCTAAGAGTATCGATACTTTTTAGACAAGTATCGGTAGGAATCGATACTTGGCAAAAAGTATCGGTATTGGTATCGCTATCGATACTTTTTATTTTTTTACCATCCCTATGCGTATCCGTGTGGGTTGGATATACAGGGTTGTTCACTAGGGTAGTACAGTTACTGGTAGACAGTGGTTTTTAAACCATAATCAAATCATGTCGAATACGCACGTCTCGGAGGGTGTATTTGATATCCTCCACCAGGAATGCATCGAAGTGGGTATCTTTTATTTAAATATCGAAGACCAGTATACACTGTGTTCAAGATAAGAATGGGATCGCATAGGAATCTTGGAAACGGTAGGAGTTACAATGTCGATTAATTTAAAGAAAAGTTGTACAATTTGAACACCTTTTATATGCTGTTTTCAAAAGTAAACTAACTTTATCCGTTTTCGAGAATTTTTGAAAAAACGATTTTTTGCGATTTTAGTTTTTATTTATTTCTGACATTATTTTTTCAGATAGAAAAAAATGAAAAGCACTTTCTCATTGTTACTTTTTGAGGAGAAAAATATAGCGTTTTCAAATTTTCACTACGACGTTTTGTTTTTTAAAAACCATCATCAACTTGGTTTTTTCAATTAGCCCTGGATTTTTTATTGTTAAATTTAAAGCCATTTTCAGTTCAAAAATAGGTGGTAATGGTTTAAGCAAGTTTTCAGTGTTTTTAGCTGTTATTTAAAATTATTCAAGAAAAAATCTCCATAGCTTGGCACTTACCTGACTGAATGCAAAGTAGTAGGTTTTGCAAAAACATCCTTTCGTCGTTACTCACAATAAGGCTAATTAAAGGTCTAAGCCTTAAATTATAGGGCTTAACCCACCGATTAAATGGTTGTTCTCGACTAACCACAAGGATATCGGAACCCTCTACTTCATCTTCGGAGTATGATCAGGAATAGTGGGAACGTCTCTAAAATTAATTATTCGAACAGAATTGGGAAACCCTGGTTCACTAATTGGACATGATCAAATTTATAATGTTATGTTAAATAATTATATAACAATTTGTTTCTGTCTCAGTACAACTTTTTATGGTTTGTGGTTTTTAAAATTTAGTTTTTGTGCTTTCTGAACTTATTAAAAAAAATGTCTTTCTCAGATGAATGTTTTACGCAAAATAAGTGACTAACTTTAAATAACAGCTCAATAACACTTTGTTTAAACCATTCCGTGTGATATACCTAACTATTTTTGAATTGAAAATGGCTTTAAATTTAACAATAAAAAAGTCCATGGCCGTATTTAAAAAAAACAAGTTGATGATGGTTTTTCAAAAACGAAACGTCGTAATGAAAAATTGTAAACGCTATCTTACTGTCCTCAAAAAGTAACAACCAGAAGTGTTCTATCTGTAAAAATAATGTCAAAAATACACTGCTCAAAAAAATTAAAGGAACACTTTTGTATAACCCTGTAACTTCTTAAGTGATAGTTATATACAGATGACCATTTAGATTCTGAAAGACACATATTTTCTTGCAATAAACCGATTAATAGAACTTTCAACTCATTCTTTATTTGTAAACTAAGATCAACATTTAAAAAAAGTGCCAATAACAAAATGAAACGAAAACATTTTTCAAATGGCAATGTTCCGCTATCTGAAAACCAATGTGTTTTAGTATCGCGTGTGCCCTCCAGCAGCACGAATGACTATTTGGCATCTTCTTGGCATACTTCTCACGAGCCTTCGAATGTGTTCCTGTGATACACTGTCCCACTCTTCGATTAGGGATTCTGTTAATTGCTGAAGGGTTTGAGGTGGATTTGGACGACGTCGAACACGTCTGTCCTATATATCCCATAAGGGTTCAATTGGATTGACGTCAGGGCTTATCGCTGGCCAATCCATTTTACGAATTTCATTCTCGTTAAGAAAATCTATAGTAATCGCAGCAGTATGAGGCCTTGCATAATCCTGCATGGAAAGAAAATCAGGGCCTATACCATATGCTGCAGGAATAACCTGATCTAACAGACTGCAAGACTTCCCAGTATCACTACAAGATCGGTTTTTGCGTCCAAACTTATTCCACCTCAGACCATTATCGAACCATCTCCAAATCTGGATACTTCTTGTACAGCAGCAGTCGATTATCGTTCATTCGGACGTCTATACACACGCAATCGGTCATCACAACGAGTGAGAGGAAATCTTGATGCGTCTGTAAAAAGTACTGGCCTCCATTGTCGAAATTGCCATCTCAAATGTTCACGAGCAAAGTTTAATCGCATAGTTTTATGATGTCGAGTTGAAACAGGTTTTCGTACCGGCCTTCTTTATTATTATTATTTTTTTTTATTATTAGTCGTAAAACAGTAAACGGTAAAACCGATGAAACTGTTCCTCAGTTCCTAATTTGAGGTTTTTGAAATATTGACGTCATCCTCACTAATCTTCTATAGCGAGTAGTGGACCAACTGATCGCCATGGTCCTCCATGAAATTGTCCAGCCTGTTCTTAAAGCTATCAACCGTTTGCGCCATTATCACCTCTTCAAGTAATGAATTCCATGCATATACAACTCTGTTTGTTATAAAATTCTTCCGAGGAAGTCTAGCACATCTCTCCTTGTCAAGTTTCTTACTATTGCCACGCAGATTAGGATTTCTAGCAGGATGAAATACATCGAGATTCACCGAGTAGTAACCACTAAGTATCTTGTATGTTTGAATTAGATCGCCTCGTTGTCGTCGATCATAAAGACATGTCAAATTTAAAAGCCTCAATCGCTCCTCATATGGTATATGGCTAAGTGCACGAGGTAGCTTAGTGAATCTCCTCTGAACCCTTTCCAATGCCTCTATGTCCTTAATGAAGTAGGGGGACCAAACGCTGTTGGCATATTCCAATAGTGGTCTGACATACGATTTATACAATTGCAATATTAGAGAGTTTGATCTCGATTTGAAAGCTCTCTGTATCAGATACCACAGTCTATTAGCTTTCTTCACTGTGGCGGAAATATGGGCCTCCCACTTCAAATCCGTTGTTACTATGACACCAAGGTCCTTCTGCTGATTTACAGATTTAACGGCATTTTCATTGATGAAATATGGAGTCCTGGGATTATTAGCTTCGATGTGTAGTACCTGGCACCTCTCCAAATTCAAGTTCATCAACCAAACCGCCGACCAGGACACTACCCCATCAATGTCGATCTGGAATTCATTATCGTCTCGCAGTGGGTTA
This sequence comes from Apoderus coryli, assembly GCA_911728435.2. Lineage (NCBI taxonomy): Eukaryota > Metazoa > Arthropoda > Insecta > Coleoptera > Attelabidae > Apoderus > Apoderus coryli. Next base: position 10,141,554 of record OU452215.1, on the reverse strand, counting down.
CATAACAATTTGGTGTCATCAGCAAAGAAGCTCATAATTGACGTGATGGTTCTTGGTTTCCCGTAACCTGTTTCTAACAGTCTGGTTAGAACTGGTTACCTGATGAGCCATCCTAAGTGTACTTTGAAGGTATTTTGCTGTCGCTATTCGTTTTCGCAAAAAAGAAACTACTAAATATCGGTCCTGAATTTGTGTAGTTTTGCGATTCCGACCTTATCCGGTTTGTCTTTTATATCGTCCAGTCTCTCTATAGCGATTTTACACATGTTTGATAACTGACATACTGGAATTAAAATTTCTAGCTACTTGTCGATTTTTTACACCAATTTCAACTAAAGCTATAGCAGCAAGTCAAAAAATTACAGGGTTATCCAAAAGTGTTCCTTTAATTTTTTTGAGCAGTGTAAATAAAAACTAAAATCACAAGAAATGGTTTTTTCAAAAATTCTCGAAAATGGATAAAGTTAGTTTACTCTTGAAAACACGATTTAACAGACATTGTAACTCCTACCGTTTCCAAGATTCCAATGCTGTCCCATTCTTATCTTGGACACAGTGTATAGTGCACCATCGTTTAATGTATGTTTTTTATCTGCCAATTTGTACCACCCTGTAAGAGATTAACTAATTCAAAAAATTTGTTGTAAATTCCAATTTCATATGCCTACTACTTAACCCGATGTTTATTAAATGTAAATCAGCTTGAATTGAGTATTAATTCTAACTAAAACTTGTCACTCTGCACATAATGTGATATTCTTCCACATGGCGCATTATTTAAAAATTTACCCAATAACCAAAAGTTTTGCTTATGCCAGTAGTACCTTAATATTAGTATTATGTTTTTATTATAATTATTAATTCAAGTATTATAGTTTTTTTTTTAATTATTATATTTTATATTATAGAAAAGGTCATGTCATACTTGAGTATTGTTGAATGCAGATTATAATAATATCAGCAATAATTCTTACCCCTAATTCAGTATTGCAGCATGTGAGAACGCCCAAAGACAAAATAAGGTGACGGAAAATACATTTGTGGGAAATATTTAAGAGACATTTGGCAGCAGTACTTTGCCAATAATATTTGCACAGCATTAATAAGTACAGCATTCTGACTCCACGTTGGCACTTTGAAATAAACTGTGACGTATGACGCCGCCATTTTGGGTTACAAGTCAGGTCCTGAGTAAGAATAATTATAGTTTTCGGTTTCTAACCACAGTACTGTATTTTCATTTTTGTAAAAATATTTAAGTACATAATAATATCGCTGTCGATATCAGAAATATTTGTGGTGTGTCATAGTGATTGAAAACGGCCTTGAGTGGTGGTATCAGTTAAATTTTGACATGATTGGGTGATTTTTAATAATAATAATAATAATAAACACAACAATAATAAAGACTTTATTAGTAAAAAAGACATTTTGTTGAAACAGTGCTTCCTTCTTCTTCTTAAAGTGCCATATCCATTTCAATGAATGTTGGCAACAATTATAGCGAACTCTTCTCGGTTCTGTGCGGCTCTAAATAGTGTATGGGCGTCTAGGTTTGTCCAGTCCCTGATGTTTTTGAGCCATGAATGTTTTTTCCTGCCTACGCCCCGTTTCCCTTCGATTTTTCCTTCCATTATTACTTTCAGGAATTGGTACCTTGTGTTGCGAAGTATGTGACCAAGATATGCAGTTTTCCTTCGTTTTATTATGGTAAGGAATTCTCTGTCTCTGCCCATTCTATTCAAGACCTCAGCGTTGGTGATATGTGCGATCCAAGGTATCTTTAAAAGTCTTCTGAAAATCCACATTTCGAACGCTTCCAGTTTGTTGAGGGTATTGACTTTAAGGGTCCATGCCCTTAACAAAGCGGTACCTTAGTTTTAAGTTAAGGCTTGAGTTAGTCAATAGTTTCTTCATATTGCCATTCCAACGTTGCCAAGAGTACATTTTAACGTCTCTTTAGGTGACTTCTCAGGGCGCAATGCCCAGTGAGGAGTCCTATAGTTATTCGAATCTGACTCCTGCTTAATGTTAGCAGTTTTTCAGTTCGTTTTGTTGCTGCATCAGGTATGAATTTCTTACCATGTTCCTGCTTAGGAATATGTTCCCAATATCACTGGTGCTTTTTTTTGGCCCAACACTTCAGACGTTCCCGCGCCGTTCTTTTAGACAAGCCCAGCGCAGATTCAGGGGGTTTTCAGAGGCTTGTCTTGTCAGCCAATCCGCTCTCTCGTTGCCTTCTATTCCCGAGTGCCCTGGGACCCACACTAGATTAACCCTATTGTGTTCCGTCAAGGCCCTAAGTTCTTTTTGGCATTCCCATACCAGTTTAGTTGTCACCTTAGGTCTTTTTAGCGCCTTTAAGGCCGCCTGGCTATCTGAACATATTCGCTTATTTGTATAGGCCCTCAATCTATTTAGTTTTGCACACTGTAAAATTGCAAATACTTCGGCTTGAAGCACGGATGTGTTTTTCCCCAGTGAGAATCTTAGATTCGAGTTCCTTGGCTCACTATATATTCCTGCACCACTTCCACCTTCGGTTTTTGACCCGTCTTAGATACAGCCTTAGTAAGACACTGGGTATACACTGTGTCCAAGATAAGAATGGGATCGCATTGGAATCTTGAAAACGGTAGGAGTTATGATGTCGGTTAAATTAGAGAAAAGTTGTACATTTTAAACACCTTTAAATTGGTGTTTTCAAAAGTAAACTAACTTTAGCCGTTTTCGAGAATTTTTGAAAAAACGATTTTTTGCGATTTTCGTTTTTATTTATTTCTGACCTTATTTTTACAGATAGAAAAAAATAAAAAATACTTTCTCATTGATACTTTTTAAAAAGAAAAATATAGCGTTTAGAAATTGTCACTAAGACGTTTCGTTTTTTGGAAATCCATCATCAACTTCGTTTTTTTTAAATACGTCCTTGGATTTTTTTATTGTTAAATTTAAAGCCATTTTCAATTCAAAAATAGGTTGTATACCTATCACACGTAATGATTTAAACATATTTTCAGTGTTTTTAGCTGTTATTTAAAACTATTCTCAAGAAAAATCGCCATACGATACGATACGTTTATTGACTTCATATACATACTTAGTACATTTACAGTCACATATTTGATATTATACTAAATTAATAATTAACAGTAAACAATAATAAACCAATAATAACATAAATAAAAACCTAGAATTGCAATGAGGTACTCTCCCACTGTTTTGTAAACAATTCGGTTATTTAAGTGGACTGTATTTTTTGTTCGGATTTCTAGGAATTATTCACAGTGTTTACGTTTTAATACATTTATTGTAAAATATATCAATCAAACAAATGAATGCAAAACTTGCTGTACAAAAATTAACTAATGATGTTACTCAGCCAACGGCTCAAAATGCACTACCTTTATTATTTCTTTTCAATAGTACGTGGCGCGCTTTAATAGCGACGTTGCTAGATTTAGTACAAAGTTAGATTGTCTATACATAAATTAAATAATCAATTAAAGTAAAATAATACGAAACACCCACCATATAAAAACATTGACGAACTTATAAAACTTATTTTGATTAAAGTTTTTATTTGGAAACAAACGGTCTAATGCATTATACAGATGTAAATCTAATTTGTTCGCCTGACTAATACGTCTTCGAGAAAAACGAATCACGAGCTTCTGCGCATGCCTAGTTCCGTAACCATGATTTGCAGTATGTGTCCGGAAGGCGCGTAGCCTGCGGTGTATAGAAAGCAGGGTTTCGGAAATATAAATACAAGGCAGCGGTAGTATTTTATGCCTGATAAATAATGGCCTACAATGTTCACGGCAGCGCGCACCATCCATAACACGCACAGAAGCCTTTTGCATAACAAATGCTCGGTGTGACGCCGTAGAACCACCCTACAGAGTCACACCGTACGTCAGATGACTATGTATTAGGGCGAAGTAAATTACAAGCATTTCCGTACCACCGCCGAAACAGCAACGCATGTGCCTCATCACAAAGATTTGTGTAGACAGCTTGGCACAAAGCTTGTCAACATGGTCATGCCAAAGCGTGAGACAAATTTATCAGAGTTGAACTCTATTACTTGCGTTTTGGCTTCATTTAATTTGAGTCCGTTCGCCGCAAACCATATCTTGGCAGTGTCTAAACATCTTACATTAGCAGCCCTCGCTCCTCTTGTTACTATAAGGTTGTATCGTCCGCGAATAATACACCTTTGCCCTTGGTCTCTATAGTGCTCGGTAAATCGTTTATGTACAATAAAAACAGAACAGGTCCCAAAACAGAGCCTTGAGGGACACCAAAACGAATATCAGTAAATGTCGAGTTGATATGGTTGCAATAAACGTATTGTGATCTTCCTTGCAAGTATGATTTGAATAAATTGAGTTCCTTGCCACGAAAACCGTAAAACTCCATTTTACGCAGCAACAAATTAGTGTCGACACAGTCGAAGGCCTTTGTGAGGTCACATAAAGTTGCATGTGTGGGAACTCCCTCGACAATGTACTCGACCACATCCATAACCGTAGTTTGGCACTGATTTTGCGTTTTTTTAATAACTTCAAAAAGCACAAACATTTCAACTAATACTGAGGCAGACATTGTGTATAACGTCGAAAGAATGTTTTTGCAAAACCTACTACTCTACATTCAGTCAGTTAAGTGCCAAACTATGGCGATTTTTCTTGAATAATATTAAAAGCAGCTAAAAACATTGAAAACTTATTTAAACCATTACATGTGATATACCACCTATTCTTGAATTGAAAATGGCTTTAAATTAAACATTTAAAAAAACTAAGTTGATGATGGTTTTTCAAAAACGAAACGTCGTAGTGAAAATTTGTAAAGGGCATCTTTTTTTCCTCAAAAAATAACAACGAGAAAGTGCTTTTAATTTTTTTATATCTGTAATAATAATGTCAGAAATAAATAAAATCTAAATTCACAAAAAATCTTTTTTTGCAAAATTCTCGAAAACGGCTAAAGTTAGTTTAATTTTGAAACACCATTTGAACGGTCATTGTACATACAACTTTTCTCTAATTTAACGGACATCGTAACTCCTACCGTTTCCAAGATTCTTATCGTATACACAGTGTCCATTAAAAAATGCCATCTCTGGTTCACAACCCAAAATTGTTTGACAGTTCTAACAACCAATTAAATTATGTTATTTCTTGTCGTCTGACAGAATTCATCCAATCATTTCAACATTTAACTGAAAACTACCCTCTGATATTATTGTTCAATGACTATTCTGACCGAATATCCCTCGGACATTGACAAATGACAGATATATGAAGTGTGTAGTTAGATAAAATGAATTTAATCGTTGATATTCGCCACACATGACTAAGATAAAGGTGAGAGTAAGACGTAAATGTGTGGGCAAGGCAAAGGCGTCAATTTTCTCATATTGAAGAAAGTTTACACGACGAGTTCTCCAAGGCTTTTTTCATACTGCATTAACAAAACTTTGGTATGACATGTTTAGTTACGATACTCTAATAATGATATTAAATTAAAATTCTATTTATTTTTCTTTTAAAATAGTATTTTAAAATTTTAATAGGCTCTCTTTATTTACAAAATATTTTCACTTTATGTATTTTTTTATTCATTTGTAGTCTGTCAAAATAAGATATAATAATATGTATATGACATAGGAAATAACGTGGTCTGACGAGTGCAGCATTTTTTATTGAGGATATTATTCGAAGCGATATGCACAGATCAGGCTATTGGGTAGACCAATTGATGTGTAGCCCCTATAACTTCGAAGCCATTGGAATATTTGTTTATTGCAATATTAAATAACTAAAGTTATTTCAATTTATTGCTTAAATCAAAATATTCTAATTTTTTGTTTATTTCTTACAATAAACAAAAATAAAAAAAAACTACAGACGATTTGAAATATTTCGCCTTGGGGCTGTTGGGTGCTCAAAGCAGCCTTGGCAGCCATTGATTGCTATGACTAAGAATGTCCCGATTTGAGTTATTTTCCCTGACATATACATTTTGATTGTAATTGTAAATACTATCTGTCCCTAAGTTCTCGGAGTTTTTAATATGTTTTTATTTGTGAGAGAAGTTGTGGGATGGTTTTTATATGATTATTTGTTAAGATTTATTTAATTAATTGTTTTTACCATTTTTTTATATTATACTGCTTATTCTTTCACGATTTTTTTGTATTTTTTTTTTAAATATATTTTTGGTGTTTAAAATTATATATTTATTTAATTTTTATTATAATTAAATTATGCACAATAACGTACATTTAATTTTGATTTATTGTAATGGTAATCGCCAATGTAGTAAACTGTCGCTACTTATTTGAGATTCCAAAGATGCTCTTATAACATCCTTTAATTTTGTGATACAGGACGTTTTGGAAAACCACACTGGGTATACAGTGTGTCCAAAATAAGAATGAGATAGCATTGGAATCTTGGAAACGGTAGGAGTTACAATGTCGGTTAAATTAGAGAAAAGTTGTACAATTTAAACGCCTTTTAAATGGTTTTTTTCAGTAGTAAGGCCCCTAGGGTCTTGATAATACCGAGATAATTCCTTCAAGCGAGTTGCTCAAGGATAATAGCCCTCGGCCTGCGGCCTTGGGCTATTATCAAGCAACACGCTTTCGGCATCCTCTATGACAAAATTTTGAGTATTTATCAAGGCCCGAGGAGTATTCGATAAGATAATTTTTTGTTTGTTCAGGAATTTGGCAAATAAAAGATTATTTGGCAAATATGGCGAACAACAACCAGAGCGATCCTGAGTGTTGTGGGCGATGTAATTGCGTCTTTTGAGAATGGTAAACACTCTGTATTGACCACGACTGATTTGTCTAAGGCTTTTGACTGCATTTCCCATGATACCCTTCTGGAAAAGCTGTCTTTCTATGGAGTGAGGGGGATACCTTTAGGGTTGATTTGACAGACAGCAGGTGGTCGAGTTGAACGGTGAAACATCTTTTCTTAAAAGGATGAGATATGGGTGCCTCAGGGCTCTGTGCTTGGCCCATTACTTTTTATTATATACATTAATGATATCTCCCATTATATGTCAGATATCTCATTTCCGTCCCTTTTTGCAGATGATGCCAGTTTTGTGTCGAGTAGTTCAAGTTTTGACAATCTGAACACTATATCCCTTTCGATCTTGAATGCAGCCAAGAAATCGTTTGGTGCGAACGGGTTAAGGCTTAACGAGGACAAATGCAATGTTCTGATTTCTCCCATATCAGTGGTGACACTGTCAGAGTGCTTGGAGTCTATTTAGATGACAATCTTAACTGGTACTCTCACATCGAACACCTAAGTCGCAAGTTGTCCAGTGCTCTATTTTTGCTTAGACAGCTTGCGTGTTACTTAAATTTTCATGTCCTTAGAACGGCTTACTTTGGGGTTTTCCCTTCACACTTGACTTACGCCATCGTGCTTTGGAATGGTTCTTCGCACGCCTTGAGAATTTTCAGATTGCAAAAGAGGGCGGTCAGAATACTGGTTGGCGTTGGGCCACTTGGCCATTGCAAGCCGCATTTTGTGAACCACGGTATAATGTCATTGCCGTGTGTTTTTAGCCAAATCACTTGAACTCAAATTTGATGAACTGCAGTTTCGTTTGCTTGGATCCTGCTGTAATCTTTTATGTTTTGCATTTCTTGCATCTCGCGCATTTTTGATAATCACACTGGTAAACGGGTCGAATACAATTTTGAAGTCATTGAAGTATTTTTCCTGGAGTAGCCTACTCGTAGTATTCCAAATTGTTTTTACAGTTGCTTCTTTATATTCAGTTCCGTCAGCTTTTCTCATATTTACCGCATAATCTTTCAATATATTAGCCAAATTATGCAAACTCGTTTCAGCATTCAGTTCGTATCCTCTGGTCGCACAAAACTCGAGAAATATTTTCCATACATATTTTTTTGATGTCAGAAATAAATAAAAACTAAATTCGCAAAAATAGTTTTTTCAAAAATTCTCGAGTCACTTTACTTTTGAAAACACCATTTAAAAGCTGTTTAAATTGTACAACTTTTCGCATCTCTACTACTAAATAGTAGTTTATCGACGCTCTTTGCACTAGTCGCCTCGACAAGAGCAGCCTAGCCTGGGGTCATCTTCAAGCGACTCTCTGCCTTACTTGAATAGTTTATGCCACTCCTGACCCATGAATCACTGGCAAGAATTCCGATGAACAGACGGGATCTGGTCGTATCCTGAGATCCTTTAAGGAAATTTCAAGTTACAGCTTTCCATCCAGGTCCAAAACTCTGAATAACTCCGTGGTTGATTTCTTGTTCTAGATATCAATCGATGTCTCCTGCAGAATCTGTATTCGTCGTGTTTCTTCCAGGCCTTCCTGAGGCGATAAAGTTCCATAAGAAACTCAGTAAGCCCGCTCGTACAAGATCCAAATAGGCTTCTGCTCTTTCGTGATTGAGGTTTCCGAGGCATATTTTGGAATGTCTCAATTCAGAGTGACTGTGCAATCTTAAGACATCTGTAAACCATTTTATAGTATTCTCTTTGATTTTGCTAATATTACGTATGAACAACAAATAGTAGTTAATAATTTTTATCCTTGATTATCTTTACAATATTTCAATTTGAAAATAGGACAAATAAAAATTCCCTTTGACAGTTGAAACTAATTTTTTGCTGAAACAAAGTAAATGTAAAGAAAAAAATTCAATAAGCTACCAGTTATAATGCATAATTTTAAGACGATTTGTGTGTAGTACCCAGTAGTATTAACCACCGAGTGATATTTCCTTTTTGTTTTTTTGTAACCCCTTGGTATTTCTTGTATTAATTATTATTATTAATGTATACATTAACTTATTAATTTTTGAGTATCAGTATTTTATACATTTTTTTAACTTTGTCTTTTAGGTTTTTTAGGTTTTATAATTTTTTGGCAGCTGGCATTATTTGTGCAATTTTCGGCTATATTATTATGTTTTTCAATATTTTAGATTTATACATACAGTTATCATAATGCATAATAATAATTATTATTGTTATATACTTACCTGAAATGCTTTTGATAATGTTTTGTGTTTTGTTATATCTTTGTAAATGTCTAATGTATTGTTACAAACAATTTTATCTGTACTTACTTTTCTTTTTTATATATAAAAGTATTACTTTGTAAATAGCATGGGAATAAACCACCAACTTTGTAAAACCGGATGTATTAAATATTTTTCTACCAATAAAAAAAGTTTGGCTGCTAATTGTTTGTTATCATTAATAACCCTTTCCGTACGAATGAGGCAAATGATGATGAGACATAGAAATCTTATATTATATATGTACTCTAGAATGCTAATTAAATCCAGCTGAATACCAAAAAATGTAACGGGTATGCAGAGTTTTCACGAGCTACGCATGCTCCTCAGTAACTTATTTTCAGTACAGAGCTGCCATATTTAAAACTATTTTGTCGTTCGCCTTACAGAATTTATGCGACATATCTGTTTTATAAATAAATCCATATGTTGCGTCATACGAAACTGCTTGACAAAATCAAATAATTAAATGTTAGCGGTAAAATTGCATACTGTTTAGTTTTCAGCAATATGAACGAAACATTTTTTTCCAAATCTTATTAAATTTAGGAGATTTCGCAACAGCGTCTGTTTTCGCAAATGACATTTCTCGTAGTGGGAATATCTGTCAGAGTCGGCTTCACAACAATTCAGATAGGTTTTATAATTGAGTTATGGTTTTATTCGTGGTATATTTTAATTGTTGATAGATATACCTATTTGTGATTAAAATTGTTTTTAATATTTGTTATTTTGGTTTTAGTTCGTTTATTTAACAAACAATGAAGTGTATAGTGTTGTGGTGTAAAAATGAAGGTCTCATTCCTGGTATTAAATATTTTCAGTAAGTTATTCTTTCGGGTTTCTAACAGTCTCAGTTTGAGTCAATATGATACCATTGACATTATACTCATTTTTAGCTTGACAAAAAAAAGGCATGATGTTTGGATGCGGGCATTGGGATCCTAGTACAGAAAATGTATGTGATGGGAATGTCATATGCAGTAAGCATTTCGCTGCAGAAGATATCATTTGTAGAGAAGACGGCAAGAGGATCACCCTCGTACCCGATGCAGTTCCCAAACTTTTGTTGAAAAGAAGAGATTATGTAAATGAGAGTGGAAGTTAAATTCTTAATCGTTTGATATCAAGACACTGTTTACTTAAAAGCAGTCTGTCAAAAATGCATGATATGTATGTCAAGAATATATTTCCTACGTTGTGTAGGTATACAAAGTTCGTTTGAATTCTGTTGTTAAACTGGAATATACTTAATTATAGAATCCTCCATGAAATTGCTGAGAATACAAGTTCTACCAACCATGTTTTGTCACAAAATACTATTGCGAGTAGTACGGATGATATGGAAGTGGTTTACATGGACACGGAAAATATTTGTGAAGTCACTGTTTCTTGCACCCTTTCTTTGAAGGCTGTAGAGAGGTAAGACGCCTAAGGTGGTTGTATAAACAAACAAATATTATATAATAATAAAATAAATTATTAGAATGCTCAAGTACTTAAGATATTTTCCAGTATTAGAATTTTTACTTATTTCTCGTTTCTGCTTAGATTTATTATTATTGGGTTGTACCTGTTAGACAATAAATTATTTAGATATTTTATGTAATTTTTTATTTCTTAAATTTCTTTATTCTATTTTTTTATTTGAATGTTACCAAATGGTAAAATTTAATTTTAAATATACCTATAACAGTAATATTACATTTAATCAAAGCCGGTCCTGTTGAAAAATAAGTTACTGGTGATCATGCGCATTATGGACAGCTCTACACTTTTGGTTACATTTTTGTACTACGGGATTATCATTCTAGAGTATATATGTAATATAAGATTTCTGTGGTTTGGCCAAATAGCTATGACAGCTGCGGCCAATAAAGAAAGTAGTAAAAAAATATGGTTATGTTGTGTGATGTTTGTGAATGTGTTTTTTTTGCTAGACTAAAATAAACATTGCGAATTTCGTATAAATATAATTATTATTGTGAATAATCAGATCAATTCATGCCCAAAATCATATAATTTTATTTATGTATTGTATGAGTGATTCGTTATTTTTAAAAATGTGTAGCGACCAGTGTTATTAATTTTAAGTTGTATATTACATTCATCATGTCTACGGCACTTCTGCAACAGTTTGTTACAAACTTAAAAACAAAAAATGAGCAACTTCGTTCAAAGACTGCAAATGAGTTATCTTTATATATAAAAAATGATTTACGTGAAGCTTCGACGGAGGAAATAAACAACTTTCTGGATGAGTTTAATCATCATATTTTCGAAATGGTATCTGCCAATGATGTGAACGAAAAAAAAGGAGGAATCATGGCTATAGGTTTGTCATTAATTATCTACTTATAATTTAGTGTTAAAAAAAGGGTTGAAGTTCAAGGCAAATTAAAATAAAGAACCATTTAGAGAACGAAGTTAAGTACAGGGTGTGTCAATATAATAAAAATGCAAAATTAAGTTACAATTTTATTCGGTCGGATGTACTTTATAATTTGTTTGTTTGTTTTCAAAACTCGAAACTTTTCCAGTATGTCTTATTGGTGCCGATCTTGGAAATATGTCTACAAGAATATCAAGATTTGCATATTATTTGAGAAATTTATTGCCGTCAAACGATGTGAGCGTAATGGAACTTGTAGCAAAAACTATGGGCAGTTTAGCATTGATTTACGGCTTGAAGGCTTCATCTTACGTGGATTTTGAATTAAAGAGAGCATTTGAGTGGTTAAGCGGTGATAGAGTCGAGGTAAGAATTTTACATTGTTATACAGTCAAGAATTTTGAAAATTGAGTTTATCTACTACACGATCGTATATTTTTCTGTTACGTCAAAAGAACGGGTAACTTTAAAACGAACATGAGCATTCCCCGTCCCAAAATCAAAGTAATTTTTGGTCCTCAGTGTATTAATGAATTTAGGGAAAACGACATGCAGCTGTACTGGTTTTGAAAGAATTGGCTACCACTTTGGCTACAACAATGCCTACATACTTTTATGAACATGTTACTCAGTTTTTTGAATTAATTTTCGTTGCTATACAAGATCCAAAACGTGCTATCAGAGAATCCGCTATTGAGGCCTTGAGGGCGGCTCTTATAGTGACTGCTCAAAGAGAGACAGTTAAGCAAATACAGCGTGGAGTAAAGTGGTGAGTTTTTGTTTTATCATTTATATATTCGTAGACTACTCGTAAAGCAGACCTTTTGTCGGGATTGATGAATTCTTAAATAAATAAAAGAAGTTTTCTGTTAACAGGTATAGCACTTGTTATAGCGAAGCTGAAAAGATGCTTATGGAAACTAAAGGTGATGAAAAAGTGCATGGAGCACTGTTAATTTTAAACGAGCTGCTACGCTGCGCGAATGGTTCATGGGAACGCAAGTATGCTTCGTTGTTAGAGAGCACCGATCCGAAGATATTGTCGGAAGAACCGTTCGCATTCAGTCGACCTCTAGTAATGCCTGTTCATACCAAGAGAAAAATTACACCTTTAGTATCACCTTTTACTACGGACAAGCCAGTGATATCAGAATCATTTGTATGCAGGCAATTGATAACCGATAAATTCAATTACATTTGTATGGATGTGTTGAATCAACGCTTCTCAAGAAGTCCATCAGTCCAACAAACCTTACTTGATATTTTACCGAGATTAGCAGCGTTTGATAGACAAAGTTTTGCGAGAAATAAGGAATCACCACATCTTAGAAATAGTATGGGACATCTTTTTAATACATTACGTGGGAGAGAGAAGGATCGGAATTATGCTTTTATTACTATAGGTAAGTCCCAACAATGAAACCCCACAAATATATGTATAGACCGGGTTCTCCAATTAAGTAGCCCGCTAGTTTGCTAGTTGTCAATTAACATCAGACTTTATTGACTACGTTTTGTACAAAACAATTGCAGTACGTCAAAATACAAAAACGATATCTACAACAAAAAACATAAAAGTGTAAGTAACATAGGTACAAACAAATTAAAAGCGACTAATTGCTAAAATGTACAACTTCCTTGGAATATTCTTCCACAGAATAAAAAGCATGCTTGAGCAAGTATGATTTTATAGTTCTTTTGAACATTTCTGAACTGTACTCCCGGACCCTACGAGGAAGTGCATTATATAACCGAATCTGTAGGGAATTCGCCGACCCCGTACCAAGTCCGCAGATCTCGTACCATACTCATGACAAGTTGAGTTAACACACAAATCGGGCTTACATCTGTGAATCTCAAGCAGTTGATAATATATATATATAAAGACAGGAGAGGCATTATATTGAGAGATCTGAAAATGGGCTTGCAATGCTCCAGATATCCAGTATTTGCCAGAATGCGAACCACCTTTTTTTGCACTCTAAATATTTGCATAGCCGATGACGAGTTACCCCAGAGACTCACTCCATAAGAAATATGAGAATGGAACAGTGAGAAATAAACAGTTCTCAGAGCTTGCTGACTCAGACAATGTTTGAGCCTCCTAATAACGTAAATACTAGAAGACAACTTACCCCTGAGAAAATCAACGTGCGACGCCCAGCAAACCGCATCATCAACAATAATCCCCAATAAGTTGGCTGTTCGTCCCCGAGCATGACCACTAGCACTAGAAAATGTAAGTCTCTGGGTCTTATCAATATTTAGTTTCAGCAGATTACTAGTGAACCAGCTCCCTCAAGGTGCCCCGCACGACCTTCGAGCTGTGAAACACTGCTCCCATAACACACCAAAGAGGTATCATCAGCATAAAGAGTGACCCTTCCAGGATTCAAATAACTGTATAGGTCGTTAATATAAACGACAAAGAGCAACGGGCGCAACACAGAGCCCTGGGGCACTCCACTCGTTAATACTCTCACCTCAGACAGCTCCGACCGAAGAGCCACTGTCTGTCCTCTGCCAGTCAGGTACGACAGCAGCAGCTGCAACGAGAGTCCCCGCACACCATATCGAGAAAGCTTGGTCAGAAGAACTTCATGTGACTTTACTAGTAAACAAATGAAAATACAATATTTTACTAGTCCATCGTCTAAAAACACACAAATAACGCTCTGCACGTCGTTTTGTTCCACTGGGTACAGGAATACGTGGCTGACTGCTAGCCGCACTGCTTTCAGCGGGCGCGAGAAGTAAGGGGCAATGGCAACCGGAACATTTCGGGTGTTTTCGCACTTTTCGGTGCCTGACCCTTCTATATGTTATACGTTCCGTGGTATTAGGGTTCCACCATCAAAAGCTTTGCGGCGATCGGGGAGTCGCTACGAGATCAACCAGCACGTAGGCGGGTTGTGTGTGATGGCCGTTCAGCTTCAGGGTTTGGGACTGTGAAGCTGCTCTTGTCCTGCACTTGTGACTGAGCAGTCCGTTTTAGGGTCCACTCTGCTCACCTCATGAGGAGGGAGCTATAAAAGGTGCCCTTTGCGACATGGAACTTCCGCACACTCATGGATACTAACACTAGTAATAGACCAGAAGGACGTACGGCAATTATAACCCGTGAACTTAAACCATTGACATTGCTGCATTAAGTAAGACCAGAAGATCAAGTGAAGGTCAATTGAAAGAACATGGTGGAGGCTATACTTTCTTTTGGAAAGGAAAAATCGACATTCAACCCCGTATCCATGGTGTCAGATTTGCCATTTAAAACGACCTAATTAGTGAATTGGGCGAACTACCATCTGGCATAAATGAGAGGTTGATGACCCTTCGCCTTAAACTAAGCCAGGATCGGCGAGCCACCATGGACACCGACGAAAAATTAAAAGAGGAATTCTACTCGCAGTTTGATAAAGTGCTGACCAACGTTCCTGACACCGACAAGATAATCCTGCTAGGAGATTTCAACGCTCGAGTTGGTCGAGACTCTGCTCTTTGGCCTAATACCATCGGCAAAAAAGGAGTATGAAAGTGTAACTCCAACGGTCTATTGCTGCTAACCAAATGCGCAGATCAAGATCTTGTTACACACTTTTTAAACAAAAAGACAAGTTTAAGACCACATGGCAACATCCAAGGTCTAAGCAGTGGCATATGATCGACTACGTAATTGTTCGCGATCGTGACCGGCATGAAGCTTTAACGAGTGCTGATGATGGCTGAACTGATCACTGACTTCTGCGATCCAGTATGACCCTACATCTACCTGCGAAACGACCACAACAGGGAAGGAAATTAAGGCGAAAGCTTAACATCGAATGCCTAAAGGACAACCGAGCGAAACTGTGTTGACAAGCTCCCGGAAGAATATGCGGATGATATTCGGTCGTTATTTAGATCCCCCGTGCTCTCTGCTGGTGAGGAGACGCTAGGCTATGTGCAACGAAAATATCAGGATTGCTTCGAGGAAATATAATAATAATAATAGTCTTTACTCAGAAGCAACAGTTACATTCTTAAAAGGCGAAGTCTAGCATGTTTCAAGGATTGAAACTGCTACTCAACATAACCCTAACCCATGGTTACATACGCCTCATTAGTATGGTGGCCAAAAGTTAATATTAAGCATACACAATGCCGTCTTCAAAAGTTGCAACGGCTTGCATGTTTAGGAATAACAGGGGCAATGCGAACTTGCCCCAATGCAGCGATGGAAATGTTGCTGCATCTGATACTTTTGCCTGTCCTAGTCAAAAAAGAAGCAGCAATTAGCGCTCTGAAACTGGGAATACAAATCTGGCGATCTAGAGGGACACATGGGAATCCTGAATCTAATACCTTTGGATTCAGGAAGAAAACCGTCGGACGCTTAGCCACGCAAACATGATTTTGAAATCCCATTTGAAGTGGTCATTGGAGACAGTCAAAAATGGCTAAATGGGGAACCCCGATTCCCAGAAAACACATCCGTCTGGTATACGGACGGTTCAAAAGGAATAGAGGGGAACACAGGCATGGGAGTATACGGGCGTAATTATAGGCTCTCTGAATCTCTCGGGAAAAGTCCCACTATATTCCAAGCAGAGATCAACGCTATTCATCGTTGTGCTCAAGAATGCCTGCAGAGAGGCATCCCGGAACGGGAGATCAATATTATGTCAGACAGTCAAGCTGCGTTAAAAGCACTGAGGTCTTACACCTTCACGTCAAAGCTAGCATGGGAATGCAAACAGACCCTAAAGCAACTGGCAGCTCAGGGGAAAAAGATTACTCTGACATGGGTGCCAGGACATGAAGGCATAGAGGGGAACGAACGAACGGACCAACTTGCAAAAGAGGGCGCAAACGCTCCGTTCTGCGGCCCGGAACTCATCTTTGGCCTTCCAAAAAGCCATATGAAGGAAGAAACTTCGGATATGGGAAAAGGAACAACTTAAGTTCTACTGAAGAAACACTCCAGGCCTAAGATAATCAAAAACGGTTTATCAAACCTTCAGAGGCCAACGCAGGGAAGCTTATCCAACTGGAGAGAAGCGACCTAAGGAGAATTACAGGCTTTTTTACGGGACACCACCCAGTGAAGTACCATCTCAAAAAGATGGGCCTAACCGAGGACGACACTTGGTTTTGCGAAGACGCAACAGAGACAACAGAACACTTGCTCTGTGAATGCATTGCACTTTTCTGCAAAAGGCTAAAACACCTTGGAGGGGTGACCCTAACACCCTTTAGCCCCCAGAGAAATCATCAACTTTATGAAAAGTGTGGGACAGCTGGGCAATTCATAGATTAGAGTCATTCACAAAAGATCTTCTGCAGGTCGAAATGAGGGGAGGCCAAACCGCCTAAACGACTCCGATAAAACAATCTACAAGGAAAACAGCGTGTAAAGAGCATAGTCCTGTGCTGCGCATTGTAAGAAGGTTGAATCTAATATGTGTTTGATGTATTTGATTACGAAATATTAACTTGTTTCTTAAATATCTGGGTAAAAAAAAAAACTTGTGCAGCACAGTACACGTGATAGAAGTGAATACTTCTTTCACGAGAAAGGAAGGGAATACGAATGACGGTACAAAAGGGACAACCGAAGTATAGGCAACGTTAAGCCGCTATATACATAATAGTGTATAGTATAGGATATAGTCTCTCTCTCTCATATATGAATTACATTTAAAGTTTTGTTTATTTATAGGTTTGATAGCACTGGCTATCGAAGAAGATGTGGATCCTTATATCGACGAGATTATGAAACTAGTTAAAGCAGCTTTACCTCGCGGTGATGCCACTGGCAGGAAACGTGTCATTGACAGTTGTGTCTTTAAATGTATCACATTTCTGGCGCTAGCCCTTAAGCGTCATGACAAAATGGACATTCCCAATATTTTGGAGCAAATGCTAGCGTCTGGACTAACACCGTCTCTTACAATTTGCTTGCGTGAATTAGCCAAGAAGATACCCGTCCATAAAGATAAAATCAGTCTCGGTTTACTCAAGATTCTTTCACATATTTTACTGAACAAACCTTTAGTACACCCGGGAATGCCAAGAAACTTGGCCTCTAACGTAATGGCAATTAGTATACCGCAAGAAGTAAATGATACTCAATTGATTATACTGGCGTTACACACGCTTGGAACTTTTGATTTTGAGGGCCAAAGACTGCTACCGTTTGTGCAACGTTGTGCTAAATATTTTTTGGTTCATGAGGTGACGGAAATCCGGTTGGAGGCTGTGAGGACTACTAGTCGATTATTGAAACACGCTATTAAGAGTACTGAGAAGAATCCAAGTGAGACTGTGACAAGAACTGTAGCTTCTGTTATGAATAGTTTGTTAGGTAAGTGCTAGGTGTAGTTTTGCGAATTTCCCGTTCAGTTTTAAGACAGCCCAAAAAATGGGCCCTATACAGAGTTTTTTGGATATCTTTCTTGGGTTTTTGGTTCGCATTAACAAACAATAGTGAGATAAAAAACTTTACGACGTTTCGACAAACAATTTTTGTCTTCTTCAGGTTTTTTTTTTCGTCCGTCTTATTTTGAAAAAAAACTAGCTGTTGCCCTCGAGGCACGAATAGCTCTCCATATTTAAGTGTAAAAGTCATAATTTTATGACCTTTTTGTCATTTATCTAAATTTTTGTTTTGTTTTAGACATCAGCTATTTTTTTTTTTTGTATCGGGTTTTGTGCCTTTTTCTTCTCTTTGGAGGCACTATTTATACGCAGATATTTTATATTCCAGATCTAGGCCAAATTCTTGTACGCAAAATAATTGATTTTTTTTTAGTTTTATTATAAAATTTATTTTGCCCCCTTTTCTACTATTTACGAACGCCTATGTAAACAAAATTGTTATGCTGCATGTTGTAGGTTATCCGTTAAGTGGTTTTTGAGTTATCACGGATACAATTTTTTCCTGACCCTTTTATAGAATTTTCACGGACGCCTATGGAACATTAATTTTTGTCGTGTATTTTTAACACCAATTCAACTAGTTAAATATAAAAATTTTTACATTTTAATTTTTTTTTCATTTTACCCCTTTTTTTTACTATTTACGAACGCCTATGTAAATAAAAATTTGATGCTGCATTTTTTAGGTTATCTTATATGAAAGCTATATATAATTAGCCAATTTTTCTGGTATATTTGGGAATTTTTTTTTTTTCGTTTTTGACTCTTTTTTTAAGACTATTTTCGAACGCCTGTGTGAACTAATTCTTTTATGTAACATTTTTTAGGTTATATTCTATCACACCTATAAAAAATTATTCAATATTTCGGATAAGTTTAAGAACTATAATTTTTTTAAATTTTTGAACCCTCTTTTAAACCCCTTGCCTACGCTCAATGTTAATCACCACCTATAAATAGCCTGTAGTATTTTCGTACCAAATGTGGTTAAAATCCGTTAAGTGGTTTTTGAGTTATCACGGATACAAATTTTTTCTGACCCTTTTATAGAATTTTCACGAACGCCTATGGAACATTAATTTTTGTCGTGTATTTTTAACACCAACTCAACTAGTTAAATATAAAAATTTTTACATTTTAATTTTTTTTATTTTACCCCTTTTTCTACTATTTACGAACGCCTATGTAAATAAAAATTTTATGCTGCATTTTTTAGGTTATCTTATATCAAAGCTATATATAATTAGCCAATTTTTCTGGTATATTTGGGAAACATTTTTTTTTTCGTTTTTGACCCTTTTTTAACACTATTTTCGAACGCCTGTGTGAACTAATTCTTTTATGTAACATTTTTTAGGTTATATTCTATCACAACTATAAAAAATTATTCAATATTTCGGATAAGTTTAAGAACTATGATTTTTTAAATTTTTGAAACCTCTTTTAAACCCGTTGCCTACGCTCAATGTTAATCACCACCTATAATTATCCTGTAGTATTTTCGTACCAAATGTGGTTAAAATCCGTTAAGTGGTTTTTGAGTTATCATGGATACAAATTTTTTCTGACCCTTTTATAGAATTTTTACGGACGCCTATGGTACATTAATTTTTGTCGTGTATTTTTAACACCAATTCATCTAGTTAAATATAAAAATTTTTACATTTTATTTTTTTTTTATTTTACCCCTTTTTCTACTATTTACGAACGCCTATGTGAATAAAAATTTTATGCTGCATTTTTTAGGTTATCTTATATCAAAGCTATATATAATTAGCCAATTTTTCTGGTATATTTGAGAAACATTTTTTTTTTCGTTTTTGACCCTTTTTTTAAACTATTTTCGAACGCCTGTGTGAACCAATTCTTTTATGGAATATTTTTTAGCTTATATTGTATCACAACTATGAAAAATTATTCCATATTTCGAATAAGTTTAGGAAATATATATTTTTTATGTTTTGACCCCTTTTCCACTATTTACGAACGCCTATGAAAGTAAGTTATTCATGACACATTTTATAGGTTATAGTCTATCAAAACTATAAATAACTAGTTAATATTTCTGCTATTTTTAAGAAATACGTTTTTTTTAAATCTTTTTTACCCCATTTTACACTATTTTCGAACGCCCATGTGGTCTAATATTTTATGTTCAATATTTTAGGTTATATTCAATTAAATGCGTAAAAAATTATGCAGTATTTCGGATAAGTTTAAGAACTATGAATTTTTTTAATTTTTGAACCCTCTTTTAAACCCTTTGCCTACGCTCATTGTTTCCCAAAATCTAATCAGCTCCTTGCCATGTCCAATAGTATTTTTTTACCAAATTTGGTTAAAATCTGTTAAGCAGTTTTTGCGTTTTCGTGGATACAGACAGACAGACAAACAAACAGACAGACAGACATTTTTTTAAAACTACTTATTTATGTATAAAATGACCAAAAAGAAGTATTTCCGGTGAAATTAAAAAAAATTTTTTTTTCATGAAACTAATAGTCTCCATATATACATATATTACATATATGATATGGAGAGCTAAAAAAATTATGGATCAAAGTTGATTTGTATGATTAGAGCTGCGATATGGTTTAGTTAGGAAAGTTGCGTCGCGACGCGTTATTCTACACCTTTGAAATTTCAAATGGACGCCTATGACTTTTTCCGGATTATTGAATATTTTTTTGAATCTGCAGCGAACTGCATAAAAGCCTACTTTCCCGACAAGTTATAATATAATCAAAAATATATGACCTGCAGAACGAAACAGAGATTTAATAATAATTTTTATTGTAATTGTATTATTTTCAATAAATTAACGTAACAAATTAACTACTTTATTCAAATATTAGAAAAAAAAAAGGTTTACCAGAGATAGGACTCAAACCCGTTATCTTCCTCCGCATACGAAACGAACGCCCTACCAATGACCCACCCAACAGAGATTTGAATCAATATTGTATGTGTGTGTCTATACAGGGTGGTCCAACTTTTACCTGCATACATTTTAGAATCGATAGATAATCGACAAATAATGTGAGTTTGGTTAATAAACTATGTGCCAAAAATGCTTCGTTACAAAGTTACAGGGTGTTGAAATTTAAAAAAACAAATTCGAATTTTATTAATATCTTGTTAACCAATTGAGATATTTCAATGAAATTTGGCTAGTGTGGAGAGGTAATCTAGCTTCATTTTTTCATGTAATAATATTATTTTTATTTCCAGCAGTGGCGTGCGTACGGCTACCGATTGCGATATTTTTAATGAAAAACCCGATACGCCACTGGTTTATCTCAAAATAGAAATTATATCTGCAATTCCTATTCAATTTAAATGAATAAAGTACTCTTGGCTTTTTTTCGTATGACGCAACATTTTCGAGGAAAAAAATAAAAATCGTCTAAACCAAATGTATTGAAAGTCAATATAAAAATAACATATCATTACACATTTTACAGTGTTTTTTTACAGAAACTGTTCAAAATGACTATCGTCATTGTCAATACACAATTGGCATCTTCTGGTGATGCTATTAATTGCTGCCGATAGAATGTGATTGTTACGATGCAACTCATCACAAGCTTCTTGAATTTTTAAGACTAATTTTTCGCGTTTTCTGACCGGCACCCTATACACTTTTTCTTATAAATAGCCGCAAATAAATAAATCAAGTGGAGTTAAGTCAAGCGACCTTGGGGGCCATGATATAGGTCCCTCATGATTATTTTCCACTTCTCCAGGGAAACGGCTAATCCATTATAAAAAGTCTAAAAATAATTGTGCTGAGAGCCTAGCTGGTAAAAAGAATGGTCCGAGGAGATTATTGGATATTACTCCTAGCCACACGTTAACACTGAATTGGTGTTGAAACTTTCTCGCTCGCACTTCGTACGGATTGTGTGACCTACTATGAAAGTTGTGGTAATTCGTTATACCAGTTCTTGTATTCAATAACCATTTGCAATAGTTATGCCTTTTAACATAGTCCTTAGGCAATAAATCTTGCACAGCCCTAAAATGGTAAGCCTTTCTACCATCTTTATGAAGTGGCTTAAGAATGGTTGACCTTGATATGTTAAGCATGACAGCAGTTCTTCGTGAACTTAGGCTTGGATTTCGATCAAACGTTCTTAAAATACGCCTTTCATCGGCAAAATTGTTTCTTCTAGGGCACTGTCTATTGTTTTTTATGTTAAAAGTAGTATTTAAACCTCGTTCTCGAAATGCCCGATGAACTTGAGAGAAAACTTCTCTCGTTGGATGACGTTTATTCTATTTTACTAGAAAATGTTGCGCCATACGAAAAAAAGCCAAGAATACTTTTTTCTTTTAAATTGAACAAGAATTGCAGATGTAATTTTTATTTTGAGATAAACCAGTGGCGTATCTGTTTTTTCATTAAAAATGTCGCAATCGGTAGCTGTGCGCACGCCACTGGTGGAAATAAAAATAATATTATTACATGAAAAAATGAAGCTAGTTTACCTCTCCACACCTGCCAAATTTCATTGAAATATCTCAATTGGTTATACAGATATTAATAAAATTCGATTATTTTTCTTAAATTTCAACACCCTGTAACTTTGTAACGAAGCATTTTTCGCACATAGTTTATTAACTAAACTCATATTATTTGTCGATTATCTATCGATTCTGAAATTTATGCAGGTAAAAGTTGGACCACCCTGTATATGTATTCTACCACGATAGCGCCCAAACGCTTTAACCAATTGAGCTAAATTTTGGTATATATGTTTGGGGCAGTCCTAGGATGAAGCCATTAGTTTTTGGTTGGAATCGCTTAAGCCATTTAATAGGGGTGGACACAACCACTAAATTTTCATATATCAGTAGGGGTCGAGTGATACATCATTTCAAAGCATTTTTTATCTGCTTTACAGCGATAGGTCACTTTTGATATTTGCCCCCATAATTCTCGAGAAAAGAGCGTTTAAAATGTCACCAGTTACTTAGTTGTAACGTATATACAGGGTGAGTTATTAGTTCGTCGATTTGCCTCAAAGACCAAAAATTTCACGCAAAACTAAGCAGCCAGTCTGTAGGCAGTCACAAAGTACGTATTTTAAAATTATTGTTATTTGTACAGGGTGGGTCATCTCATCAGGGTGAACCAAACTTACGTTTTTTTAAATGGAAAGCCCTATTTATTATTCCACAATTTCATTGGTTTAGACTTGATATTAATCATACTAAAATTTTAGGAAATTATATAGAGTAGTTCAAAAGTTACCACTAGTATTATATGCAAAACATGGCGAATTCTAAGGCTTCTGTACTGGAACTGAAATAATTTAAACTCTGCTTCTTAGGGGCATAGCTTTTTGATACTTATCCATTTGTAGAAAAAGGCAATTGTTAGTATGTAGTGCAAAACCTGTATACAGGGTGAGTCCAAACTGAAATTTGCGTTTTACTCGAATTTTCCAAATGAGACACCCTGTATATAATATCAAAAACTCAAAGGAAAATTGATAAGCTTTTATTATTATATAGCCTTTCTCTCAGCTCTTAGTTTTTAAGATATTTCCATTTAAAAAAAAAACGTAAGTTTGGTTCACCCTGATGAGATGAGCCACCCTGTACAAATAACAAAAAATTTAAAATACGTACTTTATGACTGCCTACACATTGGCAGCTTAGTTTTGCGTAAAATTTTTGGTCTTTGAGGTAATATCGAACTTCGACGCACTAATAACTCACCCTGCATATACGTTCCAACTAAGTAACTGGTGACATTTTAAACGCTATTTTCTCAAGAATTATGGGGGCAAATATCAAAAGTGACCTATCGCTGTAAAGCAGATAAAAAATGCTTTGAAATGATGTATCACTCGACCCCTACTGATATATGAAAATTTAGTGGTTGTGTCCACCCCTATCAGAGGGCTTAAACGATTTCAACCAAAAACTAATGGCTTCATCCTAGGACTGCCCCAAACATATATACCAAAATTTAGCTCAACTGGTTAAAGCTTTTGGGCGCTATCGTGGTAGAATAAATACAGACTTCCATCTGGCGTTCACACGTATTAGCCAGGGATGTCAAAAACTGACAAAATAGCGTTATCCTTGAATTTAATTGCTTCTTTGACACTCTCTTGACAGTTTATTCAAGTTATTAATTCCATTTAGTTTAAAGTGAATTAAATACGTTACAAAATACACCGATCTTCGAGAGAAGAGAGGAAAGATACCTACATTGTTGTAAAGTGAACCGTAATTGTTTGTTTAATTGTGATATTACGAGTATTTGATTTGTATTTGTTTCTGAGCCATCCATGTTTGCTCCAACCTTAAGTGTTACTCTTTCTTTATTTGTTTTAACACCAAAACATTTATCACTTTTAAAGGCGAAAGTTTTATTTGGCAAACCTTTAAATAAACAAACCGGTTTCATCACAATTGAAAACGTTTTTTGGTTCGTACTTTTCCAATACATTTTTTAAAACAGTTTCAGTCCAAAGGTAACAGTTCTCCTGACTAACGTTTACACTCTCGCCAAACACCGTTTTGAAAACAACCACCCTTCATTAGCTTGAAAATTAACGCAGTTAAATTCTTTAGCAAATTGTAGCGCCTTTTGCTTTAATAAATTTCCCGATATTGGTACGTTTTGATGCGTATATGCCACTGGTAACCATCGTCAGACTGCTTCATTTTCATCCGCGTAAGAACACACCCGTACTCGATAGTTTCGCGAGTTTTTACTATCAGAGATACACAACTACACATTCTCCAGGTATCTCACAGAAATCTACCTGCTTTACTGCCTACCATTAGGCGTTATAAACGCGTTCAGAACATTTTCAAAAGAATGCGAAATAAAAATGTAAATGGGAACTCCGAAAAGGCCAAGATCTCAATAAATGCATAAAAATTTACATGTAAAAGTCCGGTAAAAATTTTATTATACAGGGTGAGTCACGAGGAACTGTCCATACTTCTACCATAAGTAGAGGCACGTTAGGGGATTATCAAATGACCATTAAAAAATGTCTCCTTGTTTTGATTATTAATATACAGGGTGAATTATGAATCTGCACCAAAACAATGTTTCGTCATATCTTTTCAATGATTAAGTCGATTTATCTCATTTTTTTATAAAATTGTGTATTAGTGTCTGGCAACTAACTGACATATTCAGAATTGAAAAAATCCAGGTCCGTCTTCGAGAAAATTTGTGGGACTGCTTCATATTCAACACTTCACCCTGTATATGATTTTTCAAAAATCTGATATAATTTTTTCAGAGGGTATAAATAGACAGTTAGACCTGGGTATTTGAATTTTTTGTTACACTCACCTCACATTTCCAATTAAAGATTTATTTTAGAGTCAAATTGAAAATTGGCAATAATGAAGTATCTTACTGTATAATAATGTTTAGTTATTAAAAAGAAATCTTCAAAATAAACAGAAACGACACACACTGTGCTCCAGTATGGTAAATATCATAATTTTACTTGATTTACAGGGCCGGATTTAAATCCCCGTTATAGACAGAAAACAGATAAAAAATGTTTGTAATAACCTAGTTTTCTTATTTTTTTTGAGGAAAACTCATGTGTCTAATTATTTTAATCGGAATGAAATAAACAAGGCAGGGAAATGTTTATTCATAAATTAAGAAATAAAACAAAATAACCAAGCAATAAAACAGTTTTAACAATGTGGAACAAAGTAAAAAACAATTTAATAAACATTACGATTATAAAACACAACAGATCATTAACAGAATTATTCACTGTTGCAATATTATCAGAAATGACCCACTGACAATCAGAAAGTCCATTACTCATATAAACATTCGTCAAGAAAAGTGTATTGAGGCAGATGGATTTCATTTTGAACATCTTTTATAACCGTAATGTTTATTAAATTGTTTTTTACATTTTTCCACATTGTTATAGTATATTAAGTATAAAGGGCGGTAAAGCATTCGTTGCAGCCCGCCGCTGTATAGACGCACGAGTGAGCGAAGCGAGCGAGGGCAGCTATACAGCGAAGGGCTGCAGCGGCTTTACCGCCAGTGGTGCTTACAACTGTTTTTCGCCTGCCTCTTCATACTACAATATTTAACCAAAAGAACTTTATTTTAATAATTAATTATTACTGTTATGAACTGACAGTTTTTGACAGTAATTAATGGGAGTATTTTTTGACGTATATGATAATAGGCGATATCCTTTGACAAACTCAGATCAGATAAACTTATGTGACAGGCTCACATGTCAGTGTTGAGTATTTTAAATGTAGAAAAAAACTGCCAAATTATTATCTGAGCGTGTACGCTATAGAAATTTGATTTTAGAATCTTAGGTATATTTCGGTACTACATAATAATTAAAAAGTGATTACTAATTAATAATGGATAATTTTAAATAATTAAATGAGTTTAGCGGAATGGCAGACGACTACCTAAGTAAAGTTTCTCAATTAATTGTCAACTTATCCTCTAGATGGAATGCACATTAAGTTAAGTGAGTGAAAACTACTGATGTTAACGTTATTATTGGAAATCTAACAGTAGTGCCATCTATGAAAAAAAAATAAAAAGAGCGGGCGCTAACTGGTCATTTACCGCCCGCATATGCGGGCGGTAAAACTCTGTTTAAGTGCAGGCAGGCGAAAAAAACTGTTTTATTGTTTGGTTATTGTTTTTTATTTTATTTCTTAATTTATGAATAAACATTTCCCTGGCTTGTTGATTTCATTCCGATTAAAATAATTAGACATGAGTTTTCCTCAAACAAATTAGAAAACTAGGATATTTACAAACATTTTTCTGTTTTCTGTCTATTACGTGTGGAAAAAGTTACATACAGGATGAATTATTGGGGTGAACCAGATATGCCAGATTTTTAAATCCGGCCCTGTAAATCGAGTCAAATTATGATATTTAACATACTGGAGCACAGTGTGTGTCGTTTCTGTGTATTTTGAAGATTTCTTTTTAATAACTAAACACTATTTAAGTTTTTTTTTTTATTATGTAAATATTTCTTAGCAATCAGAATACAATATATTCTATAAGCTAGTAGGATGGCAGGGAGCTGTGGTAGCTCTCAAATGGCGTTACGAAGACTTCTCCAGTGACAAGTCCTCTTTAATCCTCTCTCAGATCTGCAGGCCAATTGCGTTTGAGTCTTCTGTCCAAGAAAGGCTCCAGTAGTGGACGCATGAGGGCATTTGTATGATTTACGAGTTTTTCGTGATGTTTTATGCTTTTCTCCTTTATGACATCTTTAACATAAGGTATTTTTAGGTCTTCATGTAGTGTCAGATTGCTAACATACCATGGAGCATCTGTTATCATTCTAAGAATTTTAGACTGACTTCTCTGGATAATTGATATGTTCGATTTGCTTGTACATCCCCATAGTTCTATTCCGTAAACCCATATAGGTTTGATGATACTTTTATATATTAAAACTTTATTTTCCAGTAGTAATTTCGATTTTCTACCTATTAGCCAGTATAATTCTTTGATTTTCAAATCAATTTGCTTACGCTTTTTGATTATATGCTCCTTCCAAGTCAGTCTTTTGTCAAGATGCAATCCTAAATATTTTGTCACAGCTGATGTGGGTATTTGTATGTTGTTTATAAATGCTGGTGGACATTCTTCCTTCCGCAGCGCAAAGTTAACTTGAACAAATTTACTTTCATTAATTTTAATTCTCCACTGTCGCAGCCAGTTTTCTATTTGATTTAAATGGTTTTGCAATGTAGTACTTGCCACAGCTGGATCTTCGTGACTTGCTAGAACTACCGTGCCGTCAGCAAATGTTCCCATGATTGTGTCTCTGTTTACAGGTAGATCCGCAGTGAATAGTATGTATAGGAGTGGACCTATGATATGACTTATGATAGAAGTATGTACAGTTCCTCGTGACTCACCCTGTATAGAGTGCTACTCATTTTAAAGATTCACTATATTATGCAGGGCTTTTTACATTAAATTTCATGAAAATATTCTAGGTCTCTAGGTCCCAATTGAGGTTAGTGGCAGGTGATCATTTTCCATCAGTTCAGTTGTGCTGAGGTGAAAAACGAACTGATATTTGTTTCTTTGTAGAGGTTGGTTTAACGGATCGAGAAGCAAAAATACGATATGGAGTTCTGACATCATTAGATCCAACACTTGACCGATATTTGGCACAAGCCGAATCTCTCAGTGCACTGTTTGTCGCGCTACAAGATGAGGAATATCCAATACGTGAAGTGGCACTAATTACTATTGGCAGATTAAGTTGCATGAATCCAGCATATGTTACACCAAACTTACGTAAGGTGTTAGTACAGTTGCTTACGGAGTTGGAGCATTCGAGTAGTGCAAGAAATAAGGAACATGGGGCAACATTACTAGATCACTTAGTTGTTAGAGCACCTAAGTTGGTTAGACCATATATGGAACCGATTTTAAAGGAAAGTATTTCATACTCTATACTATAGCCAAATAATTAAGGTTCTGTTTCGGATTAGTAATAGGAGCCACTGCTTTACTGGATTTTAATTTAATAAAATATTTCAGGTTTTAGTTCCAAAACTAAAAGATCCTGAATCTAATCCAGGTGTCATGCTTTCAGTACTCTATACAATTGGCGATCTAGCAGATGTTACAGGTGGTGACTCTGATTTGCAAGATTGGATGCCTGAACTAATGGTAAACATTCGTTTTGTTTGTTTAGATACTTTTATGAACCAGTACTTCATAGAGACTTTTATACAAATTAGATCAAAATAAAACCTTCTTAGGTGTAATTTGCCTTATACGGAAGTTGAATTAGATATTCTGTTGAAGCTGTATTTTACAAAAGCCTTATCGCGGTACAGAAGTTCAATTAAACATTTTATTGAAGTTTATTTTATGGCCAGACAGAAGTTGAATTAGACACTCAGTTAAAGCTGTCTTGAGCAAAAGCCTTATCGCGATATGGAAGTTGAAGTAGAACATTCTCTTGCGGCTGTGTTTTGCAAAAGCCTTATCGCGATACAGAAGTTGAATTAAACATTTTATTGAAGTTTATTTTATGGCCAGACAGAAGTTGAATTAGACATTCGGTTAAAGCTGTCTTTAGCAAAAGCCTTACCGCGATATGGAAGTTGAAGTAGAACATTCTGTTGAGGCTGTATTTTGCAAAAGCCTTATCGCGATACAGAAGTTGAATTAAACATTTGATTGAAGTTTATTTTATGGCCAGACAGAAGTTGAATTAGACACTCAGTTAAAGCTGTCTTGAGCAAAAGCCTTATCGCGATATGGAAGTTGAATTAGAACTTAAATTAAACATTTTATTGAAGTTTATTTTATGGCCAGACAGAAGTTGAATTAGACACTCAGTTAAAGCTGTCTTAGCAAAAGCCTTATCGCGATATGGAAGTTGAAGTAGAACATTCTGATGAGTCTGTATTTTGCAAAAGCCTTATCGCGATACAGAAGTTAAATTTAAACATTTTATTGAAGTTTATTTTATGGCCAGACAGAAGTTGCATTAGACACTCAGTTAAAGCTGTCTTTAGCAAAAGCCTTATCGCGATATGGAAGTTGAAGTAGAACATTCTCTTGCGGCTGTGTTTTGCAAAAGCCTTATCGCGATATAGAAGTTGAATTAAACATTTTATTGTAGTTTATTTTATGGCCAGACAGAAGTTGAATTAGACACTCAGTTAAAGCTGTCTTTAGCAAAAGCCTTATCGCGATATGGAAGTTGAAGTAGAACATTCTCTTGCGGTTGTGTTTTGCAAAAGCCTTATCGCGATATAGAAGTTGAATTAAACATTTTATTGTAGTTTATTTTATGGCCAGACAGAAGTTGAATTAGACACTCAGTTAAAGCTGTCTTTAGCAAAAGCCTTATCGCGATATGGAAGTCGAGGTAGAACATTCTGTTGAGGCTGTATTTTGCAAAAGCCTTATCGCGATACAGAAGTTAAATTAAACATTTTATTGAAGTTTATTTAGGCCAGACAGAAGTTGAATTAGACACTCAGTTAAAGCTGTCTTGAGCAAAAGCTTTATCGCGATATGGAAGTTGAAGTAGAACATTCTCTTGAGGCTGTATTTTGCAAAAGCCTTATCGCGATACAGAAGTTGAATTAAACATTTGATTGAAGTTTATTTTATGGCCAGACAGAAGTTGAATTAGACACTCAGTTAAAGCTGTCTTGAGCAAAAGCCTTATCGCGATATGGAAGTTGAAGTAGAACATTCTCTTGCGGCTGTGTTTTGCAAAAGCCTTATCGCGATATAGAAGTTGAATTAAACATTTTATTGTAGTTTATTTTATGGCCAGACAGAAGTTGAATTAGACACTCAGTTAAAGCTGTCTTTAGCAAAAGCCTTATCGCGATATGGAAGTCGAGGTAGAACATTCTGTTGAGGCTGTATTTTGGAAAAGCCTTATCGCGATACAGAAGTTAAATTAAACATTTTATTGAAGTTTATTTTATGGCCAGACAGAAGTTGAATTAGACACTCAGTTAAAGCTGTCTTGAGCAAAAGCCTTATCGCGATATGGAAGTTGAAGTAGAACATTCTGTTGAGTCTGTATTTCGCAAAAGTCTTATCGCGATACAGAAGTCAAATTAAACATTTTATTGAAGTTTATTTTATGGTCAGACAGAAGTTGAATTAGACATTCGGTTAAAGCTGCCTTAGCAAAAGCCTTATCGCGATATGGAAGTTGAAGTAGAACATTCTCTTGAGGTTGTATTTTGCAAAAGCCTTATCGCGATACAGAAGTTAAATTACACATTTTATTGAAGTTTATTTTATGGCCAGACAGAAGTTGGATTAGACACTCAGTTAAAGCTGTCTTAAGCAAAAGCCTTATCGCGATATGGAAGTCGAGGTAGAACATTCTGTTGAAGCTGTATTTTGCAAAAGCCTTATCGCGGTACAGAAGTTAAATTAAACATTTTATTGAAGTTTATTTTATGGCCGGACAGAAGTTGTATTAGACACTCAGTTAAAGCTGTCTTAACCAAAGCCTTATCGCGTTATGGAAGTTGAAGTAGAACATTCTGTTGAGGCTGTATTTTGCAAAAGCCTTATCGCGATACAGAAGTTAAATTACACATTTTATTGAAGTTTATTTTTATGGCCAGACAGAAGTTGAATTCACATTCGGTTAAAGCTGTCTTTAGCAAAAGCCTTATCGCGATACAGAAGTTGAATTAAAACATTTTATTGAAGTTTTCATTTATAAAATCTTGGAGTAGACAGACATACTAAAGCTGTCCTTTGGATTTTTTTTAAAATGTATCCGATCTAGTAAATAGGTAATAGTGTAAAACATATTCTTTCCTATAATTTTACAGACAATATTATTAGAAATTCTTGGTGATTCATCTGCTCCTGAAAAACGTTGTGCTGCTCTAGTAACACTTGGACAGTTGGTTGGAGCTACTGGTCATGTTGTACGACCTTATAATCAATATCCTGTATTATTGGATGTTCTCATAAATTTCCTGAAAACTGAACAGCATCCTTTTATTCGACGGGAAACTATACGCGCGTTAGGTTTACTAGGTAAGTGCTTTAATTGACAACGATTTTGAATTTTTGCTAATGCGCACATGAGTCTGCAACCAGTTCTACTTCGTTCTTTATTTAATAACTGTGATGGGTTAACTGTTTTCATTATAATTTTATAGGAGCCTTAGATCCATATAAACATAAAATTCATCGTGGCGAAATCGATTTCCAACCTGAAGCACCCACGTTGATACCAATGCCTGATAAAAGTGTTGCAGAGGAAGCAGATCTCAATTCAAGTGAAATGCTCGTTAACATGAGTTCAAATCCTTTGGAGGAATATTATTTAGGTAAATCGAAACTTTATTATGAAATTTGAATTAAACTAAACGGGGCGGGAGATGCAAATACACCAACCTGAAAAAGCCTCCAAATCAGTGTTCACGGCTTCCATAGCCCAATCTGAGTTTTTAATAGAAAAAGACTTATAGAGTTGAATGTCGTCAGAATACATATGATAGTTTAAGTTAACAATACTGAAACTTACATCGAATGTAAATATTGAAAAGAGAAATCGGCCCAGTATGCTACCCTGTGGGACTCCACAAGTAGTAACTCCAAAATCAGAAGGGGTAGAGCCGCTCAACTTAACTCTTTGTTTTCTATCAAACACATAACTTTTAAACCGATTCAAGGAGGACTGGACAAAGCCCAGGCATTTTAGCTTTGCCCGAAGTTATTGGAAATCAAATGTTTTGCTCTGATCAAGCAAACGTAGTACGTTTACCTGTGTTTTAGCAAGGGCTTGTGCCAGATCGTTTGTGACCTTAATCAACGCTGTGCAGGTGCTATGTTTTTTCCAAAAACCAGATTGTTCCACAGGAAGCAAACTGTGTTGTTTTAAATAATCTTCCA
Organism: Apoderus coryli; assembly: GCA_911728435.2. NCBI lineage: Eukaryota > Metazoa > Arthropoda > Insecta > Coleoptera > Attelabidae > Apoderus > Apoderus coryli. The sequence goes on along the minus strand of OU452215.1, from coordinate 10,109,223 downwards.
TCTGATCACTAATTTTTGATATAGCGGGCAAAATGCTAATTGGTCGGAAGTGATATGATATTTGCTGACTTTCATACATCCGGAAAAGCTCCCTGATTTAATGAGTCATTAAATAATTTACAAACAGCTTCAATACAGAAGGGAGTAATTAAATTTTAATTTTTAATATCACGTTTTGTAAATTTTAGCAATGGTAATTTCAACGCTACTAAAAATAATGAAGGATCCGACATTATCCCAGTACCACACGCAAGTAGTGCAAGCAGTAACATTTATTTTCAACAGTTTAGGCATTAAATGTGTATCGTACATTCCACAGGTATGTATTTAGAAGAATTTTCCATCGGCTTGCTGGTTTTAAAATTTATTAATTTTTTTTTTGCAGGTTTTACCAAGTTTAATTTATGTAGTTCGCAATTCCGATGTCAATTCACGAGAATTTTTATTTCAACAATTAGCGCAAATGATTCTTATTGTCAAGCAACATATACGGAATTATCTGGATGACATTTGTGATCTTATTAAGGAATTTTTGACGCCTAATAGTGTTATACAAGGTAATTTTTATGTTTTTATCCAACCTGTGGGAAGTTTTCATGAAAACATTGTTAAAGAGTTATGGATATAAGCAAAGGTCCTATTAAAAGGTCTCTCAGAGCTCTCAGAGCTTTCGTTGCTTTGTTAGCCGTTATTTCAAAGAAGTTTTCTGTCCTAGGTATTTTAACTTCTCTTCTAGGATCTCTCCAAGTTTAATTTACAGATATAATAATAATAATAATCTTTATTGTCTAACAGGATATTGTAAATGCATTTGCCGCATACTTTGACAGCGTTTATATCAATTCAAACAACGACATTCTGCTACATACTACTGCTTCCAATTTGCGTAACATTGCATTCCAGAGTATTACTGGAGATCAAATAATTAAAGCATCTAGACGACTTAAAGACAAGTAGGCTGCTGGAGTGGATGGCATACCAAGTTTTTCTGTAAAAGACTGCATAAATCCACTTCTTGCCCCATTAACTCACATTTTTAACCTAATTATTAAAACTGGTGTCTTTCCAGTCACTTGGAAGATCGCGAAGGTTGTTCCTGTTTTGAAAAAGGGTGATTCGCCCAACATTAGTAACTATAGAGCCATCTCCATTTTATGCAATTTTTCAAAATTGTTCGAAATGATCATTTATAGTGCGGTCTTTGATCAAGTCAAAAATGTAATCACTGTCGATCAGCATGGATTCTTTGCGAAGCGTCCGTGTGTCACAAATCTTTCGACATTCTCTCAATATATATGTGAGGCATTGGACGTCCGGAATCAGGTTGACGTGGTTTACACTGATTTTCAAAAAGCATTTGACCGGATTGATCATAACATCTTGACTACTTTGGATTCTCCAGAGATTTGTTGACTCTGTTTGAGTCTTACCTGGCTCAAAGGCAACAATTCGTCCAGATTGAGAATGTACGGTCCCAAAGCTTCACACCAACTTCGGGCGATCCCCAAGATTCGAATCTTGGCCCTTTGTTATTCCTTCTATTTGTTAACGATATCGTTGACTCAATTCACTGTCACAAACTTCTTTTTGCTGATGATCTGAAAATATTCTGGATCATTGAGGGTGAACGCGACTGTGTGTACCTCCAGTCTTGTCTAAATTTCCTTAGTGACTGGTGTAATAGAATAGGTTGGCACTAAACATAAATAAATGTAATGTTATGACGTATACAAGGAAAGAAAATCCAGTCTTGTTCGACTATCAACTCAATGGTATTTCACTGAAGCGCCTGAACATTGTTCAGGACTTAGGTGTAACTTTCGATTCACGTCTCACATTTGTTCCACATATAGACGGGTTATCGTTGGCATATTCTAGACTTATGGGATTTATTATAGGGAATTGCAAATATTTCAATAATATAAGCACTCTCAAACTACTGTTCTACTCCTATGTTAGATCTAAGCTGGAATATGGTGCAATTGTATGGCAGCCCATTTATGATTCCCATAAACGAGCATTGGATTCGGTTCATCGCAGATTCCTAAAATATTTATCGTTTAGAGAGGACAATATCTATCCTCCCAGAGGGAGCGTTTACTATGATTTATTAGCCAGATTTAATGAGTCCTCTTTAGATCTCAGGAGAGTGGTGCTGTCGGTTCGGTTTCTTTACGATTTGTTGCATAACAATGTTGATTGTCTGTTGCTTCTATCTAAAATTAACTTTTATACATCCCGTTTATTCAATAGATATAGGCCCACCTTTTACATAGAACCATGTAAAACAAACATATTAACACAATCACCTATTTACTTTATGTGCAGGAATTTCAATAAAGTGTCTCATATCTGTGAGATTCATTGTACTCCTCTACCAACTATCCTAAATTCATTTTTGAGCTTGCCAGAAGTTGATGTTTGTTTTCTCATTATTATTGTATTTTTTTTTATTTTTCTATGTGTTTAGGTATTTTAGTTTTAGTTACTTGATTAATGTTACTTAGCAATATTTTGATGTTTGCTGTAATTGGGTATTTCCTGTAGCAAATAAAGTACTTATTATTATTATAACAGACATTGCTGCCCAATTACAAGACAATTATATATAACTAAACTAAGCACAGGTATTCATATGTAAATTCACAAAATAGGAATTAATTAAAAAGAAAAATGAAAAAATTAAACAAAAATGCATTAAAGGAAAACAATTTCATGGCGAATAATTAATTAATTAAACAATATCCATTTCGTTCGCTTGCAGACACAGACGCAAATGAATTAAGTGAGCCATTGAAGTAATTAACATTATCGTGCAAATTCAGACGATTGCAGTAGGTGCAAGCCCGAAAAAGGGGGGTCTCTGCCTTCGTAATTTGTATGAATGTGAGGCACCCAAAACATATGTGAATTTCATGCCTGCAAGCGAGGAACACGAAACCATATCTGCCGCAGCAACCGAGGACAGTCCAGCAAATTGTTTATTAATTTAAAAATAAAAATCTGAGATGCAAAAATACGTCGTTCAGCCAGCAGTCTAAGATTAAATCTATCTCATAAAATACAATGATCGTAGCCACGCGGTGGAAAATATCCATCAATTTTAAATGACATATACTTTAAAAATTTGCGTTGGATACTCTCGAGTCTTTGTATTTGAACATGATATATAGGTGACCAAACAATTGAAGCGTACTCCAACTTGGACCTCACAAAAGAGAAGTAGAGTGTTTTAAGACATTCAATGCTATTAAAATTCCGCGTTTGTCGTAAAATAAATCCCAACATCCTCATAGCGGCCGTCGATACCTGTGAGACATGGTCATTGAAGAACAACTCGCTGTCAACATAAATGCCGAGATCCTTAATCACATTGCATCTCTCCAATGTTATCCCATTAAGCATATAGACGTTCAGCACTGGTTTAACACGTTTTGTAAATGTTACTAATTTACATTTAGCGGCATTCGAAGGAAGTCGGTTTAGAGCACACCATTCAGATAAGATATTCAAATCATGCTGAAGTCGATCACAATCGTCATCGCAATGTACGACCCTGTACAATTTCAAATCGTCTGCAAAAAGCAAGTGATCGCCTGAAATTCTGTCACCAATGCTGTTCACACAAATTGCAAACAGCAATGGTGCCAAAGTGCTGCCCTGCGGTGCCCCACGCAATACATCGAAACAGTCGGACCTATATTACTCAACAAATTGTCGACGGGTTGTTAAATACGAGTCAAAGAAAGCAATCAAGTTTCCGCTGAAGCCATGTCATACATTCGCTGTCGAAGCAGGTAGGTACAAGGATGCTCTTAAGACCAACATGAAGACGTGCGGCTTAGATGTGAAGAACAACTGGGAGCAAATCGCAAACGACAGACCGAGATGGAGGGGTACCATTTACGAGATGAGGATGCGAAGAGACATCATCGAAAGGGGAGAGATAATGGGGCACAACAGAAATCCTTGAATTGGAGCACTTCATACTCGTTAGTGACTGAATGCTGATGATGACTTTAGACATACGTGTTAAAATCTTATTCCGACGCTGATTCTACGTGGAATAATTATCTTGAATGTAGACAGAGTTACCGATTTATAGTATAGTATATTTATCAATTTATTTTACAGGAACAATTATTCTTCTATTGGAACACATCGCTGAAGCTTTAGGATCGGAATTTAAAGTGTATCTTCCTCGACTGATACCTCACATTTTACGTATACTGCATCATGACACGTCCAAAGACCGAATTCCTACCATCAAATTATTGCAAGCCATGCACAAATTTGACAATAATCTTGAGGACTACATGCATCTGATCCTGCCACCAATTATTAGGTATGCCAATTTTCTTGTACGCATACGCTTATTTTACTAATAGATCTAGGGAATTACATCGGAAAAAGCCTCAAAATGGTTTATATTTCAGCTTATTTGATGGCAAAGATTGTCCCGTAGCCGTGTCGAAACAAGCCTTGGAAACGATCGATCAGCTAGCAGAAATATTAGATTTATCTGATTATGTATCACGAATAATCCATGCGCTCATTCGGACCATTGAAAAGAATCCAGAATTACGACCATTAGCTGTTGAAACTTTGTGTTCATTTGCAATGCAATTGGGACATAAATTTGATACATTCGCTGTTATGGTGTTAAAGGTGTTCCAAAAACATAAAGTTCACAATAAGAAATGGGATATATTAATTTCTAGAATTGAAAATGAGAATACTATGGCTGATGAATTAGACTTACGAATGCCGAGAGGTAAGTAATTTGGAATTTTTTACCCTTTCATTTTATTTAATATTTTGATTCCTCATTCATTTTGACATACTACGCGTTCTGTTCCATGAATATCCGATCTGCGTTCATTACTTTACGGCAGAATGTCCGAGGTTTCTCTATGGGGTATGAGCGTAACCAATGACTCGTCATAAACTCGCCAACTGCCCCATTTATCACCAGGTGTTAGTTCATGCGGCGCATAATGGGGCAAGTGACTGGATTGTTTTAATTGGCAGAGCCTTAGTCTAATTCAGATGAACCAGACCGAGACATGCGTCTACCGATACAATCCGATACATCGCCACGCCTCCGTACAGTCCTGACTTGGCCCCGTGCGACTTTTGGCTATTCCCAATTTTAAAAATTCATCTGAAAGAACGTCATAGAAATGTTCGAAGACAATGTGATGGCTGATTGCTTCACGATGTGGAAGCGAGTGGGCACAGCTCAGATATTTATGGGACAGACCTCTTAAAATCATTTGATCGAAATGATGTCAAAATTTCAATTAATTAAACATTTGTTTTATACCAAGGTGGTACCAAACGCAATAAGGGTGAAGATGCATCATTATCAGGAGAAACATCGGCAATCTCTCAACGATTAAAGGTCTCCGAACAAAACCTTCAAGAAGCATGGATGCCAATACGTCGCGTATCGAAGGACGACTGGTTGGAATGGATGCGACGGTTCAGTCTTGAGCTACTGAAACAGTCACCGATACCAGCATTGCGATCCTGCCTGCATCTGGCACAATTTTATTCTCAACTACCTAAAGATCTTTTCAATGCCGCATTTATAAGTTGTTGGATGGAATTAAGCGAGCCCATGCAGAAGGAATTAATGGGATGTTTAGAGCAAGCTCTGACAGTTCCAGATGTGCCAGAAATTAAACAAACCATATTGAATTTGGCTGAGTTTATGGAACATTGTGATAAAGGCTCTCCTCTACCATTGTCTGAAGACTTGTTAGGTGAACATGCTATTCAGTGTAGGTAAGTTATAAGCGGTGTTTCAACTCTTGTAGCAAGAACTTTTACATAATTCAAGTTGTACTTTTTTCCCAGTGCATATGCGAAAGCACTCCACTATAAAGAAGAAGAATTTATAAAATGCAATGGCAAAAACATACAAGTAATTGAAGCATTGATTTCCATCAATAACAAATTGCAACAGAAAGAAGCCGCAGAAGGTCTGTTACATTATGTAAGACGACAGGGCGATGATGTACATGTACAAGTTAGTTGGTATGAGAGGCTACATAATTGGGATAAGGCTCTTGGATTATACACAGAAAAGCTTGCTAGTGACCGATTTGAGGAAGAGGCTTGTTTAGGACAAATGAGGTAAACATTTTATGATATTTTCAATATAAGATGTGCTCTTATGTACGACTAAAACTTTAGTGTTTTTTTTGCTTCTTTAGTGTTTTTTTGCTTCTTTCCTAAACAAGTAGCGCCACATGGAGCGCTAGTGGCATAGGATACGCAGAATGCATAAATATTACATTACTTATGCGATTAACGCATACGCTGTGCCATTAATTGGAAAAATTAACTATATGTGCTCGTGGTAATTCGCATAGCAGATATGTACCGAGTGTATCCTAGCGGGTAGCGTGGGCCTTTGTAATCGCAAGGTTGTGGGTTCGATCCCTGCTCTTGGAATTTTTATTTTTTTTTATTTATAATTGTTTAACAAAGTAGTTAGCTAGTTGGGTTAGTTTAATATTATTTTTACTTTTTTATTTATAATCAATATAATTAATGGCATAAATATTGATGTATTCTGCGTATGCAAGTAATAATAATAATAATAATAAATGCTTTATTGTGCAAAATAACCAAATGACAAAACCAAACAATAAATTTTACAATATTTTACATAATCTAGTACAGTTAAGTTCAGTCCTAAGGCTATCAACACAAAGGAAATGAGATTTGGCATATGCCACTCTTCCACTCATTCCAAAATAAATCATAAACCTAAAAGAAAGAAAGAACACGCCACATACTACTTGTCCAGTGCTATGGAAAAAGTCTGCGCCTCAACTCACGCCTAAAACTAACCAAAGGCATATCTATAAACTCCAGCAGTTTATTTAAAAGTTTTGGCCCGTTATAAGCAAAACATCCTTCAAATTTGGACGTAGAATGTTGTGGAATTGTATACAAGTTGAAGCGCAGACCCAGTCCGTGAACATCAAATCTTCTTAAAAGTACATTAAATAAATACTCAGGCGTATGAGAAGTAACTATTTTGTACAGTAAAACAGAGTACAGATAATCAAATCTAACCGCCAGACGAGGTTCTGCAAGTTTTGTTAAAAATGGTGTAATATGAGCCTCAAATGGAACGGAACAGATGAATCTAACGCACGCGTTTTGAATTCTCTGAATTTTAGCTTTATTATAATTAGGCAAGTAATAATAATACACTTGGGAACAGTAGTCGAGGTGCGGATATATCAAGGATTTAACAAGAAGCAACTTTGTATTTTCATCCAAAATATATTTTAGATGGTACATACATTTGATCCTAAAAAATGAATTTTTATATAACTGACAACAGTGGTCACTAAAACTTAATTTGGAATCAATTAAGATACCCAGATCCTTTGCGGTATCCACCCACCGCACCACTGTTCCATCAACAATAACACTACCAGAAGTCCGTATCAACTCCGTATGGCGCTCATTACCAATGCATAACGCAACAGTTTTATTAGGGTTTAATCTGAGGCCATGGCGTCTACACCAGTCGGAAAAACACGTTAAATCTTGATTAACATTAAAAATTGCTCTTTGAAATTCAGCAATACCACAATGAAGGTATATTTGTGCATCATCAGCATAAAGGTGTATTTCTGAATGTATCATCGTCATTGGCAAATCAAACGTGAAAATGGAGAATAAGAGAGGTCCCAAAATACTTCCCTGAGGAACACCACTCGTTAGTTCTTTAAACTGAGAGCTTCTTGAATTTACTTTTACACACTGGTGTGTCGCTTTTAAGGCTCCTTTTTTGTTTAATATGTTGGCTCCTTTTTTGTTTAATATGTTATCAAGCAATAACTTAATATATAATGTTACGTTTATTTTATTTATTTAGGTGTCTGGAGGCTTTAGGTGAATGGGGTGATCTACACGACATTGTGGAACAAAATTTCATGTTAATAACTGATGATAATCAACAGAAGGCGTGTCGTTTAGCCGCCTCTGCTGCTTTTGGATTACAAAATTATGAATCTATGGAGAGGTAAGGATTTTTATTTTTTTTATTTTCACTAGTAATACCAGGTTAAATTATTTCCGGAAGTTTTTTTGAGGGCACGAATATTTTAAATTTAATTTATGTAAGAAAATTTCACTCCAAAGTTTGGAATCCAACCTGACATTTTACAGTCATTTGTCAAGGTATTATTGTTTTTGATATATGTCAATGATTTGTTATTAGACGGTGTAATAATAGACCTTTTCAGAATTAGGCTTTAATTCGCATATCTTGACATAAGTTGACAGTTTTAACATAAACAAGAATTAACAAATATAATAATAATAATAATAATAAAATAATTTATTGAGCAATACTGTAGAATTACAAGTTCAATTACATTTTTGGTTATCTTAAAACTACACAGCTCACACAAAAGGTAAGAGATTTGGCTTTAAGCCATTCTTCCACTCTACCTATTACTAACAATTTTAAATATAAATAATCGTCGATACAGCAAATCAATTCACTATAAAATTACATTGCTAATCGTGACTTAATTTGAGTTTTGAAAGTTTCTAAAGGTAAGTCCAATAAATCAATTATTCTATTGAGAAGTTGAGGTGCTATATATGAAAAGCAGCCTTCAAATTTCGATGTTACATGTTGTGGAATTGTAAAAGTATTATGCCTTATGTTTACATTATGTACAGAAGATCTTCTATTAATTAATTCGTACAAGTAAACGGGTGTCTGAGTATGATAAATCTTATGAAGCAACAACAAGAAAATGTAATCAAATCTTAAGTAAAATTTGGGCTCGTTAAGCCGATGTAAAAATGGAGTGATGTGAGATCTGTAAGGTACCGAACTTGCATATCTTATGCACGCATTCTGAACTCGCTGGATCCTATTTTTGTTATAGTCAGTTAAAAAATGATAGTAAACCTGAGAACAGTAGTCAACGTGTGGATATACAAGTGCCTTAACTAGTCTTAACTTTGTTGTTTCACTGAGGGAGTGCTTCAATGAATATATTGATCTGAGTCTATACATTGCCCTTTTGTAAACTGTGAGGCAGTGTTCGTTAAAGCTTAGTCTTGAATCAAATATTACACCGAGGTTTTTCGCTTTCTGCGCCCACTCTATAACAGTGTCATTGATTATAATAGTATAATTTTGAGTAATTAGGTCCTCATGACGATCACTCCCCACACACATAGCAACCGTTTTAGAAGGGTTTATTCGAAGACCATTACTCTCACACCACAACAACAATAATTGAAAGTATACAATATGATTGATATATAACAATCACCCGGAGCTGCTTTCTCAAGAGTACGTTAAATACTTTGGTTTCTTTTTATTTCTCGTGAATTTACGCAAAGGCTGGTCTTGATCCAAAAACTCTTCGATTGCCGTTCTGATCATTCGTGGTCGATTGTTGTTCTTCAACGTTATACCTGTTTGTTATCGAAGCTTCTTCTTCCCTTTCTTCATGAGTAGTAGATTGGGAATCGCGTTGACTATTCGTTGGTTGGTCTTCTTCATCATTTTCCAATAATCGTAAGTCACCTCGTGGCGCCAAATGTTTCGTGGCAACTGTACCTTCTCTTCCATTGTCGTATCTTATTAAAGCGTAATCAGGATTTACTTTTAAGAGTTCTACTTCTTCAACAAGTGGATCAAATTTATTTCTACGTACAAACTTTTTAAGTAAAACTTTGTCAGAATTTTTCATCCAGGAAGGAATAGAAGTTCCACTAGTAGATCGACGTTAGTAAGTAAATAAACGTTCATGATAATTTGTTGATGTACATAACAGACTTCGAATGGAGTGTAAAGCATCGTGTAGAACCAATTCCCATTGACTTGTCTCAAGTTTACGCGATTTTAATGCAAGGCTTTTATAGCTTTCCAAATAACACCATTGGATTTTTCGACTTTTCCACGATCAGAATGTGTGTAATTAGGCATTCCAAATAAACAAAACAAATGGTTCAGGCATTCTATGGCAGTTTGGCTAGAAGTATCTGCACAAGGAAATGCCCAAGGAAACCGCGAATCATCGAATTCATCAACAACTGTGAGGAGGAAGGAATTTTTAGAAGAACTCGGTATCGGACCCTTAAAATCAATATTTAATCTTTCAAACGGGGCTGTTGCTTTGATTAAATGACTATTTTCATCTTTTTTGTAGAATCTAGGTTTAATTTCTCCACATATCGGGCATGCGGCAATCATTCGTTTAATTTCTTCTAAAGAATGCGGCAAATTTCGAATTTTAATAAAATTATGGATTCGGGTGACCCCAGGATGACACAAGGACGAGTGTAACTCAAAGAGTTTGATTGTAATATTATTGCACGAAAGTTCTATGCGCCAACGCATGATTTTGTCATTTTTGATTTTATTTGTGTGGTTTGTGAACATAAAAGATACTGATTTCTGATCTGTCACTAATTTAAAATGTCTTCCAATTAAAAAATGTCTCCAGTTCTTTAATGCTTCGACACAAGCATATGCCTCTTTTTCTATAGCAGGGTGTCGTCTCTCTGGTTCGGATAGTGTCCGTGAAAAGAATGCCACAGGCCTTCCAGCTTGACTCAACGTAGCGGCTATAGCAAGTCAAAAAATTTCCACTTAAATATTTCCGCGCCTCAAATTTCTGGAAATTTCTTTGCTTGCTATTGTCATCACACCATCATCAGCATTCACTTGCTAACGATTATAAATTACTCCAGCTCAGGGATTTCTATTGTGAACCCTAAGATAGCTAAACAAACCGACCCTCGAGCCGCAAACCTTGTCACAAAATTGATACACCCAATCACCACCATTTACCGGCTGTTGTAGGTGCACTGCCCCATTGATACCGTTGTCTCTTTTCGATGCTGTCTCTTCGCATCCTCATGTCGCTGCTCTTCAAAAACTTGATGACCCTCATAAATGGTACGCCTCCAACTCGGTCGGTCGTTCGCGATCTGCTCCCAGTTGCTGTTCACATTTAAGCCACACTTCTTCATGTTGGTCTTAAGAACATCCTTGTACATCTTTTGCTGGCCTCTGTGATTTCGTGAGCCGACCTTAAACTGTGAATAAAGGATTCTCTTTGGAAGGCATTCCGTTGCCATGCAGATTACGTTGCCAGTCCATCGCAGCTGGTGCCTCACAATCATCGCCTCAATTCTAGTTGATTCAGCTCCAAATCCTGAAGCTGAACGGCCATCACACACTCGCCGCCTAAGTGCCGGCTTGTCACTAGGAGCTTCCAGATCGCCTCAGGGCTTTCGATGGTGGCGTTTGGATTTCGCCTTCGTTGAAATACGCCTGTGCGTGAGATTTTTTAATGTGGTAATGCTACTGAACTTCTGCAATCACATGACATAAGCTGAAATCCGACCCAATGGCATATTGTCGACGACGATTGGAGACTCCAGCACTGGCGCAATCTGTTGCTGCGGTGTCAATGGATGCGGGCCAGGAAGTACAATAATATTATACACTCGCAAGATAGTTCGAACGAATGTTATGATTATCGAAGACTCTAGTCCTCAGACTGGTGCTGCCGAATTTCATCATCGATATTTGCGTTTGCTGCGAGAATGCTGCTGAGGTAACAGCAACTCTCGATGTTCTGCAGTCTGTCTCCGTTAACTTGAATATGTGGTGGGACAGCCACAATGTTTGATGCCAGCTGGTTGAGAATCTGTGTTTTCTTCATATTCAGTTCAAGTCTGATACTCCTGTATGCGCCGGACAACATTGTCATCCGCGTATTGAAGCTCAATGACTGATGTGGATACAATCTTCGTCCCAGCTTGCAGTCTACAAAGGTTGAAGGGTCCGCCGACATCAATTCTGTAGATGATCTCTATTCCCCCGGCAGTTGATCCTTAACAAGTTGAATGACCGTTCCCACAAACATCGAAAACAAGATCGGTGCAATGACACAACCCAATCCAACCCAACCCTGTTTTACGACAGTTGTTTTTGGAAAGGGCTGTCCCTGTTTCGCTGCAGTTGAGCACTGCTGCTTTCATATTGTTGTGACATCGGTCGAGCTTCAATATCCTCACGCTTAACGGAGTCAGGCCAGAGAATGACGTCTCTGCTATGGCACCCTTGGCGAGCCGTACTGCCTGTAGCCGCAACAGTGCGAAAACTAAATGGACGACTTTGATCTCGGTTTTTTTGCTATGCTAATGACTCAAAATCAAGACATTTTATTGCTTGAAAAATAAATATTATTATTGTTTCAATTCAATTCCTCCCTGTTTACTTATATTTCCTTGTAGATATGTAAATATTATCCCTGAAGACTGCCAAGATGGTTCGTTCTATAGAGCAATATTGGCCATACATAAAGAACAGTATAGAGCAGCTCAAGATTTAATTGATCGAACACGTGACATGATTGATACAGAACTCACTTCAATGGCAGGTGAGAGTTATCAAAGAGCATATGGAGCTATGGTGCAAGTACAAATGTTAAGTGAATTGGAAGAGGTAATTTATATTTAATTAATTTATCCCATTTCTGAACGACACTTTCTATTTTTAGGTTATGCAATACAAATTAGTACCTGAGAGGCGAGAAACCTTAAAAGAAATGTGGTGGCAGCGACTACAGGCTGGTCAGCGATTGGTGGAAGACTGGCAGAAAATTATTCAAGTACATTCGCTAGTTCTGCAACCGCATGAGGACGTACAGACGTGGTTGAAGTTCGCTTCATTATGTAGGAAAAGTGGTTCATTGGTAAGAAGAAATTTCATTTAATTTTCGATCGGGATACAATTACTTTTATACAGGGTAGCCTCATAAAAATGAAACTGTATGTTGTCGGAAAAATTATTCGATTTTGATTTCGAGGGGACTTTTTTTTGTAGTATTTACCCGATTCGCGGGGTGAATGTTACCCCACCGATAATATGAAAGCAGTAGTTCGCAGTGTGACCCAAATTTCCAACATTTACGAAGAACTTATAGGAATATGCCCGGTGAAACACAGTTCACAAACGATGGCCGGACAAGAAGTAACAACTCCATCATATCCCATTGCCTAGACATGTTGTAAATTTGTTTCGCGCATCTAGTGTTGGCAATAGGATATAATGGAGTTGTTAGTTCTTGTCCGGCCATCGTTTGTCAACTGTATTTCACCGGGCATATTGCCTGCTCACGCTAGATGTCACCAAAAACATCTCTTTGTTTTTCTTAAATTGGTCGATGCGTAAAAAAGTTGTGGTAACAAAAACAAAACAAAAAATGGTGCCGGGAGTTAGTTATTCTCCAACACTCGTAACATCAGCTTGAACTATTTACAGAAATTGTCACACAAAACTCTTGTAATGCTACTTGGGTATGATCCTGAGCAACAACCGCTGGGTTCTTTGCCTTACAATCAGCCGGATGTGTCATTTGCATACTGTAAACATTTATGGCAGATGGATAAGAAACAACGAGCTTATGAAAAACTACAACAATTTTTAACAGACTACACTTCCCATGCTATTGAAGAAAATATTCGACAGGAAGAAAGCCAAAGACTGTTAGCCAGGTAAATACTTTATTACATATGGACTAAACCCCTTTTGTTTTTTCCTTTATCCTTTTTAAAAAAAGTCACAGCGCTAAAAGTGGAAAAATAAAAAATACTAAGGACTTATTGAACTAGCCTCGTTTAGTATTTGTAAGTCAGTTGAAATCATGGGCGTACGATTTTTTTTTGATCGAAACTGAATGGATTTGTATATTAAAAAGAAATAATGTTGTATTTACTTTTAAAGTGGAAAAATAAAAAATACTAAGGACTTATTGAACTAGCCTCGTTTAGTATTTGTAAGTCAGTTGAAATCATGGGCGTACGATTTTTTTTTGATCGAAACTGAATGGATTTGTATATTAAAAAGAAATAATGTTGTATTTACTTTTCTAATCTTATTATTATTACATAAACGAAATTTAGGACTTAAACGTAAATTGGTATTAAGTTTCTCAATGATATTTTTTTCTGTAATATATTTTGTATTTATTTTATATCATTATTTTATTCAACATGGTTGCCTTCTACAGGTTTTTAAATGTAATGGTACAAACTCCATTATCTTTTACAAAATCGTTTTGGAATCTTTAATTTTGGTGGTTGGAGTTGCAGAAGGCATCCATGTTCAATTTGATTGTCTTTCAAAATATTTGATAATATACAGGGTGTTGCATTTGAGGAAATTGACTTATGCTTGCTAGTAAATCAGACCTATGGGTCAATCTATCAAGATAATTGGTTTTCCTAAGGTATTCTTCAACTACCATTAAAATTTTAAGAGTCTGTCTATCCAGGTGGTGAAATGGTAAATATTTTCCGTAGACCTGTTTTGGTTAAAAAATTATTTATTCAAAAACAGTGGAGGAAAGGTAAATAATACTCCAAACAGATAAGGAATCTAAAAATATGATTATATACAGGGTGTTTCATTTGAAATAAGAAAAGTTGTATAAACTTCCGGTATAACTGAGAGCGATAGATTGAATTCTCGTGATCAATCATTTAAATTTTCAAATTAATCGTATCCCAATAACCCTGTTTAATATGTTATGTAAAACGTGTTATGTCAATTCGTGAAAATGTTTGAAATTATTGTTTCTCTACATTCAAATCTCATTATTATGGTATTCATGGTCTCCAAAAAGCCATATTGAAAACGTTAACTAATAAAGAACTACTATCACTCATACAGAAAAATAATAAAACGAACTAGGCACCTTCAGCACTGGTTCTCTCAAACCCAATCACACGCTCAAGTATTCATTATGCTGATGCATTAGTGGAACCAGACTTATTGTTTCCACATTAAGAGTTCAATCAAAACAACGGGACGATCGCTATGTTTCCTTTAATAATAACATAGAGAGTAGGTGCAGTACTCATCATTCACGCGCTAACGAGTATCAATTACTTCAACTCAGGGATTTCTGTTGTGAACCCTAAAATGGCTAAACAGACCGATCCTTGAGACGCAAATCTTGTCACAAAATTGAGACACTCATTCACTCATTCAGTGGCTGTTGCAGGTGCGCTGTCCCATCGATGTGTTCTCTCTCCTTTCGATACTGTCTCTTCGCACCCTCATGTCGGCGACGTTGCTCTTCAAAAACTTAATGGCCCTCGTAAATGGTACGCCTCCATCTCAGTCGCGACCTGTTCCCAGTTGTTCTTCACATCTAAGCCACACTTCTTCATGTTGGTCTTAAGAACATCCTTGTACCTCTTTTGCTGCCCTCCCTGATTTAGTGAGGCGACCTTAAGCTGTGAATAAAGGATTTTCTTTGGCATGCGCAGTTCACCGCAGCTGGTGCCTGACAATCATCGCCTCAATGCTAGTTGTTTCAGCTTCCTCTAGAACGCTGATTTTTGTTCGTCGGTCGTGCTATTTAATTCCAAGAAGAATTCTTCTAAGACATCGTTGATGGTACGTCTCTAGGGTTTGTTACTCCGATAAGTGGTTCATGACTCACAGTTACACGTAGGAGTAGGAACTGCAATAGCATTATAGACTCGTTCGAACGTCGATGTTATGATTATCGAAGGCTCTCGTCTTTAGACGGCCAAAACGACGAATAGCATTATCAACTTCTTGCAGAGGAGGTACATTTCCGAAGTGTTGTCGGGTTGGTCTATGTGGCAACCGATCGAGTGTTGCATTATCAACATTCGTGTCCCTGTTTACTAGTCCCTGAAAATGTTCCACCGGGAACCAATTGACGTGCAATCCCTTAGAAGACGAGAGGCATCCCTAGTTAGGTGTAGTACTAGCATGATAGAGAGTGCACTATGGAATGGCACAATAAGCCTTCAAGACTGAAGTATGCCATTCGTATACGCCTCCGGTATAAAACCAAATTTCGACTGACTTTATTATTTTACCACGATGAGTTCCATTACAAAATGATGTTTTACAATTAGATGCTATCATAAGCTGGGCAACTGGCAAGAATCACTTGAAGGCATCACAGATAAATCGATTATGCCTGTACTGAAATGCTACGAAAAAGCTACTGAATTCGATCTCAATTGGTATAAAGCCTGGCATTCCTGGGCATATATGAACTTTGAAACTGTCCTTTTCTACAAGAATAAGGACGACTTTGAAGTCAGATTATATGGTAGAGCTGACCGTACGAATGAAGAAATTGAACGTGCTATTGATATCAATCATCATACAGTACTGGCGGTACAAGGATTTTTCAAGTAAGTCGTAATTCTCCTTAGTTCCGTGAAGTTTTTTTGTTTTATTTTAAAAGTTTAACTTCGTCCCATTATTTAAATTTTAGGTCGATATATTTATCAAAGGGAAGCTCACTACAAGATACTTTACGTTTGTTAACACTTTGGTTTGATTATGGACAGAGTACGCAAGTGTCAGAGGCTATAGCCGAGGGCATTAGATTAGTAGAGAAAAACACATGGCTACAAGTAATTCCACAATTAATTGCTAGAATTGACACCAATAGACTGCTGGTGTCTAGATTGATCAATTCTCTACTTGTTGATATTGGAAAAACACATCCCCAGGTATGTGATGATGTGATCTTTATATCCTAGAAATAAACCGCGCTTCATTTCCATTGCTGCAAAGATTTACAGTATTTGCATTATCCAGAACTATTGATGAGTAAAAGGATGTGTTTGGCGACATCTAGTTTTCGTTGGTAGTACGCCGAGTGAACAACAGTTCCTATATCGGCTGCCTGGGAGGTCACTGACCTCATAAAGCAACTACCAACACATAGACGCGCCCATACTCCCTTAAGCGGGACCGCCTATATTTGAAATGGGCTTGTTTAACAAAACAAGACTTATATTCCGAGAGTTTGTCTGTCAACCACTATACTTTCACCAGACGGCCGTTTATAAGTCTTGTTTTGTTAAGTCCTGTTTTGTTAAACAAGCCCATTTCAAATATAGGCGGTCCCGCTTAAAGGAGTATCGGCGCGTCTATGTGTTGGTAGTTGCTTTATGGGGTCAGTGACCTCCCAGGCAGCCGATATAGGAACTGTTGTTCACTCGGCGTACTACCAACGAAAACTAGATGTCGCCAAACACATCCTTTTACATCTCTGCACCGTGTGGGGTATATACCACATTATTTACGAGAGTTTGGCTGTCAACTACTGACCGATCACCACTGATGAGTCGTGGATCGACGAAACGGCCGTCTGGTGAAAGTATAGTGGTTGACAGACAAACTCTCAGAATATAAGTCTTGTTTTGTTAAACAAGCCCATTTCAAATATTGATGAGTAGTTTAGTTTCGTTTTGAAATTATTTTAGGCCTTGGTGTATCCACTTACTGTTGCCACGAAAAGTAATTCACAAGTAAGACGTAGTGCTGCCAACAAAATTCTAAAAAGTATGAGTGAACATTCACCTACTCTGGTAAAACAAGCTCTTATGGCATCTGAAGAATTGATTAGGGTTGCAATTTTATGGCACGAAATTTGGCATGAAGGTCTAGAAGAAGCCTCTAGGTATGTAATAATTACTTGTTCTTTTGTGTGTAATTTCGTCTATCAAATAACAAATATTTTTAGGTTATATTTTGCTGAAAGAAATGTTGAGGGTATGTTGAGAATATTAGAACCTTTGCATATTATGATGCAAAGAGGTCCTCAGACGTTAAAGGAGACAAGCTTCACTCAAGCGTATGGTAGAGACTTAGCGGAAGCACATGATTGGTGTCAACGATATAGGGTAATAAATAGTTTAACTAATTTACTCTTTCGAAAGGGAATAATAGTTGTAAATTTGCTCATCTCCATTCCCTCCTGTAAATTTATAATCGACCTTAACCTCTGTGTTTATTTCTACAGGTTTCCGGTAACATACGGGATTTGAACCAAGCTTGGGACTTATATTACCATGTATTCAGGAGAATTACCAGACAATTACCCCAATTAACATCACTAGAATTACAATATGTGTCGCCGAATCTGCTAGTGTGTAACGATTTGGAGTTGGCAGTACCTGGAAGCTATTCTCCGGGCCAACCCATTGTTAGAATCGCTAATTTCAACCGTTCATTGGAGGTATGTGTTACTATAGTATACAGGGTGTCCCTGAATAACTTGGACACAGAGCAACCACAGACAGTTGAATCAAAATAAGTTGATTACATTGACGTTCAGAATCAGAAAAATTAATTAATGAATTTGTTTTTCCTAAATGCACCCCTGCAGGTATCTCCAAATGGTATATTAAACATACCCCTAATAGCACGTTTTTGTAAAATAACTAGCTGTTGCCCTCGAGGCACGAATAGCTCTCCATATTTAAGTGTAAAAGTCATAATTTTATGACCTTTTTGTCATTTATCTAAATTTTTGTTTTGTTTTAGACATCAGCTATTTTTTTTTTTTTTTGTATCGGGTTTTGTGCCTTTTTCTTCTCTTTGGAGGCACTATTTATACGCAGATATTTTATATTCCAGATCTAGGCCAAATTCTTGTATGCAAAATAATTGATTTTTTTTTAGTTTTATTATAAAATTTATTTTGCCCCCTTTTCTACTATTTACGAACGCCTATGTAAACAAAATTGTTATGCTGCATGTTGTAGGTTATCCGTTAAGTGGTTTTTGAGTTATCACGGATACAATTTTTTCCTGACGCCTATGGAACATTAATTTTTGTCGTGTATTTTTAACACCAATTCAACTAGTTAAATATAAAAATTTTTACATTTTAATTTTTTTTTCATTTTACCCCTTTTTTTACTATTTACGAACGCCTATGTAAATAAAAATTTTATGCTGCATTTTTTAGGTTATCTTATATGAAAGCTATATATAATTAGCCAATTTTTCTGGTATATTTGGGAAACATTTTTTTTTCGTTTTTGACTCTTTTTTTAAGACTATTTTCGAACGCCTGTGTGAACTAATTCTTTTATGTAACATTTTTAAGGTTATATTCTATCACACCTATAAAAAATTATTCAATATTTCGGATAAGTTTAAGAACTATAATTTTTTTAAATTTTTGAACCCTCTTTTAAACCCCTTGCCTACGCTCAATGTTAATCACCACCTATAAATAGCCTGTAGTATTTTCGTACCAAATGTGGTTAAAATCCGTTAAGTGGTTTTTGAGTTATCACGGATACAAATTTTTTCTGACCCTTTTATAGAATTTTCACGAACGCCTATGGAACATTAATTTTTGTCGTGTATTTTTAACACCAACTCAACTAGTTAAATATAAAAATTTTTACATTTTAATTTTTTTTATTTTACCCCTTTTTCTGCTATTTACGAACGCCTATGTAAATAAAAATTTTATGCTGCATTTTTTAGGTTATCATATATCAAAGCTATATATAATTAGCCAATTTTTCTGGTATATTTGGGAAACATTTTTTTTTCGTTTTTGACCCTTTTTTAACACTATTTTCGAACGCCTGTGTGAACTAATTCTTTTATGTAACATTTTTTAGGTTATATTCTATCACAACTATAAAAAATTATTCAATATTTCGGATAAGTTTAAGAACTATGATTTTTTAAATTTTTGAAACCTCTTTTAAACCCGTTGCCTACGCTCAATGTTAATCACCACCTATAATTATCCTGTAGTATTTTCGTACCAAATGTGGTTAAAATCCGTTAAATGGTTTTTGAGTTATCACGGATACAAATTTTTTCTGACCCTTTTATAGAATTTTTACGGACGCCTATGGTACATTAATTTTTGTCGTGTATTTTTAACACCAATTCATCTAGTTAAATATAAAATTTTTTACATTTTAATTTTTTTTTATTTTACCCCTTTTTCTACTATTTACGAACGCCTATGTGAATAAAAATTTTATGCTGAATTTTTTAGGTTATCTTATATCAAAGCTATATATAATTAGCCAATTTTTCTGGTATATTTGGGAAACGTTTTTTTTTTCGTTTTTGCCCCTTTTTTTAAACTATTTTCGAACGCCTGTGTGAACCAATTCTTTTATGGAATATTTTTTAGCTTATATTGTATCACAACTATGAAAAATTATTCCATATTTCGAATAAGTTTAGGAAATATATATTTTTTATGTTTTGACCCCTTTTCCACTATTTACGAACGCCTATGAAAGTAAGTTATTCATAACACATTTTATAGGTTATATTCTATCAAAACTATCAATAACTAGTTAATATTTCTGCTATTTTTAAGAAATACGTTTTTTTTTAATCTTTTTTACCCCATTTTACACTATTTTCGAACGCCAATGTGGTCTAATATTTTATGTTCAATATTTTAGGTTATATTCAATTAAATGCGTAAAAAATTATGCAGTATTTCGGATAAGTTTAAGAACTATGAATTTTTTTAATTTTTGAACCCTCTTTTAAACCCTTTGCCTACGCTCAATGTTTCCCAAAATCTAATCAGCTCCTTGCCATGTCCAATAGTATTTTTGTACCAAATTTGGTTAAAATCTGTTAAGCGGTTTTTGCGTTTTCGTGGATACAGACAGACAGACAGACAGACAGACAGACATACAGACAGACAGACAGACAGACATTTTTTTAAAACTACTTATTTATGTATAAAATGACCAAAAAGAAGTATTTCCGGTGAAATTAAAAAAAATTTTTTTTTCATGAAACTAATAGTCTCCATATATACATATATTACATATATGATATGGAGAGCTAAAAACACGTTCAATTTCAACGCCTCGGCCCCATACCATAATGTTATAGTTAATGGTGGAGTACACCATAGTAGACCGAGAGCAGCGATTTTCTATCCATGTAATTGCGCAGTGAATTTAAAACATATATGTTTTGCCTCAGTTTGCCACAAACGCAGTCAGTATGGGTCGTCCAACTTAGCTTCGCGTCAATGTAAACCCCTAACAATTTTGCGGAGCCTCACCATGGCAATACTGCGTTATTAAAGTTTATATTAAAATTTAAGTTAAAATTTGCTGCTCCTCCATACCTACCCAAATTCAGTTGAACTTTCTCGAAGTTAATGATCAATCGATTCCTCCGACACCACTCCTGAAACTCTTCCAGAGTTTCATAGATCTTATATTTTAAAGCTTCAGGATCCTTGTCAAAGAGTAAAATTGTTGCGTCGTCGGCATACATATACAGCAAGCCATTCGTAATATTTGCTGGAAGATCATTAATGTATACCAAAAAGAGCAGCGGACCAAGTATACTGCCCTGGGGCGTTCCTGAGTCCATTTGATGAAAATCCGATAAAACTGATTCGACTCTGACTGCTATTTGCCTATTGGTCAAATAAGACCTTATCCAGGTGTTGATTTGTCCACGCAAGCCCACATTTTCCAGATTCCTGCAAAGAAAATCCCAATCAACGACAAAAGCATTCGACAGGTCGAAGAGAAGGGCAACAATACAGTAACCTTGATCACTCAAGTCGTGCACTTGCTGTATAAACTGATATGTGCATGTCTCAGTTGAAAACCCCTTCCTAAATCCGTGTTGACACTCACTTAAAATTCTACATGAATTAAGAAACCCAAAAATTCTCTCTGAAATTACCTTCTCAATGATCTTCGACAGCGTGCTCAAGAGAGAAATTGGTCTGTAATTTTCAATAGCATTTGGATCACCTTTTTTGAAGACCGGAACGATAACCGCGCTCTTTAGCTGCTCAGGGAAAATACCTGAGAAGTTATAACTGAAACTTTAAAAGAAGCCGAATTTAATTAGGAAATCCCCAGCAATTAGTCTGATTCCCAACGATCATTATAAACTCGATGTTCGTTATTTTTCTTTTCTGCGAAGACATATTTCACCCGAGTATTTATTTCACTTAAAAAGGGGTCGGGTCTTTCATTCGACCGAAAGGGCACACCCACATAAGCCACGGACCGACTGCACAGGGCAACCCCCCATAGTAGTTGTGATATCTGACGTAACCCCGAGAAGGGAAAGTAGGACATCGCAATGTCGCCGTAGCTTTGAGAGACACAAGCAACCTCCCGAGAAAGGTCCAAGCCAGCACTCGGGACGTCCAGACACCCCAACTCTTTTAAACGGCATTATCAGAGCCCGCGGCCTAATACTTACTACATACTCGTTTCCACTCACCACATTTATACACAGTCACCCTTATGCTATACTGGTCCGCATATATTCAACACACTTACTTACTGGTTCACCACCACTGTTGCTTCTACCCTTGTTGTTGCTGCTGTTGCGGCTATACACTGGCCTGGTCACTATTGCACCACTGGTGCTGCTGCTTGCTGCCGTCCGCCGACTTACTGCCTGTTTATTGTATTTATACACGCCAGAGCGGTCCCCACTAGTCGGTTCTCCTACCTCTTGTCTCGTACAACACGGCGGCTATATTGTAGCTGAATTAATTGACCGGAGTTATATATAGATAGGATAATGAATGCAGAGAGTATTACCCCGTCTAAACCCTAATAAGAAAATTAATTTAGCCACTAGGTTCGAATTCAATGATTAATATTTAACGAGCGGTAATCTAGATGTTGCACAATTCTTAAAACTCAGAACAAAACTAAGTAAAGAAAGTAATCTCCTTCAAGTCTGCGAATTATGCACAATAATGAGCAAAGAAGAAAAAATAAAGATAATCAAAAAACTAATAAAATAATCAAATTATTAAATGAAAGAAACAAACAACTAATAGCTAATCAAACCTTTTTTTAGATGACACAGCAAACTTTGGCTTCGTTCACAACACTTCAACCTACTGTTTCAAGATTTATTCATTTCGTTTCCCCCTCGTAATAAAACTCAACTTTTTGTGGGGTAACAACTTTATATTTATTTAAAATTAATAATAAAAAGAGAAGAAATGATTATTAAAAAGAAAATATAACTATAAATTAAAACTAAACATCGAAAAATAAATAAGCTAAAACATAGAATAATCACTTGATTATCAAACAAAAGCTCTTTAAACTTATATTCAATCTTAATAAGCAATTCATGTGATAGAAAGCGCTGTAATTTGCGAATAATTACTCTCCAGAGATGGCGATACGAGGTTTAATTCCGTGAAAATATGAATAATATTTCTATGATTCAATTCAATTGGTATAATTGCTTAAAGATACTTAATTTATACCAACTATGATTCGACGTGATGTAGATATTTCCCTCGCTGTAGATCCGAGCACATTCTGCCGTAATATAGCAAAACTATATTAGTGGTAAAATATAAGCTCATAAATACAACGAAAGCTTTTAACTCAGTTTGAAAAAAAGACTGCCCAAGACTCATACCCCATTGGATGAATCAGACATTGGGAAGCAAAAAAAAACCTCGTAATTAATATCAACATTCCATCGATTATTACAACTTATTCCTTAATTTAAACAATTTATAAACGTATCGACAATGTTAAAGGAAAGCAATTCTTGAGCAACTCGGCAACACTGTTGTCTAATAAATATCTGTAACTTTTGTGTTGCACAAAGGAAAGAAAATAGCAAAAAAAAATATTATCTTAAGAACATGAATAATTTTAAAAGCTTTTAATTTTTATGACGCAGATAACTTTTCTGTCTTTTTAGACCCCATATGTTTGTCGTAAAACATAATATAAGGGTACGTATTTGTTTTGCATAAATAGAAAAATAAGAGCCTTTACAAATCTATGGGAATATTTCGTGTTATCGTAAATATGTATTAGAAAAAAGAACTTGTTAGAAATTGGAAATTCTCATAAAGAAATGACCTGCCACCCATGTATTCTAGAATTAAGTAATCTGTAAGCTTGCCAGTGGCGGGTTCTATTTTGTTACAATATCAGTAGGTATAGGCTGATACACGGACGAAGCGGGGGTACAAACGGTAGTATAACACAGGGTAGACGGAATTACGTCAATTAGATTGAAAAAGAAAATGTAAAACGGAAAATAGCATTCACTGTAGAATTAAAACGGAAAATAAAAGTAACTTCGTTGCACATATTTCGTATTTGTGGGTAATTTATATATTTGACCGATTCGCTTCACGGATGAGATGAGTCCTAGACTAAACTCTATTTGTTTTCCATTACAGGTTATAATATCCAAACAGCGACCGAGAAAACTAATCATACGTGGAAGTAACGGTAAGGACTATATGTTCCTTCTAAAAGGTCATGAAGATCTACGTCAAGATGAGCGTGTTATGCAACTTTTCGGCTTAGTAAATGCTTTACTTCTTAAAGACCCTGATACATTTAGAAGAAATTTAACGATTCAGCGATATGCTGTTATACCTTTAAGTACAAAATGTGGTTTGATTGGTTGGGTACCCCATTGTGACACACTACATACTCTCATCCGGGATTATAGAGAAAAGAAGAAAATTTTGTTGAATATCGAACATCGAATTATGTTACGAATGGCGTCAGATTACGATCATTTAACCGTTATGCAGAAAGTGGAGGTGTTCGAACATGCACTCCAACACACTCACGGCGATGATTTGGCCAAGTTGTTGTGGCTGAAAAGTCCGTCATCAGAAGTGTGGTTCGATAGACGCACTAACTACACTCGTTCATTGGCTGTAATGTCCATGGTTGGATATATTTTAGGTACAGTATAACGATCCATTTTATGCAACAAAAAAATTCGTGCCTTGTAACTTTGTCAAAATGAACTAGATGACGGGAAATAATTGTTTCCTCCTCTATCATTTTATAACATCATGAACTAATAATGTGATTGTATTACATAACAGGTTTAGGTGATCGACATCCTTCGAATCTGATGTTGGACAGACTGAGTGGCAAAATATTGCACATCGATTTCGGTGATTGCTTCGAAGTGGCAATGACACGTGAAAAATTCCCAGAGAAAATCCCATTCCGTCTTACTAGGATGTTAATATATGCGATGGAAGTCACTGGTATCGAGGGAACGTATCGAAGAACATGCGAGTCCGTCATGTCGGTGTTGCATAGGAACAAGGACAGTCTAATGGCTGTATTGGAAGCTTTCGTTTATGATCCGCTACTAAATTGGAGATTGATTGATACAAATTACAGGAATAAATCAAACACAGAAGAGGTAATGATTTCTTGAACAGTTTTCGTGTAAAATTTATTTTATAACTCCCGAAAAGGTGTCTTTGACAGTGTCAATCACAAAATAATTACTCTTTAGTTGTACTTCTTACTTCCCATTCGTATGAGTATCGGCGTTCGAACTAAGTTGCGAGTGTATAATGCCATTGTAGTTCCTACCCTAACGTATGGCTGTGAGTCTTAGCCTTAGAAGAATTCTTGGAATTAGATGGCAGGACCGACGAACAAACATCAGCGTTCTGGAGGAAGCTGAGACGATGATTTTCAGGCACCAGCTGCGATGGACTGGCCACGTTATCCGCATGCCAACGGAACGCCTTCCAAAGAAAATACTTTATTTACAGCTTAAAGTCGGCTCACAAAATCAAAGAGGGCAGCAAAAGAGGTACAAGGATGACCAACATGAAGAAGTGTGGCTTAGATGTGAAGAACAACTGGGAGCAGATCGCCAACGACAGACCGAGATGGAGGCGTACCATTTACGAGGGTCATCAAGTTTTTGAAGAGCAGCATCGACGACATGAGGATGCGAAGAGACATCAACGAAACGAGAGAGAGAAGGCATCGATGGGGCAGCGCACCTACAACAACCGGTGAATGGTGGTGATTGGGTGTGTCAATTTTGTGACAGGATTTGTGGCTCGAGGATCGGTCTGTTTAGCCATCTTAGGGTTTACAAAAAAAATCCCTGAGTTGGAGTAATTCATATTAGTTAGCAAGTGAATGCTTATAATATCGGGTCCGCCATCTAACGTTTTTTTTTTCAACTAGTGCTTATTTCGTGAAGGGTAACACTTAGCTCATGTCTGATTTGACAGATAATTAGTTTTATCCTTCCGCTGAACGAATATGGGATTGTGTATACGATTGAACAATGCTGGGAAATATTGCGACATTACTTTGAAAATCATGGTAATGTTGCAGAATGTGTGCGAAAATTGCGTACGGATTTTGGAAGAAGTGAAGCACCGTCAGCTCCGTATGTTCGTTATCTCGTGAAAAAAGTGAAAGAAACTGGCATCCTCATCGATAAACCAAAGCGTGAAAAGCCAAAAACAGTGCGTACACCCGAGAATATTGCTGCTGTGGCAGAAAGTGTGCGTGAAGCGCCATCAACATCAATTCACCGTCGGTCTCAACAATTGAACATTTCGGAGACATCATTGAGACGAATTTTGCATAAAGACCTTGGTATGACGCCATACAAAGTCCAATTGGTTCAGGAGTTGAAGCCAACTGACCATCCAATGCGTTTTCGCTTCGCTCAGTGGGCCTGCGATCGACTTACAGAAGATGCCGATTTTGCCAAAAAAATCATCTTTTCAGATGAAGCTCATTTTGATCTTGGCGGGTATGTAAACAAGCAAAATTGTCGCATTTGGGGCACAGAAAACCCGCACTCATACATTGAAAAGCCGATGCACCCAAAACGAGTCACTGTTTGGTGCGGATTTTGGTCCGGAGGCATAATTGGGCCATTTTTCTTCGAAAATGAGCAAGGAGTGGCCGTTACAGTCAATGGCGATCGTTATCGGGCCATGTTGAACGAATTTTTGTTCACAAAAATTGAAGAGGAGGATATTGGCAACATTTGGTTTCAACAGGACGGCGCTACGTGCCACACAGCCGAAGCTACACTCGATGTTTTGCGCTCTGTTTTTGAAGATCGCATTATCAGCCGCAGAGCTGATGTCGTTTGACCACCTCGGAGCCGCGATTTGACACCGTTGGACTATTATTTGTGGGGTGCCGTCAAAGATAAGTGTTACGCCGACAAGCCAGAGACAATTGACGCTTTAAAGGACAATATTCGTGAAGCCATTGGTGAAATACAGCTGCACACAATCGATAATGTGCTTTAAAATTGGACCGATCGTGTAGGTTACTGCATGGCCAGCCGAGGCAGCCATTTGAATGAAATTATTTGTCATTATTAACCGGAAGGATTGTACTTTCAAATAAAAAAAGAAATTTGAGAAAATATTCAGCAGTTTTTCTTTTATAGCATTTTAAAAAAAAAAAAGTTATCTGGCAGACCCAATAGATTCCAAATTTCAAAATGTAAGGTCTGCTGAAAATTATGCATCTACAATTTCATTTTCCAGTTTCGTAGTGTCGAACTTCACTTCATCTCTAAGGAAATTAGTGTGATTTATTGAAAAAAAAAATGTTTTAGTTTTTCTTATATTCCGGAATGATAGTCTTTCTTGACTACCCTGTATATTGCTGAAACGTTTTCTCGTGTAACGTAGTGTAATGTCGTTTCATATTATAATTTTTGGGAAGCGGTAGTACTTGCATACAAATATTGCACTGAAGTTTATTATTATTGTTTGTCGGATAACAGGAATTGTCGGCATTGGACAAATAAATAAAACCTTCTAAATTTCAGCCAACGTTTCGTTCACTGTACGTGAACTTCTTCAGGGCCTTATTTATTTAGTCTTGATCTAAGAAAAACATACACATAACAACAACATTAAATTTAAAATGGTACAATAAATATCCATCACAATTTTTTTTTTGTGATGAATATTTGTTGTACCATTTTAAATTTAATGTTGTTGTTATGTGTATGTTTTTCTTAGTTCAAGACTAAATAAGCCCTGCAGAAGTTCACGTACAGTGAACGAAACGTTGGCTGAAATTTAGAAGGCTTTATTTATTTGTCCAATACCGACAATTCCTGTTGTCCGTTGAAATTTCTTGGACTCAATTCGGTGCATGATTATTGTTTGTGTACGATTCCCAACGGTCATTATTCTTGAGTATAATCTCACATAAGTCAACTGTATTTTGTAATAAATATAATTTATTTCTTTGATAGATTGGGTCTTTCTCAACGGCAACATCTCAAGAGCAAGACCTGTTGGAGTCCTTGAGCATGATGATAAGTAAAAAGTCACTTTTAACGGATGTTGTAAGCGACAGTTCCCAGCCGGAAGCAGTAAACAAGAAAGCGATGACAATAATTAATCGAGTAAGAGATAAGTTAACTGGTAAAGATTTCCACTTGGAGGAACCGCTTACAGTGTCCAGGCAAGTGGACCTCTTAATACAACAAGCCACAAGTAATGAGAATTTATGTCAATGTTATATTGGATGGTGTCCGTTTTGGTAGGCACAACATGTAGTGTAATAATATTAATAATAATTTTTAGTTAGTTACCTAGCTTAATGTTTGGTTAGATTTTATTAGATATAGGCACAAAAATGTAAATTCAGATATTAAGTAGTAAGAAAACAAACCTGATGCAATAAGCAATGTTATAATATTTATAATATTTTTGCTTATTTTGTTTTAATTATAAATTTTGTAGGGATATATTTCCGCATAAAAAAATAATAAATTAATTTACTCTGTCATTTGGTATTGGTAAAATATGCTCAAAAACTAACTACATAACGCTTATTATATTTTGCCTAAAACACTGATTATTTAATAAAAAATGATGCATACTAAGAGGTCACAACAGTGGCGTCTCGAGAGGTGTAATGCAGGGAACAAAAAACGACTAATTCGCCGTTTAAACTTTTATCATTAGTAGAAACACAATAGCTTTTATTTTATCGGATATATTTATCTTTTTAACGATATAATTTTGCCTTCTGTCTCCCGATTTTGCTATATCAATTTTTCGACTAAGAATACTGTTGTTAAGAATTTTGAGTTTAAAGGAAATTTATCCTTATAAAGCTCATGAATACACAAACCAAAACCATCCAAATAGCTATAATAATAAAAAAAATACGCGTGCAGCACAGTACACGTGATAGAAATGAATACTTCTTTCACAAGAATTTCAAACTACAACATATTGATTTCTCCATAAAAAATTGAATTCAATACCTACACCGGTTGTATCGACAGTATCTCGTATAATACACAATCTTTGCCTTGTAAAATAACACCCTAAGTGTATGCATGCACTCGCTTTCTCTCGCCGCTATATACATAATAGTGTATGGTATAGGATATAGTGTGTAGCATACACCACAAATATCTGTCTCTCTCTCCCTCACATTTGTTATATGCTTCATCTCTTTTGCGGGACGAAAATATTAAATCGTGACGTGACGCGACGTTGAAAAATCACTCTCATGCGACCAAAGAAGTATTCACTTCAAAAAGTACGTAAACAACTTATCCTTCTAATATAAATCCGAAGTGTAGGAGATCCACGCACACATGCAATGCACTCCACCTGATAAAAAGCTGTTATGAGTCGCATGACCCGTCTTCATGGCAACCGAGATATATAACGTAAACATAAGCAGATCGGCGCGCGACTTGGGCTATTTTCCCATCCGTCTTTTACTTGCAATACACTCGAATTTGGAGACTGGGGAGCCTCTCGCGCCACTGGTTTACTTTTTATTAGTGCGGAAGAATTAATTGTTAATGGAAGAAAACTGTTGCGCCAGCGATTCATGTTCTTAAATTTTAAAATGCATTTTGTCTCTAAAAATTTAAACTATAAATTGGAAAATATTAGTATATACAAGGTGGGCCAAAAGAAGTCATCCGATGTTGTTTGGCTCTCTTTTTTTTTTCTAAATTATAAACTTCGGTTCTGTTTTTTGATTATGTTTATTTGAACCTTTACAATTTTATTGGTCAAGTCGAGAAGATTATATCGGCCAAATGGGCGCCGTCACAATTGATTGCCCTACGGGCTCGTTTTATGGCATTTTTCATCAGACGACAGATTCTCGCACTCGTGTCGAATGTTTTCTTTGTGGGCTTCCAGAGTCTCGGGCTTATTCACGTAAATACGGGACTTCAAAAAACCCCACAAAAACGTCTGCAAATCGCCAAAACGAGAGATGAGGCGACCCGGGAACGCCGCCTTCAGAATATCGGTTGTGGCTCGCGCACTGTGTGCCGTTGCTCCGTCCTGTTGGAACCACATGTCCCTCAGTCCTAATTCGTCCAATTGCGGCAGAAAAACTCGGTCAACATGTCCCTATAGCGCGCACCGTCCACTGTTGTCGTTTGGCCAGAGCCATTCTCAAAAAAAAATGGCCCGATCACTCCTCCAGCGTTAACAGCGCCCCATGCAGTGACTTTGAGCGGGTGTAATGGCATCACTCGTGGATTTTAGGTGCCTCAGAAGCGATAGATTAGCTTGTTCACGTACCCGTTGAGGTGAAAATAAGCCTCATCGCTCATTATGATTTTGGTCGAAAAATCGTCCCCTTCTTCCTCAAGAGGATGGCTTGGGCGTAGGTTACACGCGTTTGGCGGTCGGCAGGCACCAGCTGATGCACAGACTGGACTTTGTACGGGAACATGCGCAGGTCTTTGACCAAAATTCGCCTTAGGGACGTCCGACTGATGGTTAATTGCGTGGCACGGCGTATGGTCGCTGTTTCCGGCGACAGCACGACATCCTCGGCAACAGCGGCGATATTCTCGGCAGGACGGACGCTCCGGGGTCGGCCACTCTTGGCAACGTATCGTGTGGTCCCATAGTCTTCAAGGTTTGTGACCAAACGGCGCAGTGTTTGCGCAGTCGGTATCGGGCGGCCGGGGAATCGGCGACGGAATTCGCTCTGCGCCAACACCACAGACGAATTGTTACGCAAAAAAATAGACACGATTATTCCGCGTTCTTGGGGAGTGTATCGCTCCTTGGCTTGTGCACTTGTATTATGCATCTATCTAGTCCACAAATGTTAAAACTGGTTTGACATTGGGGGCCATTTGCAAAAATAAGAGCATCTTCCAATAGGGTGATTTCTTTTGGCCCACCTAGTATTTTTATGTTTTTATTATTTATTTACTACACCTGGATAGCCGCCACTGGTTCACAATCTAAACACAGGGACTTTTCTGTTACTGTCATGTATTAAAACTCCAGAGTGCCGGTCCACAACCTTTTTACATCAAGTTACATCTAATTCAGTGCCCACCATGGGTATTTTCATAACTATGAGAAAGATTTTTAGATTAGATTTTGATTTGAAATGAAAATATCTGCAGAAGGTTTTAAGATACAGGGTGTCAACTAAAATGTTGCATTTTCTTTCTTTTAGGCATAATAACTTTTTGATTTATGAAATTTGGTGTACTTGCATAAATAAATAAAGCGTTTATATTATTATGAATGCAGAAAAGAAGTTGACCTTTTCTCTAAATAATTTAGATAAAATATAGAAATAGGCCTGGACCCAAATATACAAATGATAACCTAAAAACAATCCTGCCTTAGTGGTAAGGCAGGATTGTGGGGTTACATAATTATTTTATTGAAATTACTAGCGTGTGTTATATCGCTACTTTTGCTCATCCCTACAGATTTGAAGTGAATACTTCTTTGGCCGCATGAGAGTGATTTTTCAAGGTCGCGTCACGACACGATTTATAAAATTTTCGTCCCGCCAAAGAGATGAAGCATATAACAAATATGAGGGAGAGAGAGACAGAGATATTTGTGGTGTATGCTACACACTATATCCTATACCGTACACTATTATGTGGTTATATAGAGGCGAGAGAAAACGAGTGCATGCATAGGCACAGCTACACTTAGGGTGTTATTTTACAAGGCAAAGACGAGATACTGTTGTAGTTTGGAATTGTCGTGAAAGAAGTATTCACTTCTATCACGTGTACTGTGCTGCACGCGTAGTTTTTTTTATATTTCTACAAGAATTGATGCTCCAACTAAAGCCTGATGTTAAAATAAGAATACATCATATTTGCTTGCCATATTCAGTTTTTATTAAACACCAAATATGCGAAATAATTAATTAAAGAGAATTATGTAAAGACAATATCAAAATCAACAATACAATTATTATTACTTAACAAATAATACACAAAATAAATAAATAATAACTGAACAGAAAATATTACGAATTCAACATTTTGAAAAAAGAAGATGGCATGGTCAAATTTATTTCTTCATTGACCACATCACGAATTAAAGTAGTGGATACGCTATCTGTAGTGTACTCCGCCGTCACTTGTGTAGACTGTTTAAAATTGAACATCATCTCGTTATTACTATTAGTGCGGTAACGTTTTGTTTTATTTTCACCAAAATTGAAATTAAATTTCGTATAGTCCTTATTACCTTCAAATAAAAAATGCATTAGGTATAATTATTTCTTATTTGTATATACAGGGTGGCCCATTAGGGTTTGGGCGGAAGATGTCTCAAGATCTATACGCGATAGACAAAAAAATCTTTTACAAAACTTTTAGGCTCTGAAGTGTACAACCCAAAAATGTTTTCAATTATACAGGGTAGTTCAGAAGCAGATAGCAGACCAAACAGCTTAAATTCGAGAAGTCCCTTTCCTATTCTTTTTATTGAGATCATATATGTATTTTTTCTTGTCTTTTAGAGCGCATGTATGTCGCATTAAGAAAAAGCAACTTTGGTCTGCTGCGCGTTTTTGAACTACCCTGTATAATTGAAAACATTTTTGTGTTGTACATCTCTTCAATGCCTCAACGTTTTGTAACGGATTTTTTCTCTATCGCTTATAGTTTTTGAGATATATTCCGCCCACACACAAGGATTTCATGTAGCAATTACATCTAATCTAATCAGCTATTGTCGGTGAGGAAGATGAGCTTTCAATGACGAGATAATCCGAAACAACAGACGCATAATTGTTGATCTGATAGCAGAAAGTGTCTGCAATTTTCCATACAATCATTCACAATAGCTGCAATACAAGAAAACTGGCGCCAGGTGGCAAAACAACGTACGGACATCCACATAGAAACGTGGCGTCAAATGGACTGTTGAAAGACCGAAGTTTCACTAAAAAGACACATTTTTTAACAGGTGTGAGGTGCGATAATACATAGATCAACCATTACGAGTTTGAATCGAAGAGACAAAGTCTTGATTGGAAGCATACAAGTTCTCCAACTCGGAAAAATTCAACACGCAGATAAGGCCTTATTTTGTGCAATTTTCAGGAAGGCTATTCGCAATAAAAGTCGTGGACTTTTGACAAAATGTGTGATTTTGCTTTAGGATTGTAGATTGTTTTTCGGATTCGTTTAGGCGGTTTGGCCTCCCCTCACTTCGACCTGCAGAAGATCTTTTGTGAATTGCTTTAGGATAATACACGGCCGCATAAAGTACAGATAACTCAAGAATGCATTGGAATACTGAGCTGGGAGATTGTTAACAACCTCCTTATAGCTCACATCTTGCCCCATCAGACTTCTGTTAAGGAGGTGCTACGTGGCAAAACAATGGGATACGGAGTTGCACCAAAGTTACTAGTATGAAGTTTAGGAAAATTGTTTTGTAAAATTTTAGTACCTGAATCAATAAATTGTTGGAACACATCAGCATTTTTATCACTAAATATTGACATATCCACACTTTGATTGTGTTGTAACTTCCTTGAAAAACCTTTGCGCTTTAGATAGGGTTTCTGCAGAGGATTCCCGGGAAATACCTTGAACACAAAAAAAAAACAAATAATTTAAAAATCAGTAGGTTTTCATGGTTTACAAAGAAGTTGACATAATTTAGACGTTTCGCGCGTCAACAATCAAAAGAGAGTGTGAGTTTGGGTATTTAAATAAATAAGCCACAAGTAAAGAATGAATATGAAACCATTAATAGAAACAATGCGCCTGGATAAATCCTGCTGATCATTTTGTCAGCATATTGTCACGTTCAGGTTTAACGTGAACTACGAGGGCATTGAAAATAAGGACCTTATCTAAAAGATGAAACACCGAATACCAAGTTTAAATAGATGAAGTTTATTAACAGTTAAAGTTGAGAAGAGTTTACAAAATGATGAAACTTAAATTAGAGAGTATAGAGTTATAATAATAGAATACAAATAATACTACTTACATTAAAATATAAGACCACATACGGCCAAGATGCACTATGGTTCACATTTTACTGCCTTCAGGTTTTCTTACTATTAGTTTAAAATCAGGACACAACTAAACTTATTTCTCTGGAGAGGAGAATTTATAATAAAAGAGTTATCCCTCTCTTAAACAATCTTGCGCCTAAATCCTCCCTGTGTGACCAATGATAATGAGGGAGGTTGGATTGAATCAAAGATGGTTTTCTGATTTCTCTTTGCTAATTGGTTATTAATATAATAATTATATTGCGCCACCACCCCTACGTCGCGTTTATTTAGATGGTGGTGGTCAGAATAGCTGATGCTGCATTTTTCAGTATAACTACCCTTGAAAGCGGAGGGTAAGAGGCAGGGCTCCTGATTCGCGAGAAATAGTGACTCATCTAGATAAACTAGAATAAACAGGAAAATAATATGTTTGTATTTTTCCATCGAATATCTGGGGTTTGTTATTGATTTATAATTTATATTTATTTATTAATAATTTTGGAATCTGTACTCGTGACAATATTTACAGAACATGTTCCCAATATTACTAGTGGTCGTTTTTTGGCCCCGTATTTTACAATTTTTGGCACTGTTCTTTGAGACAAGCCCAGTGGAGTGTGTTTGCAGAGGGGTTCCAGCCAGCCAATCTGCTCTCTTGATTCCCGAGTGCACCGGGACCCATATCAGGTTTATTCTATTTTAGTCTAACACGGTTCTAAACTCTTTCTGGCATTCCGTTCCAGTTTAGTTGTGACCCTAGTACTCTTCAGAGCCCTGAAGGCTCTGTCTGACCATATATCCGCTTATTATTGCAAGCACTTGAAATAAACACTTCAACTTTCGGTCTTTGACCTGTCAGTAAACCAACAGCGAAATATAAACGAGCTAGTTAGCTCAAAAAGTTATTCTGGACATATTTATGTCCAGAATAACAACATATTTAGCTAGTTTGTATTTCGCCGATTGTCGTTCTAGAGTACAAAATAAAGAAAGTGATCTCTAATCGCTATATGGCTTACAGAGTCCGCTGCAGGTGATCTCTTAGTGTCTGTTGCCGTCTCGGTTGAGAAGTTTATGTCGAATTGACATTTGGGTGTGATATGTTCGATTGGCATGTATATGATGCCCTTCCCAAGGCATGTCCCTATTTTTGTATGTCTCCTTATCATGTCGGAGTATATCTGATGTGAAACACAACCCTTACTTACCTTTACACATCCAGAATCAGATCGTCTCACAGTTACAACATCTGTAGCATTCTTTATTTGTTTCAATGTAGGCCGATTCATGCGTTGTTGGTAAATTTGACGAATTTCGGATTCACTTGTTGTACATGCTATTTATAAGAAAAAAATTGATAATTATACACTGTGACAAAATAAAAGGATAAGCGTTTCATACCAGCCTGTTCTAAAAGAATACGATCTTGTTTTATAAATTCTTCACGTATTTCTTTATGAGTTAGCCGCTTTAAAGGTGGTATAAATTTTCTGTTAACTTTCTTGATTTTGGGATCACTGCTGCTTGTACTATTATTATTAGCCTGGGGTAACGTTCCGTCTAAAATATGAAAGGTGCAATTAATTAATTTTAATAAAATAAAAGAGATTTTAATTGTAATGACGTAGTCCATCTTGAAGAGGAGTTGAATGAAACAAGTTTACTCCATAAACCGAGTCAGCAGCAACTCAAAAATGCATTAAAAAATAAGGGTTGCAATTTCAAACAAACATGACTTAGATGATGGCGCCATGCCAGGCTGCAAAATTGCTAAACATAAATCAAAAATGACGTGTCTCTGATTTTCTTTTAAAAATGTACCATTTTGAAAATAATCGCCCGTTCCGTAACTTTACGGACACCCTGTATAATCTACCTACAGAGGGGACCAAAAGTTATGCATAAAATTTGAAGGAATTTTTTTTTTTCACTTTTGGTTTTTTGAGTCGTCTATTTTTTGGCGTAACAGCAAATTATACAGGATCGTATAAAAAAAACGCACAACTTTAAAACTGGCATGTACGAAAGTTCCTACCAAACATGATTCCTTCAAATTTTAGCGAATTTATGCGTGACTTGAATTGAGGTCATTTTTGAGATTCAGCGGTCATGATCGAAAAACCTACATACACATTTTGCAATTACCTAAAAATCACTTGCTTACCTGTTTTGGTTGTAAACTTAATATTTCCAATAGTAGATCCATCTGCATCGCTCTCTTTCAAAGTACTACTACTAGTTTGTTTATCATCATTATCAATTATATTGTTGTTATCATTCGATGATGTACCAGTGGTCACACCATCCAAATTCCTCCTTTTAGATGCATCTGAAATACTCGTCACACTCACATCAGATGATGCATTCATATCTACTACTGATACAGGAGATTTTGCAGTTGACACTTCAGCGATGATCATGTTTGTCTTCATAGGCTCACCTGATGATTCCTGAATAAATATAAAAGACACGCACTTTAACCTGCTAACCGTTCCATATCATAGACTATAGAGTGTGTTCTATAAAATTAAGATTAAATACAATACATAAGAGAACAATTAGTATTGAGAGTGAAGGATAAGTTCTCGAACATTTACCTTAAATTCAAGTCCCTTCAGAATTTTATAATTATTTGGTAACTTATTGTATAGTTTTGCGACATTATAGGAAAACGAGCGTTCACACATAGCAGTGCGGTGAGCAGGTGGAGTTATCGCCATTCTATGTCTCAAGTTTATAACAATATTGTCACCCCTGAATTGCATTGTATTATAAAGGTAATCCGGTATCTTCTTATTTATTACTTTGTTATATAAAACCAATGCATGCAACAACCGTCTTTCATTCATATTTAGCCATTGAAGCTCCCTCAACTTAGCGCTGACCCCACGTTCCCTGCCTCTCAATCCCGCGATTAATCGAATACAAGAATTTTGCATCAGCTGAATTCCACGCTGATCAAATCCAACAAGACAAGGACCATAGACAGCGTCACAAAAGTTAAAATGCGACGAGACCAAGGAGTCACATAATTGTTTTCTCAAAGCCGTTGTGAGAGTTTTTCTATTACTGTACAACAGTTTTAAATTGTAAAACGCTTTTTTTATACAGGCACTCACATGCTCCCTGAATCTCAGGTCCGTGTCCGAAGTTCCGAGCCATAGGCACATTCTCCATCCGCATATTATCAACCCTTATTGAAACTAGGTCTCTGTAACGGCTTCTTATTTGATTCGGACTAAAGACCAAGACCTTGGTCTTGTCCTTGTTAATCTCTAAACAGTGCCCATTCGAAGCTTTAACCAGATTATTAATATCACCATTAAACAGGTTAATGGCCGGCTGCAGTTGTTGAGGATCGAAACACGCATACAATTGAGTATCATCTGCATATAAATGAGCTGAAGAATGCTTAACACTGCAGATAAGTTGTGATGTATAGAGGCAGTATAAAATTGGTGCAAGTATAGAGCCTTGAGGCACCCCTGCTAAGAGACTTTTTTCTTGTGATACTCTTCCCCCCTCGAGGACCACCACCTGCCTCCTACCCGATATATAGCACTGAATCAATCCCTTAGCACATCCGCCAAAGCCCAAGTACTCAAGGATCACCATCAACAAATCATGGTTGAGGCGATCGAATGCCTTCGAATAATCCAGAAGCACCAGAGCCGCCAACTGTCCATTATCCACCGCCCTAAAAATATCATCCGTTATCTTAAGCAAGCTAGTTAGATCGAAAACCGAACTGAGTACTAGGCAGAAGACAATGATTTTCAACATACACTTTTATATGGTCAAATAAGATACGCTCGACGATCTTGGAGATGGCAGGCAGAAGACTAATTGATCGCAAGTCCCCCACCGCTTTTGGGCAAGGTTTTTTAGGAACTGGAATTACATGAGCAAGTTTCCATCCATCAGGAAATACAGACGATTCAATACATGAATTAACCAATCGGCAATAAGAAAGGACATGCTCTCTTTAACATTTCTACAGAGATACGATCGCTACCAACAACATTGGTTCTGATTCTAAAAAGAGCAATTTCTACCTGATCCAAGGCAACCAATTCAAACTTAAAGCTGCCAGCATTGTGTCTGCGATTATTATCATAAAAATCAAAGAGATCCTGGTCATAAGGAACATGTGAAAGGTTAACAAAATTATTATTTATGTTATCGGGGTTATTCAGGTTATGCGGGAGACTTTCTTTGTCTTTTCTATAAATGCTCATGTCACGTAACAGCCTCCAGTTGTCCCGGGAAGTTCCATTCTCAATACTATTCTTAAGAAATTCTTTCTTTCGAGTATTGGTTTCGGATGTTACAAAATTCCTGAGTAGTTTGTATGCCGACCAGTTCGCATCAGTCTTATTTTTTTTATATTTGGTTAGCGCTTTTTGTCTAAGCTTTTGAAAGTGTTTTAATTCAACAGTAACCCAAGGTGCTTTATGCGGACTGTTCTGATCGGAGCATGTCTGTCGTATATTTGTATTAAGTAATTATTAAACAACTGAACCTTATCCTCAATATGCGGTAAGTAATAAATGTTATGAAATGGCATTCGCACGAGTTCTGAATAAAAAGAATGTTGGTTAAAATGTCGAAAGTCTCTAAAGGTATATAGGAAAGGTTTGTTTGTTTCTCCGCCTGAAATATTTCCAGAGGGGACCCGAAACCTATCGGTAATAATAATAATAAAACGAATTAAAGGAGATTAAAACTATACAAAACTTAAATAAAAAACCTAAAAAACTGGTCCATTTTGGAGTGGAGTAAATTTATTTAATGGGAATAAAAGTCAATCCTCTACGAAACAAATCAAATATATTACCAAGCATGTTTCGGAGCTTCAAGCTCCATCATCAGTGGTATCATAAACAACTACGAAAGCTACATTGCGATGTGCAGCGAAAGATTAACAATTATTGTTCATAGAGTAATGTATTCGGATGGATGGATGGAGCTTGAAGCTCCGAAACATGTTTGGTAATATATTTGATTTGTTTCGTGGAGGATTGACTTTTATTCCCATTAAATTAAATAAAAACGGTTTCCGCAAAACAAAATCCGTATGTACTAGACAAGGCCTCGGTTTTGTTTTGATTGGCCACCCTGTATAAAAAATATTGTGTAATTATACAATATTTTTCTAATTTTGAACGCAGGGACTTTGTTTATTTTGATCACCTTATTTTGATCTCAGCTAACTGTGTTTGGTTCTTCTGGGTCACCCTGTAATAAATATATAATATAATTTTATTTTTTTGTACCTTATTTTGTTTGACCGGTAAATTCTTCTTCCTAATTCCAAGCGTTTTCTTATGAAGCCTTGATTTTCCAATTAGATGTTTACGACGCTGATGAGTTTTTCTTTGTTGCTTTACAAGATTGACATTTAAGTTGTCGTCATGTTGATCTGTGCTTCCAATTTGTTTAGAATGTGTTCCTGTTTCTTCCATGATATTTTGAACGCTTGGATTATCATCAATTTTATCTGCGATTAGTTGATTTTCATCCCCTTCTAAATGCTGATTGCTGCTTATTTTGTTTGTTGGTTCCTCTCGTTGTTGATCTGTACTAAGTACGTTTTTAGCTTTAACTTCCGGAATTGGCTGTTGTTCAATATTTGATTTTGGCTCCCTATTTTCATTCCGAACCATACTGGTTTCTTCTATTTCTTCATTTCTATTCGATTTTACCTTAAAAAACGTTAAAACTTACAAACGGAACTACAAGATTTTGAATGAGAGATTACTTTAATGTTAGAAATTAATTGTAGATCGTTCTCTTCTTCTAAAGTGATGTTTTTCACTAATGGTGAATATGTAAAACTAGAATCAACATCCGGTATCTGGCAATTTTCATTTAGTACAGCAGT
Source organism: Apoderus coryli (assembly GCA_911728435.2). Taxonomy (NCBI): domain Eukaryota; kingdom Metazoa; phylum Arthropoda; class Insecta; order Coleoptera; family Attelabidae; genus Apoderus; species Apoderus coryli. The sequence goes on along the minus strand of OU452215.1, from coordinate 10,069,403 downwards.
GTCTTCCTTTTTTTTAGTAGGACTACCATTGCAATTAATTGTAGTATTGTTATTAAGGATTCCATCTACTTCATTTGCAACTGGTTGTCGCATCTGTAGGAAAAAAACGTGGTTAAACTTAGTTAAGTGTTTCGGTGTGTTGATTGAATGATAGTTCATTGGACACCTAGATCCAAAAGGTCGTCGTTGATGCTGTACACTAATGACATCAGCACTGTCAGTGAACGACATAAATTTGCATTCTATTTCTGTTGAGTGGGGGTAGGTGACCTGCACATCAACGCCCCAAGGCCACCAAGTCAAGATAGGACTCTCAGTTATCATATAATTCCAAACGATCATCAAATAAAACGTTCGTATGCAGTTATCTGAGAAATTTGTGCTGCATCCGCTCAATCCTCGTCAGGTGTACAGCATATTGTGGGACACAGACAGTTGAAGCATACTCAAGGCGTGGTCTGACCAAACTTGACTAAACAAGCTTCAGAGTATTAATATGCGTGAACTCCCGTGAACAGCGCTTAATGGCCGAGAACCTTTAGAGATCTTGAGACTATTAATGTTATTTGTGGAACAAAGCTCAAACCATCATCAAGCGTGACAGTGTGCAAACCTGTTTAGGTTTGAGGGCTTATACAAACAAGCGAATCAATATATGTTCAGATAGCCAGGCGTCCTTAAGGGCGCTGAAAAGACCGAAGGTATCAACTAAACTGGTATGGGAAAGCCAAAGAGAACTTAGGGCCTTGGCGGACGGACCACAATAGGGTTAATCTAGTGTGGCTCCCGGGAATCGAAGGTAACGAAAGAGAGAGAGGTCTGGCTGTTTAGATAAGGCTCTAAAACCCCATATAGTGGCACGGAACCTGCGCTGGGCCTCTCTAAAAGAACGGCGCGGGAACTCCTGAAGTGCTGGGCTAAAAGGGAGCCCTAGAGATATTGGGAACATATTCCCAAGCAGGAACATAGTAAGAGGTTCATACATGGTGCAGCAACAAAACGCACTGGAAAACTTCTAACATTAAGCAGGAGTCAGTTGCGAGTAACTATAGGACTGCGCCCTGAGAAGCCACCTAAATAAAATGGGGCTGCATAACGGGGACCTGTAATGTAGATTGTGTAGTTGAAACAGCTTACCAAGTGATATGTGAGTACACGCTATTTTTGGACATGCACTGATTGCGGCAGCAGATTTTGAGACCCAACACATAACTGAACTCCACAAGTTTGTGGAGGGTACAGGGTTGTTGGATTGGGTGGCATAAAATACGGGGACTTTTCAAAATAAGCCCATGAGGCTGCAGTGAAACCGGGGACTTATATCGAACGGACCCTTACAAAAAAAAAAACCTTCTAGCGTGACTCCGAGATCCTTTATCGTAGTAACCAATTTAAGGGAAGTTTGGTTCAGTGAGTAATCGAAAAGAGTAGCCTGTCTTGATCTCGAAAACAAACAAAACAACAGTTAACACTCAGATACACATCATTCTCAACATACCACTTCTGAAGAGCCCCGAGGTCATCGGTGTACAAGAGACAATAGCTCGAAGCAAAGCATCTGGCTATGTCATTAACGAAAATATTGAAAACAATGGTCCCAAGTGTGATCCTTGGGGAACTCCAGATCATACTTTCATCTCAGCCGACGCAAAGCAAGTTTTACCTTGTTTGGCGACGAGTAAGGGTCGGAAAATTTCTACTTTTTCCAATTAAGATGATTTTCGGAAAAAAATTTATATCTTGCCTGGGAATTAGAATTGGGGAAAAAAATTTTGACACATTCATATTAAATTGCTCTAGGCTAATAATGTGTCAGGATCAAAGGATATCTGTATCTTAGCATTGACACATTTTGTACACAACTTTTTCGTGTATCTATTCTTGATCTCAAGATCAAGTTCGCGTTGCGTATGACACCCTGTACATCAAGATTACTTACAATATTTCGAAATTGATAGTGCTCCCGGTTTTCACAGCTGGATCCTGATGAATTATCATCATATGGTTGCATAATATTCACAATTGGTGTTAAATACTGATGTGAAGAAGTTTCTTTTAGATTAACTTCATTACCATTATGTAATTCGTCTTTATGAATATTTGAAGAATTTGCTATGTTGTCTTCTAAATTTTCATCAATAGATTTTGTACGATTTGTTGCTGGATCAACACTGTATTGTGTTGCCATAATTGTGCTTTCAACGTTATCGTCATAATCAACAGTATTTTTTAAAGTACTTGATGATGTTTGTGTATCACCAGCCAAAAGCTGACTATTGTTATCTAAAAGTAACATATAAATTTTAGCTGACCAATCCTACTCCTCCTTAGAACAAAGAAATTGGTTATTACCTATTTCGGGTTCGCAAATCCAAAGATACACACATTAAAATTTACGTACTATACCGGATGTCTAACAGTGACGGAAGTTAATAATGGACAGTGTGATCAAGCTAAAGAGTTAGGTATAAGCAGAGTTGCCATAAATTGAAAAAATAATCCATTAAAGCAGTGGAGTGCAAGATTTCTTTAATAAACATATTAAATGATTTGTTGCCATAGGCTGATGATGGACAAAGTCTTCCGAAACATATCCCAGTTTTAATTTATAGTAAAGATAGTGGAGGGGACATAACTGGTGGTCTATTGTGTTTCATTATGTAAGTTAACATAGTTTGAAAGCTTGTTTTATAAGCTTTTCAGATCCGTATTATTATACAGGGTGTTCCATTTAAAAATATGAGTTTATCAAGGTTTCGCAAAAACAAATTCACTTAATTTATTCCCACTTAACGGCTACAGATAGGTATAGAAAAGTATTAAGAAAAGTTGACTTCGAAAATATACAGACCTTTCGACAAACGAGCGTTGTAGGTTTTCTATGATCAATTGCATTTCGTTTTGAATGTAGTGCCTTAATTCATCTTAATTATGTAGCCTAGGTGAACACGGTTTTTGAGATGTCCCCATAGGAAAAAGTCTAAAGGGTTCAAATCGGGCGATATCGCTATGTGGCTGAACTACAACAAGATATAGTCCTATTCAAGGTCAAATGGGCCAGACATTTATTGAGTACAATATCGGCAATTATACGTCGGTCAAAATACTAAAATTGACGTCGTTAGGAAAACCTACAATTTCTCAAAAATGTTCTTATGTTACCCCCCACATGTGGTACATCATTGTACAAAATTGCTAAAAATAAATCAAATCTGGCGTGTCTCGGCTTTTCTTTTAAAAATAGTACCATTTTGAAAATCATCGCCGTTTCCATCAATTTACGGACACCCTGTATAAAAAGCATTTTACGAGCTACAAGAAAATATAAAATTATACAGTGTTCCATAAGGAAAAAATGTCTTTCTTGTAGCAAATTTATGAATCACCCTGTATAAAAACACACTACACCAGATTATTTAGCATTAAAAACAGTCATAAGATTTTTGCAAAAATTATGTTTGTGCCAGTGATTTTCTGAGAAAATTTGAGTCAGGAGGACGAAGGATGACTGTTCCCTAACTCCAAAAATAATAAAGGGTGTTTCCATAAGGATGCATCCAGTTTGGCATACCCTGTATATGAAAATCTGAAGCTACTTTTAGGGAAGGATAGGAAGAGGAGGTCCAGTTGCTTCAGCTAAATCCATTTTGTTCGAAGGGTAAACCGCCGGGCCAATGTGGTGTACAACCTCGAACCAATGGGAACAAATTGTGTAACCAATGTTGCCAATTGTTGACCAGTGTGAGAAATTATTGAAATTTGTTTATTCTTTTCTTTTCTTGGGATTTAAGGTTCTTATAAGCGATTTTTTTTCCTTTTGAAATATGTTTATTTCATGTCAAAGGTACAACGTTTCGGCTTATTCGCCTTCCTCAGGTACATCTCCTTTATTTATTTGCAGTGTGTGTAGTGTGCTCATAAGTAAATAAAGGAGATGTACCTGAGGAAGGCGAATAAGCCGAAAGGTTGTACCTTTGACATGAAATAAACATATTTCAAAAGGAAAAAAAAAATCGCTTATAAGAACCTTAAATCCCAAGAAAAGAATAAAAAAAATTGTAACAAGGTTTAAGAAAAATACAATACTAAAAAAAATTAAATTTGTATGACCAATAGACCAATTTTGATTTGGTTTTAACTGAAATATCGTTTTAACATTAAAATACTGCGCATATACTTATACACAACCTACGTTTCGTTTTTGTAGATAAGCTGGAAGAAGTCAATGTCAATGCCCTACTTTTAAACAACTGTAGCTCCTTTGAAAAGCACTTTTGCTGCCATCGTTTCTAGACTTCAGCAAAACACTTATTTTTAAATCTCATCGATTATAACTTACCTAGATTTACAGCTTCTTCGTCTTGTATCTCAACCTGTTCAGTCGTTTCAGCACTATTACTTTCTACAACATCCTTTATACCTCCAACATCACTCATATTCTGATCATCAGCAACAAAATCCCCGTCATCATCTAACAATTTACTACACTCCAGAATTTCATTAACAATATCAATTCCCATAGGCGTTATCATGATATCAGCTTGACTACATCCATCACTGCTACAATAGGTAATTGATTTTATTACAGTCTTCGGATTGGGAACATCAAACATCTGTATCATTGGAGTGCTGGTCCTTGATCTATTAGATTGTAAATGAATGTCGAAACTAGCCAAGCTATCAGACGTTTCTAAATTGTTAATTTCATGCGTCGCATCTTCTTTGTTATTTTCAATTTGTTTTATTGTGTCCGCAAGCGAAGACACGTTGGATATGTGAAGAAAGTCTCTGTCTGGTGCTTGGCTGTCCATAACAAAAGAGTTTTGAGAAAATTGAGGCACGTCTTCTTGGTATCGCTCTGCAATTTCCATATTGCTCTCATTTGAAATATACAACGGCTGTGACAATTGGTTCCTCATTTCCTCTTGCCATGAGTCTAAATTGTTGTTACTGTTACATGACAAAATTACCTTCGGTTGAAATATATTCGAATCGTAACTAATCATTGGTTCCTCACGCAATTGCGATGATGCGGATGCATCGAAAATGCTGTGGTTTATAGAAGAGAAATTGAGATTATCTAAGCAGTGCACGCTCAACGCATCGCCGTTTACATTTGTGTTTCGAAGCTCAGTCTCGTACTCGTTTAAATGTTTGTTTAATTGATGTATCGTGAGTTTATTTTGTGATTTTAGCTCTCGCAATTTGGCTTCCATAGTGTACTTTAGTCGAAGACGTGGATCTTGTGTAAGGAATTGAGCCTTCTGAAAAAAACCTTTATTAGTGAATATGGCCAGTTGAAAAATGATATTTAACAAATCAACTGTAAAAAATAAGGCATAGCTGATACCCTACTCGCTTGATTTAAAGGCAATGGCAAAATAAAAAGAACAGTTGAGAAACAATTCTGCCAGCCTTTGGCTTGGATTAGTCATTTTGCCGGAAGAAAACATTTCGGTGGTGCTGTCCATCAACTGGATCATCCAGCTATTAAGTGAACTGTTAAACTGATTTCGCAAAGATATGTTTGGTCATCAATTATTAAAAAGGATTGGAGGGGTTGGGCTCGCAGCTGTTTGCAATGTCAGCGCTCTAAGATCACCAGGAACGTCTTTACAGTTCCCGAACAATCTACACCCCCCATCGCGAAGATTTTAACATGTTCACATAGATATTATAGTGTTGCTGATCGTTTCACTCGTTGGCCTGAAGCTGTTCCAATAGAGATAGAATCAAGAGGCCACTGATCTTGCTCGTGCGTTTGGATCATTGGATTTCACGATTCCGCGTTCTATTACGAGTCACTACAGATCAAGGCACAAAATCACAGCAGCAAACGCTATGGTAGAGATATTTCATCGACAACTAAAAGCCGCTATTAGATGTCATGAGAACACTATCGGTGGCTTTCTATTCTACCCGGTATTCGAGCAGCCTGGAGAGAAGACCTCAATTCAATAGCAGCAGAAATGGTATCTGGCGAAACAACAGATTTCCCTGGTGAATTATTATCTCGCTCTCAAGTACATTAACCACGCGAATCACTGTCAAATTTTGTACATCGAATACGTGAACATATAAAGACTCTTAATCCCATCATTGTTTCCAGACATGGAGAGAGAACAAGATTTTTTTGGCGACATCTAGTGTGAGCAGGCAATATGCCCGGTGAAACACAATTCACAAACGATGACCGGACGAGAACACCATCATATTGTCACACATATACGTGCTAAAAAATGGGGGCCATTTTTTCGTGAGTCCGGGGATGTCACACCGGTATATTGTAATAAAAATATTGCATCCGGTCGAACTAGCTATTTTATGCTGATTAATAACACAGGCCAACACACATTTTGGTGCCTGCGATTTTTTAACTGTTCCTGAGTAATTTTTGGATGCAGAATGTAAAAAGGTTCTCAGATTTTGTCTATCAGATCTAGTTTTTGAGATTTTTTAAAAAATTGTGTATATAATTTACGTTATAACTGTTATAATATATAATATTACTATTGACAGTTAAAAAAAACAAAGACACATGGATTTAAGTATTTATTGCAAAAACTTAATTTACATAATTACATTAGTCACTAATCACATAAAAATTTTCTTTTATACGATTTTCTAGAATGGAGTTTACTAGGGCAGTCTCGCTGAAGGCTCCAGCAGTAGTCCGCCATCATGTGGCTATCCCATCGTCCTTGATAACGATCTTCCATAGTTTTAATATCCTGGTGGAATCTTTCCCCCTGTTCTTCACTACAATCACCTAAGTTTTCTGGAAAACGATCTAGGTGGCTGTGGAGGTAGTGAACTTTTATACTCATGTTACAGCCGAGAATATTAAAATTTGAAAGCATAGTTTCCACTAATTCTACGTAATTGTCTGCTTTATGATTGCCAAGAAAATTTTGTACTACTTGAACAAATGAACTCCAAGCGTTAGATTCAGTCTCGTTCATTGATGTGGTGAATTGTGGATCTTTAACAAGTTGCCTTATTTGAGGACCATCAAATATACCAGCTTTTAGTTTTTCCGTGCTAATGCCAGGAAATTTACGTGACAAATACCCAAAACAATTTCCATCTCGATTTAAGGCCTTCACAAATTGCTTCATTAGGCCTAGCTTGATATGCAAGGGCGGAAGTAAGATTTTTTCTCTTGAAACCAAAGGTTCGTTGATCACGTTTTGTATTCCTTGAATCATGACATCTCTTGAAGGCCAATTTTTGTTAACCCAGTGCTCATTTTTAGCTCTGCTGTCCCAAAGGCACAAAAAACAAGGATATTTTGTATAACCACTCTGCTGTCCAAGGAGGAAGTTAATCATTTTTAAATCAACACAAATTGACCACTGATGTTCTTCGTATTTAATTTTTCTCAAAACTAATGCTATTGTTTCATATTCTTCCTTCATGGTAGTAGAATGACCAATAGGAATTGAGCCATATTTGTTACCGTTATGTAAAAGAACACATTTTAAACTACGTTTTGAACTGTCAATAAAAAGGCGCCAATCATCTGGAGTGTATTCAGGCAAACCCATTTTTTCTAAGAGCCCTTTTATATTGTTACAGAATACCAAGTCATTTTCCTGAGTGAAAAAAGGCAGCAGATCCTTATCTCTTTTACGATAAAATGTAATATTAGTACCTCGACAAAGTAGATTTTTTTCTTTTAATCTGGATGCAAGTAATTCAGCGGATTCCTTTGAGAGATTCAGGTCTCTTATAAGATCGTTTAGTTCTTCTTGATTGAAACACTGCGGAGTTGCTAAATCTGCTTCAAAATCGCTGTCGTTTTCTGATTGAATTCTTTTAACTTCGTCAGACGTTGATGTTTCTGTATCATCTTCTGTCAGTTTGGGTAGACTGCTGAATGATGGAACGGGTATTTCTTCCGAATGCACTACAGGCCTTCTTGCAGAATCTAGATCAGGATATGTCCATTTGTGTCTATTGTTTCTATTTATGCCTTTAATATTAACGAGACAAAAATAGCAGTCGTCATGATGGTTCCGCGGTTCTCTCCAAACCATTGGTACACCAAACTTTAGGCACTTCCTCTTTCCAGTTGTCCACTGTCGCAAATGTTCAACACATGTTTTACATATGAAATGTGGGGCCCAAGATTTATCTTGATCTCCTAAATGAACGCCAAAATAGGCAAGATAAGCTCTTTTCACAAAGTCAGAAATCCTTTTTCTGCTCTCTTTCAAAGTGTATTCACCACACACATAACAAAAAACATCGGGATGATTTACACAGGTACGTCTGCTTGTGGATGCCATTGTTTCAGTTTAGTGTCTTGATACTACAAAACGACCAAAATTTACACAAAATGATAGCACAACTTTACTTGGGAAAACTCAGTAATATACTAAATCAAGTACAGCCAAGCAGGTATAGAAGGATCGGGTCATAGGCAATTACAGGTATAAAAGTAAGTAAGAGCATTGTATTGAGTAGTTCCTAGTATAGGAACATTGGGTCAGGGACAATTCCAGGTATCCATTTGGCTAATTAGATTCTGGGAAATTCCTATTTTGACGATTAAGTACATATTTATCTCTTTATTTGTTGTCCTTTATCAGAAAAAAATATATCATTTAACCTGTAACGTGTATCTCAAAAACTAGAGCTGATAGAAAAAATCTGGTGGCATTTTTGGAATCAGCACATTAAAAACATCTAAAATCAGATGTTAGATTTCTGGCACCAAATTTTTTTTTTCATTTTGTTGGCCTGTGTAATTATTAAAAAGTTCATCAAAGTTTATACAAGTTCATGACTCTAGCATCGGTATTGTACCTAAGAGACAAATTGCAAATTCAACAAAAAACGGTACGACCGACGCTAAGAATAGACAATTTCATTGGTCGATATTCGTAAGAGTGGCAAAAAGTAAATTTATAAATATTGTTGTAACAGGGGGATTTTTATTTGCACTTCGGTGTAATAAAGTTTGAAGAGAGTGGTTGGAGATTTGGCGGCTCGGACCCTGAAGTCTCCCCGCGTTGGAGCACATACGAGTATGTGTCTGAATGCTCCGCCAGGTTCTCTAACCACAAAACTCTCTTTTATTTGGGGTCTTCTCTCCAAACTTCGGTGAAGTAAACTTCGGGTCCTAGAAGCACTAATCTCCACGTTGGGTAGTGTCTTAAGCTTTATAGTTTATTTAACGCGATTGGAGTTTTAATTTTAATCATTATAAATATTAAATATTTTATTAACGCGAAAGAAATATCAACTGTGTCGGCAATGAAGATAATTGTAGATTTTGAGACTTGTCCTTTTTTTTTGATTGAATTGATTTTTGTAGATATTCTTAAAAAGTTTATCTTTTGTGTGACAATATCCCATTGCCAACACTAGACACGCCCGAATTCCCTGGCGGGAAGGCTTAATCCCCTTAATATTTATGTTTTATTTACGACGTAGAGGTCGAAAAGAAGGATTCCAAAATCGGCAATGAAGGTCCTTACAAAGTTCTATCACGCTCTGAGAAAACGTTCGTTGTGAGCATACATATGAGTCTGTTGAACGATTGAAACCAGCGTACGATTTAGTAGAAGAATCTGATGTTAATAATAATAATAATAGCATTTATTGTCCAACAGCGTCCAAGTTCAAGACTTATATCTCAAATCGATCGGTCATTAATTGGTAGTACCCCTTGGAGGATAATGACCATCCTCTTTATACATTAAGTACTTAAAAAATCTACGTTGCACTTTTTCGACCGTATTTTGACGAGTCACATAATATGGAAACCATATCAGTGACCCATATTCCAGTTTAGAGCGCACGTAGCTAAAGTACAGCGTTTTAAGGGTATCTGTGTTTCTAAATCCCCTGCAATTCCTAACCAGAAAACTGTATGTCCTACCTGCCTCTAGTGTCTTATAATTGATATGCTCAGCAAACGTAAATTTCGAATCAAATATAATTCCTAAATCAGTGACAGATTCACATCGTGAGATTTGCACCTGATCAATGGAATAAACGTAATCAATGATCACCCTCTTGCGCGTAAAACTGATATATTTGCACTTCGACGGATTAAGTGAAAGTTTATTTAGTACGCACCATTGATGCACCAGCTCCAAATTGTTCTGTAGGTTAGCACAGTCAACGATACTATCAATAGAACTGTACAATTTAAAATCATCCGCAAACATCAGCCGATCACAATTCCTTCCATTCTCCAGGTCATTGATAAATAACATAAAAAAGAGGGGTCCAAGGTTCGATCCCTGAGGCACTCCTGAAGAAGCTGCATATGTATGAGACTGGTAGCCATTGTGAGAAACATACTGAGGTCTATTTTTCAAGTATGACTGAAGAAACAATTTTAGATTTAAAACAAAACCAAACTGGTCAAATTTTCGCATCAAAATGCCGTGATCCATTCTGTCAAATGCCTTAGTGAAATCTGTATATATTACATCAATTTGGCCTCCAGGATCTAAGACCTCAGAAACATTTTCAGAAAGAACCGCTAGATTAGACACAGTAGATCTATGGGAAAAGAAACCATGTTGTACAGTGGAAATCTGATTTCTAACAAAACTATAAACACGATCATATAGTAGAGTCAAAAATTTTTGCAAAATTCGACAGAATGGGAATCGGGCGATAGTTATCAATCACAGATCTGTCACCCGACTTCAGAATAGGAACAACCTTAGACCTCATCCACTCCTGTGGAAATACCTTATTTTCAAGGGCCAAGTTAAATATTAAGCACAGCGGCCCAACCAGAACCGGCATACAGTCTTTTACAAAGAAAGATAGAAGACCTGATGTCATCCTGTTACTGAGCCTTCTGCATGCTTTTAATATTTCATCTTCAGTAACTGATTCAATCGAAAACGAATCAACATAAGGACAATCATGACCAGCATCCGCGTTCGAGGAGTTAATAAATACACCCTGGAAAAAGGTTCCGGTTAAGGAAGCTGATGTATTTCAAGAGATCGTTATAAATTCTGAACCACCACAAACACCAACAGAAGAGCGTAGGACAGGATCTGGTAGACTAGTTCAGATTTCTGAACGTTTCCAAGCTGGCTTTCCTAATCGTTAGCAATAGCAGCGGGGTGCTACTTCATTACATTTTACTACTTTTCAAAAAGCCAAATTAAATAGTTCAAATATTTCCCTGCAGTCGACATGGAGTTGCCCACTAAAGCAACCGCTTATTTGAAGGCATTGAGGAACACCTTCTTCGTATTTTTAATATAAGAGAACTGGATATCGAAATAAAGTTAAATACAGTCCACGTTATAATCATCCCCAACACACCCTGTAAGCGTTTGTTGTTTGCTACTCACCTTTGGGGTTTGTGTACGTCTTATTTTTTCCAATACATTGTCTATAGATTCCAATATTTTATTCGGCCATAGATTTCTCACCAAGTAGATGCCATAATCTTTAATAGTTGTTATTCCTGGTATCAAACTATACCTATAATCGAGTTTGAATGCTTTTGGGTCCGTTCCAGATGGAATAGTTTGCATTTGCCAACTAAAACATACAGGGTGTTTCATAATGTGTGGGACGCATTTACAGACGTGATTAGGGCATTTAAACTGTAATAATAAAATTTTGTTTTATAGAACAAAGAAAATACTTACCTCGGCAGTAAATCCTAGTGAACAACTATTCTTGTCGGAAAATGTTCATTTTTTCAGCAAAAGACAAAAAAGTTACTAAGTTGAATGCAAAATACAAATTTCTTATTAATAAAGATCAAAGGCGTTCCACGAAAAAGTTTGGGGGTTTAAAGAGTATTCAACCTTCGAAAATGTATCACCCTATATGTATTAATTAACCTCTTCCTCCTCCTCCTCTATACAAAGGTTTTATAGACCTTGTCAAGGCGTTCGACTCTGTGGAGGATATTGAAGCTCAACGGATGTCCCCAGAAATTCATCCGGATACTTCGACTCCTGCACGATAATGATAGTCTTCGATAATCATAACATCGACGTTACGTATAGTTGTTGTGAGTCTTGGAGCATTTAAAAACACTAAAGAATTACCATCACCGATGTATTAGAAGAATTCTTGGAATTAAATTGAACCGACGAGCAAACATCAGCGTTCAGGAGGAAGCTGAAACAACTAGCATTGAGGCGATGATTGTCAGGCACCAGCTGCGATAGACTGCTGCGTAATCCGCATGCCAACGAAACGTCTTCCAAAGAGAATCCTTTATTCACAGCTTAAGGTCGACTCACGAAATCAAATAGGGCAACAAAAGAGGTTCAAGGATCTTCTTATGACTTAGATTTGAAGAACAACTGGGAGCTGATCGCGAACGACCGACCGAGATGGAGAAGTACCATTTACGAAGGTCATCAAGTTTTTGAAGAGCAGCGTCGACGACATGAGGATGCGAAGAGACAGCATCGATGGGACAGCGCACCTCCAACAGCCGGTAAATGGTGGTGATTGGGTGTGGCAATTTTGTGACAAAATTTGCGGCTCGAGGATCAATAATAATTGGATACACACTTTTAACACAAAAGTAGTTTGAAAATATTCTGTAAATACTTACACTCTCACATTAAGGTACATATCATACAGTTTTGTTAGCAACAAATAGTGTGTGGTAACAAAAATAAACGCCTTAGTTTGTGCCAATCTTTCGCATACCCCAATTGCAATTGCGCTGCCTTGGTCCAATGAGCTGGATCTGCATAGTTCATCCATTACGATCAGTGAATTGTCGGTCATTGTACTAAGTATATAAGAGATTTCTTTCATCTAAACAAAAACCAACAAAACTACAATATGCGACACAAAATGTTGCCTAAGTTTGATGCTTTTCCATTTGATGATGTCCATGATTTTATCATAGCTTAATAGTAAAATATTTGCTGCTTCTAATCTAGATAAAGAGGCAGCTTGCGACTCTTAAATCTGGAGGAAGTTCGATAATCTACAGAGAGAGTTTTACCAAATTCACAAAGGGGATGCACGGGCTTACTACGAGCTGCCAGTGGTTTTTAACCAATATGAAGAACACCCTCAAATTCCCAAGATCAGTAGGTATTGATGAGGCGTCGTTTTCTTGTGAAGAATGAAAATCCTAATGCTTAATTTGCAGGTGGACCAAATCTGTCACTAAATGGGTTCATTGTGTGGAGAAGATAAAATTCCATTGCTTTTGCAGTTAGATTATTCGTTCTTGACGAGAGGACGTCGTTTATGTACAAAAGAATAGAAATTATTAAATAACTCTATTAAAATGGGTTGAATTTGGTGTCGAGCTTTAATATTCTAAGCGGCTGCATGATAGATTTACTCCTGGAACTGACGGTATTCCTATTTTCTGGTTAATGACTGTATCTAAGCACTTTCGGACCCATTATTGTATGTTTTTAATATAATCTTCAGCTTCCCGGTGGCTTCATGGAAGATAGCTCGAATCGCTCCCGCGCTGAAGATTGGTCCACCAAATTTATTATCCAAATACAGACCAGTATCGATTCTCTGCAATTTTTCAAAAGGTTTCGAAATTATCCTTTATAATAAAATCTATTCCAAAATAAGATTCAGGGGTTCTCCTGAACAACACGGATTTATGAGTGCTTGGTCTTGTATGTCGAATCTGTCCTGTCTTTCTGAGCAGCTCTGCTCTGGATCGTCTGCAGCAGGTCGATGTTCTTTATCCAGATTTTAGGAAAACCTTTGACCATTAAATCATTTTTTCTTCTCAGCTCCGTAAACTTTTCCGATCCTATTTGTTAGGCAGAAGACAGTATGTAGAATGTGAGAGAGCCAAACGACATGGGCCTCAACGGTCATCTTAGGTCTTGATTAGGTCCTGTATGATAGCGTCCTATACCAAACCAAGGCCCCAAAAAATTGAAATCTGTTTTCCTGATAATGGGGTCGTAAAATTTACGCAGGACAATGATGTTATGAAGGGCTATTTGCATGCCAAACGACATTCTTCGGAACGGTCATTAAGGATAGTTTCTTAGATCTTAATTAGGTCCTGTATGATAGCGTCCTATACCAAACCAAGGCCCCAAAAAATTTAAATCTGTTTTCTTAATAATAGGGTAGTGAAATTTACGCAGGACAATGTTATTATGAAGGGCTATTTGCATGCCAAACGACATTCTTCGGAACGGTCATTAAGGATAGTTTCTTAGATCTTAATTAGGTCCTGTATGATAGCGTCCTATACCAAACCAAGGCCCCAAAAAATTTAAATCTGTTTTCTTAATAATAGGGTAGTGAAATTTACGCAGGACAATGTTATTATGAAGGGCTATTTGCATGCCAAACGACATTCTTCGGAACGGTCATTAAGGATAGTTTCTTAGATCTTAATTAGGTCCTGTATGATAGCGTCCTATACCAAACCAAGACCCCAAAAAATTGAAATCTGGTTCCCTAATAATGGGGTCGTGAAATTTACGCAGGACAATATTATGAAGGGATATTTGCATGCCAAACGACAGTCCTCGGAACGGTCATTAAGGATAGTTTCTTAGGTCTTGATTAGGTCCTGTATGATAGCGTCCTATACCAAACCGACGCCCCAAAAAATTGAAATCTGTTTTTCTAATAATGGGGTCGTGAAATTTACGCAGGATAATGATATTATGAAGGGCTATTTGCATGCCAAACGACATATGCTGATGATCTTAAAATCCGTCGTGAATAATTTAGATTATTTGATGACGCTCCAGGATAATGTGGTTCTTCTCTTCTATTGGTGTCTTAGTAATAGACTCTCACTTAACATATCAAACTATAATATACTGTCATTTCTAGATTGAAGGCTCCTATAATTTATGAATATCCTCTCTGCGGTTAGACCCTCAGCCGGGTGAAACAAGTTGGGAACTTGGGACTGACGCAGAGATGAATTTCTTGCCTCATATCGACAAGATTATAGCGTCTGCTCCCGAAATGCTTCGACTCATCAGTAGAAATGGCCAAGTATTATTTTTCTTGACCTGAATACATTGAAATTGTTAAATTCTACTTTTTTTGTTCAAGACCTGAATTTTCGTCATTGGTTTGGAGTCATATCCGTGGAGTCTGTTCAGAGATGGTTTGCAAAGTATTTAGTATATAGAGCGAATGGTGCCTATCCTGCTAGGGGGAGCAACCATGAGGCTTTATTGTTACGATTTGAATTACAACTTCATGCTGTTAAATTTGTATATAGATTATTGCATAGAGGCGTCGATTGCTTATTTTTGTTGGGATGCATCAGATTTTTTGTACCTCGTATTTCTACAAGTTAATAATTAAATTTCCTATAAATGGAGGGCGGTTACCAGGTGCATGCAATCTACACCTATTTTTCCAAGGCTTTCGACTGCGTGAATCACCTCATTCATAAGTTGAAACGGCTTGGCGTGACAGCACCGATGTTGACATGGTTGGAGAGCAACATTAGTGGTAGAACTCAGATAGTTCGTCTCAATGAATTCCTTTCTCTTCCTACTTTGGTTTCATCCGGTGTCCCCCAGGATTCTCACCTGGGGCCGTTATTGTTCAACTTGTTTGTAAATGATATCAGGCACTGTTTCATTTACAGTGAATTCAGGCTTTTCGCCGACGACCTGAAATGTTACAGGCGTATTGGCGGTCCCACAGAATGTTATCTTCTGCAGGATGATGTTGTGAGATTTGTCCATTGGTGTGAGATACATGGCATGTCGTTAAATATTTCTAAATGGCGAACTAGAAGACCACTTTTGTATGAATATTTTATTGATCATACGTCCCTGAAATACAGATCCTCATTCAGGAATCTGGGAGTTTACCTGGACACCTCGTTCAATTATATCGATCACATCAGATATTCGACTTACAAGTCGCTAAAAATGTTGGGCTTCATGAAGCGCTGCTCTGTAGATTTTAATAATGTCAACACTATTAGAACTTTGTTCACGACGCTCGTTAGACCACATTTGGAGTATGCTTCGGCGTCATACGATTGCCGTATTGCCCAAGTCGAGAAAGTTCAGCGCTGATTCCTTATGTACGCTCACTTCAAGCTTGGTCTTCCGCGACTAACTGAGTTTATTGTGATTTATTATGGTGCTTTGATGGATGAGCTGGGGTTCACAACTTTGAGCGATCGCAGAGTCTTCAGAGACCTAACAATTTTGTATAAGCTGTTAAACAATTTGGTATCGTCTTCCTATTTGTTGTCCAATATTAATTTACGCGTACCGTCCAGGAATACAGCCTTGTTGTCGTCCGAGTGTTTTTCCGGTCCTTGCAGACGTTTTGCGAACGGCATGAGCATCATTTTGGAGACTGTTTCTTTGAATTAAATTGAACTATAGACCTGTTGGAAGTAAACGCTTATTACTATTATTATAAAATGTTTACCTCTAGATGAAATGTAGAAGCACCCCATTCCATGTCATCATTCATATATATTCTGGCAAACATTTTGTCAGCCGGCTTAAAAATGGCCGAATCAGCAGGTACATAACATCCAATTTGGGCCAAAATCTGAATGAGCAGAACCTGCCTTATATAAATACTTTTACCAGAACCATTTGGGCCAGTTATGATGTGTAAATTGAAGTCGTCAGACACAGACTGAAAATAAACAAACAAAACGCCATAGAGTACTTTTGTAGTACTGACATGCAGCTAGAAAAGTGAGATAAAATAAGACAGTTCTTCGGAATGATCGACTACATGTTAGCCCTATCCAGATGACCTGAGAGAAACGGACAGTCCCAGTTAATGGATCAAGTTTCATTTCCTCCAGTTGGCGCGATTGAGCCATTACGCAATCGCTCGTCGCGTCCTCAAGTACTAAGGACCAATAGACCCCAGTATCACTCTACCATTTTTATTTCACTTAATATATAACGCCATGCTTAAGATTCTCCGACACCCCTCTCCGATGTCGTGGGAGGTAAATCTGGGAACAATCTTTCACATTATAAGTATTTTGTGAGTGAGACCTTGCTAAAAACTCACTCCGAAGGTACTGTTTAACTGTTGTGTGTAGTCTTGTACGTGGCTTTTAAAATGCTACCATCCACCAACTGCACTTCCTCACTGTATTCCTCGATGCAGTCTTTCTTAAGATGTACAATTGCACATGTGTCAACCCCAAACGTTTTCACCAATAGCCCCTAGTTTAATGGTGTACCGAAAAAGTATTCCAGTTTTCTCCACGAGAGACGTTACTTGTTGATGATCTGAAGGAACCACTCCAGTTGGTTGTCCAGTTGATATTATGGCAGAATGAGTCCTACAGAAACACCACATACCAGAAGAGTTATCCCAAGACCTGTCCACTAAGTGTAAAGTAAGTTGTGACTAATTGAATAAAAAGCTTTTCGACAGTTGATCCAGGCCATTCAAGGATTCCGATTAAACTGCATTGCACAATAATCCTGCGGTCTACCAGCAGGCAGCTTCACCACTCTTCAGTATCCGCTTGTACAACAGGTTTGCGAATATCTTATAACAACGTTTAATCATGTTATTGGTCTGTACTTCTTTGAATTCGCCAAACTTCCGTTGATCATCCGATGATGGTCCACCCATCGAGAAACTACCTACCGGCTAGAGGCAATTGAGGATGGGCACTGCGATATTTTGTCATCAGCAGGATTGGGATGCAACCAGTCTTGAGGCAGCAATAGACCAATAATGTGTGGAGGAAATTACTAGACAATAGCTAAACAATATCCTTTAAACCCTTTGGAGTCTGATCCTACTTACTATGGGGTTTGCAACTGGATATCTATCACACAAAAACTCTAAGATGGGGTGGCGCGCTGCCTCAACTTTAGTATACTTGTCAAATTTCGGTCGAATATATCGATTGCATTGACTAGCATCTGCTAAGGATTGCAGCACATCTAAATAGCCAATTGCATCGACTAATTGATGAAACAGGCCCATATATTGTTTTAACTTTAACAAAATTTCATTTATCATCCTAAAAGGAATAGTAATCAAGTGATAAAATAAGATAATGTATACAGTTTGACCTAACAATAACCGAACTTTTAATTTCAATCCATAGACCACGTCATTGAGCCATTTATTAAACGTTGGCAACGTGAGAAAGGTACATGTTTCTTCTTTCACCAGAAATCCTCACAAGGAAGACTCGGACATTGGTAAGAAAATATTTACGAAAACACGACTGAAGTGGACCATCAACACCTTCACCTTCCAACCGTATAAAGCGCCAGGTGTGGATGCGATTTCCTCTGTTCTCTTACAAAGATGTATAGAACATATTGGCAAATGGCAAAAGTACCAAAAATAGGCAAAAAGACGGGACTGACCCCAAGTTTTTTATTGTGCAATTTTGATCTTCGGTCTGCTTCCATAAACTCCTGCACCTCTACCTGTGTTTGTCTTTGATCCATCAATAAACCAGCAATAGTCTGCGCTTCACAACTCCCCCCCATACAGGAACCATTGATCTTTGCTGGGAAACAGAGTTTTATAAGGCTGATCATAGTTTTTTGTTTTATTCCCAAAATGCTGTGACTTTCAATATTAGCCAGCAATCTGTTGTCCTCCATATGTGCCTCTGCCATACATCTAGTAGTATGATGTGAGTCTTGACCAAACTCTAGAGAAGTGCCATCAACGATGTCTTAGACGAATTCTCGGAATTAATTGGCAGGACCGACGAACAAACATCAACGTTCTGGAGGAAGCTGAATCAACTAGCATTGAGGCGATGATTCTCAGGCACCTGATGCGATGGACTGGCCACGTAATCCGCATGCCAACGGAACGCCTTCCAAAGAGAATTCTTTATTCACAGCTTAAGGTCCGCTCACAAATCAGAGAGAGGTACTAGGATGTTCTTAAGAACATGAAGAAGTGTGGCTTAGATGTGAAGAACAACTGGGAGCAGATCGCGAATGACAAACCGAGGTGGAGGCGTGCCATTTACGAGACGCATGAAGTTTTTGAAGAGCAGCGTCGGCAACATGAGGATACAAAGAGACAGCATCGAAAGCAGAGAGAACGCATCGATGGGACAACGCATCTACAACAGCCGGTAATTGGTGGTGATTGGGTGTGTCAATTTTGTGCCAAGGTTTGCGGCTCGAGGATCGGTCACAACAGAAATTTCTGAATTGGAATAATTCATAATCGTTAGCTGATGATGATGAAGATGTAATCTGTATGTAGGCCGTCTGCTTCCTTCTCCAGAGTTATATGAAAGGGAGTTAAATCGAAGAGTATATCCATAGCTGGTGACGATGTGGTGAATAATGCACCAGTAATAGCCAAACCAGCTTGTCTCTGCAAAGCAGATAATGTTGCTTGGGCTCTAAAGTTTTCGTCTACCTAGCAACAGCTCCATACGTTATTATTGGTCTTACCTCACAAAACCAAATAAACTCAATTGAATTGAATGAAAAAAAAATGGTGTCATCGACTATCCTCCGTATTCGTCTGATCTATCACTGTGTGACTATTTTCCTGAACACACCAGCAACAGATTGCAGCAGTCTCCAATCGTTGTAGACACTATGCCATTGAGTCGGACTTCAGTTTCTGTCAGGGGTCGTGTGATTACTGATGTGCAACAGCATTACCACGCACAGGCGTATTCCAACGAAGGAGAAGTCCATTTGGTCGTGATTGGGTGTGGCAGTTTTGTGGCTTTAGGCTTGGTTTGTTCAGCAATCTTAGGGTGCCCAACAGAAAATCCCTGATTTGGAATAATTTGTTACCGAGTGAATGTTGATGATGATTTTCTGAAATTGAAATGAGAGGAGCTTTTTACGATGACGTGCAGCCAAACCGATTTTAAAAAGTGTATGGATAAATTAGTTTTATTGTGTTGTGTATTCTAAAACTAAAAAGTTCGGTTATTTTTAAATCCCACCGTGTAATAATATACCAACATATTACTGATCGCTAATAAATCAGCCATGATATCGTCAATGCGAGTTGATAAATTTACCAATTCCACAGTTTTCATAGTATAACAATTGGCCAACCGGAATACCTGAAAGTTTGCATTACATCATCAGTTTCTACATCAAAATTCATCATCAATAATTAATTACTTGTATAAAATCTTTGGGCAAATCCGACTTATTCATTGTCTTTTTCTGACTTTGATTTAATTTAAACACAATATGATATCCTTTGGCGTTATTATTTCCCAATGTAAGCGGCAGACCATGTTTAGTGGCTAAATTCTTCACGAGTTCTGCAAAAATTCAAATTTCAGGGTATTTGAGGCTAAACAAATAATTATTTGTATATTGATGAGATTCTCCCCTAAAGAAACGTTGGCTTGAAATTGAGCGGCTTTTCTGATTCAGACACTACAGAGCGGAAGATTGATTTGAAAGATTATAGAGTGTACGGGGTGGGGTGTCCCAATTTAATTTTAATTAGTGAAGATAGAAGGTCATCGTTTTCGCAATACCGTGCTACATTTTGTGTATCTTTCAATGGCATAAACATAATTGACTTATCAGAAAAGTAAACACGGACTGTAATAGAACTTTTTATGTTGAAAGTGGCGTGCTTCAAATTTTCTTCAGAGGTACCATTTTTGAGATACGACACCCTGTACATTTTAATGTCGTTAAATGAAATTATTTTTCTCTTTAAAATGATATACAGTTGAAAGTGTTCATTATTGTTAACATTTTTTAGTAAATTTGAAATCCCCGATCAGAGAAGATCACGGCAAAAACTGCCTGAACTCTTTATAATCATAAATTAGGCGAGTCCTAAGGCTTTGTTCTTCTAATTCGCCTCAATTTCTTTTTTAATATTGTGAAAATCTGCCAATGAACGATGATCCATTTTTTTCAAGCTATCACCAAAAGTCACGCATAAATTCGATAAAATTTGAAGGAAAACTTCTCGAATAAATATGTCACTTTTGTTTTAGGTTGCCCGTTTTTTGACGGACCTGGATTTTTTCAATTCTGAATATGTCAGTTAGTTGCCAGACACCAATACACACTTTTATAAAAAAATGAGGTAAATCGACTTGATCATTGAAAAGATATGACGAAACATTGTTTTGGTGAAGATCCATAATTCACCCTGTATATTAATAATCAAAACAAGACATTTTTTAATGGTCATTTGATAATCCCCTAACGTGCCTCTACTTATGGTAGAAGTATGTACAGTTCCTCGTGACTCACCCTGTATATAAATTAAAAAAATTCCAAAATGTGGCAATAAAATACTAAACATACCTCTTAAGTCTTCAATACGTTCCGAATAAGTTTTCCTCACCAGGTCGAGCAGACCATTAATTCCAGGTTTAATAGCAAATACCCTCTGATAGGTGACATTCGGACCTTGTCCAGGATAAGCATCACTCTAAATCAAAACATAATTGTATATCATGTTTAACACTTCATTATTGTGCAATGTGGTCCAAACAGCTGACAAATTGACGATTTATTTTTAATAATAATAAACTTTATTTCAATTACAACGAAAAAACACACGTCGTATCCACCAGGTAAAGATCAAAACCTTGAAATCCGCCTTCACAACAATGTGCTATTTTTAATAAGGCTGATGATGGAGTTGAAACCCCGAAACATGAAGTTTATTATACAATTTCACACTCTTCCTTGAAGTATATCGATCACATCAGATATTCGACTTTCAAGTCGCTCAAATTGTCACCCTTCATAAAGTGCTGCAGATTTCAATAATGTCAACACTTGAATTTTGTTCACGACTCTCGTCACACCTCATTTGGAATATGCTTTGGGGGTTTGGGCCCCGTGATGTGATTGCCGTATAGTTCAGTTCAGCTTCTTCCTCTTTCGGTGCCATGTCAGGTCCCCATAACGTTGGCAATTACATTGGCGAGTTGCTCACGGTTTTCTGCTAATTTGAATTGTTGTTCGGCACTTTGTATTCCAGTCCAATCGTGAATATTCTTGAGCCATGACATCTGCTTCCTTCCAATTCCGCGTCTGCCTTGGATTTTACCCTTCACAAGGAGCACCTTGTATCGGTCTCCTCGCAAAACGTCCCAGGTATGAAAATAATTCACGAACAGCATTTGCTCTATTTAACACTGCTTCGTTGGTCTGCATAGCTGTCCAGGGTATTCGGAGCATTTTTCTGTGCAATCACATCTCAAATGCTTCTAGACGATTGATCATAGCAGCCTTTAAAGTCCAGGGTTCAGCTCCATACAACAACACGGACCAAATATAACATTTGATCATTCTTTGACGTAATTTTAGATGTAACTTGATGTTAGAGAAAAATGGTCATTCTCAGAAAAGTTGTGCGAGCTGTTTCAATTCTGCACTTAATCTCTTTATCAGGGTCTAGGTTTTTCAATTGGGTAATTAACTGTCTCAATGTTTTGTTGATCCATCTGCAGGGAAGCATCGGCGTGCAGTTGGCGGCTAAATATCCTAAATTTTGTCATACTGACATTTATTTTCAAACCCATTTCCCTTCCTGTAGTGTTTCCAGTATCCAACAACTCTTGAAGGCCCTGAACACTACCGCACAAGATGATCGTATCGTCAGCATATCGAATAACTTCACCGTTAATCTTCACTCCAAGGTCTTTATCTTGCAAAACCTGTTTAAAGATTATATCCGAGTAGATGTTGAACAGCGGTGTGAGGATGCATACCGGTCTGACGCCTCGGTGAATGCAACATTCATTGGTTAGTCTTCCATCGATTCGGACCACTGCCTTCTGCTTCCAACACAAGTTCCCTACAATTTTCAGCTCTCTACCATCGATTCCCAAGGTTCTTAGTATGTTCAAAATTGTTTCATGCTGAACCCTATCGAAAGCTTTTTCATAATCTATGACACATACATAAATATCCTTGCGATGCTTTTGAAAAAGGATATTTAGGAGAAAAAGT
Organism: Apoderus coryli; assembly: GCA_911728435.2. Taxonomy (NCBI): domain Eukaryota; kingdom Metazoa; phylum Arthropoda; class Insecta; order Coleoptera; family Attelabidae; genus Apoderus; species Apoderus coryli. The sequence goes on along the minus strand of OU452215.1, from coordinate 10,046,523 downwards.
GCTTCCCGGGTGCCTATTGCATTCCTAAAGCCAAACTGGGTCTCATCCAGGTCCCCCTCGCACCTAACTCTCATCGTTCCATGTATTATGCGAAGAAACACCACTGATGTGGTCTTCGTGCATCATCTGTAAGAGCTCTGTTGGGATGTTGTCTGGACCAGTCGCTTTCTTGGTTTTAGCTTATTTTATTGCATGGAGAACTTCGGATTTTAAAATTTCTGGTCCTTCGTCTTGATTCCTACCCTCACGTATAACTGTGAGTGTTGGACCACTTATCGGAGGCATTTAAAAGCCCTAGAGAAGTATCGTCAACGATGTCTGGAATTAAATGGCAGGACTGACGCTGAATCAACTAGCATTGAAGCACCAGCTACGATGGACTGGCTACATAATCCGCATGTCAACGAAACGCCTTCCAAAGAGAATCTTTTATTCACAGCTTAAGGTCGACTCACGAAATGAGGGAGGGCAACAAAAGAGGTACAAGGATGTTCTTAAGACCAACATGAAGAAATGTGGCTTACATGTAAAGAAAAACTGGGAGCAGATCACGAACGACAGACCGAGATGGAGCTGTACCATTTACGAAGGCCATCAAGATTTTGAGGAGGAGCGTCGACGACATGAGGAAATGGTGGTGATTGGGTGTGTCAATTTTGTGACAAGGTTTGCGGCTCGAGGATCGGTCTGTTTAGTAATCTTAGAGTTCACAACAGAAATCCCTCAGTTGGAATAATTCATACTCGTTATCGAGTGAATGCTGATGTGTGTGAAATAAATGAATATCATGGATTTTTTTTTCTGTGATCGATCACCGATGTTGTGGATAGTCCAAGTTCAAAGCTCGGGTTCCATAACCATGCTGTAAATAGAATTATAAAAGCTTTCGGGTTGTGAGGCAAGGCTGTTTCAGCGTCCACCACTCTCTCGAAAGTTGCTGCATCTTTATGCGTAATCTTGAGCATTTTCCTTTTGAAAAATTCCCTATTATGAGGTATGCTGTTTGAAATCATCCTAAACTTATCTGCGATTTGGTCCACAATGTTTTACAATTACTACAAAAATAAAACCTGATTTGCGACTGACATTTATAGTTTGATGTATGAAGTCTCTTATTGTATTGAAGTCGTCACTACTTAACAGATCAGTCATTTGCCGAAAGAATGGTAACTTTGAGACATCTAAAATTTCTTTTAGTGGATACACTTGGTCTAAAACACTGTTCAGCAATAATATGTAGTTTAAAGGCCGATTAGAGTTCCTAAAATAAAAACACACACCAAATAATGCCGAATAACTTCGCATATTTAAATAAGTACACATACCTGTCGGAATCCATAGCACTCATAGTACTTAATGTTAACAGTTGTTCAAGAGCTGGAATTTTTTGTAAGATGAACTAAAATAAATTAAAAATAAAAAAGATTTTCACTACTACAACTCTCATCATCATCATCATCATCATCAGCATTCACTCGCTAACGAGAGAGGAATTACTCCAACTCAGGGATTTCTGTTGTGAACCTGAAGATGGCTAAACAGACCGATCCTTGAGCCGCAAATCCTGTCACAAAATTGACACACCCCTCAAGGCCAGCTGCTTTGTTGTTTTTAAGTTGTCGAATAGCTTTATCAACTTCTTGCAGAGAAGGTACATCTCCCAAGTGTTGTTGGATTGATCTATGTGGCAACCGATCGAGTGTTGCATTATCAACATTCGTGTCCCTGTTATGTAGTTCCTGAAAATTTTCCTTCCACCGGGAACCAATTGACGTGCAATAATAATACTAAGAGCAGTGCTCAACATACTCGCTCAGACTGTAAAAAGAGTGTAGTGAGTATTTTTTATTGGGTAATCCGCGTATTGTGTTCATGACCTCGCACTCATTGATAGGGGCGAAAAACATAGACCTATCACTCACAAGCCCTCTGGAGCAGGCACCCGACAGACCACAGCCAAAGTGTTCACGCAACCTCCTCTCAATAATGTTAGAGTAGTGGTCAACAAACACCGATGCAATCTTCAAAGCTCGAGTCGCATAAACGCCATCCGACGATTACACGGCTTCTATTTTTTTTAGCTTTTCCTGACTTTCTCATCAAGCTGTTATAGGTATTCCAGATAGTCTTAGATTTATTGGATGAGACCGATAGTATGTTGTTGAAATTATTTATTTTTTCGGATCTAACACTTTGACTAACAGTCTCTTCAATACTTTAGAAGACTTTGTGCAGAGGGGGGCCGTAAATGGTCTTAGTGGGTTGGAAGAAGGCTCTGGTGTTGTTGATTTTCACTACTACAACTAAATTATAAAATTCATCGGGCTGTTAAACATCACAAGATGAAAGTTTATCGGTCAATCAATGTACTTTGAGTACCAAATCCAATACTGGTATATCCGCAAGGCTATAAATGAAGTTTATTAATAATTGTGTGATTTAGCTCGGTTTTTGGAGCACAATTTTAGTGATTTTTTTGGAAGGATGAACTGCCGGGGGAATAGAGATCGTCTACAGATTCTCTTTAACCTTCGTAGACTTCAAGCTGGGGCGAAAATTCTATCCACAGCAGTCATTGAGCTTCAATACGCGGATGACAATGTTGGCCAAGCTGATACACAAGAGGATCTTCAATATATACTAAATGCATTTAACAGCGCATACAGGAACATCGGGCTTGAACTAAATATAACGAAAACAGATTCTCTACCAGCCGGCACCAAACACTGTGGCTGTCCCACCACATATGAGAGTTAACGGAGACAGAATTCAGAACATCGAGAGTCTCTCTTACCTCGACTGAATTTCTCGTTACTTCTGTTCGTTGGCTGGTTGAATTGGGCTCGAAGGACCAAAATGTATAAGAATAATCATAGAATAGGAGAAGCAGTGAAGTTTATGGAAAAATAACTAGAACTACCACAATGAGAGTTCTGTTACTTCGACAGCATTGTCGCAGCGAACGCAAATGTCGATGACGAAATTCAGCATCGTATAAGATGGTCAAGCGCATCTTTTGGCCGTCTGGCATCGACATTCGAAGTAAGTTGCGAGTGTATAATGCTATTGTAGTTCCCACCCTTACGTATAGTTGTGAGTCTTGGACCAGTTATTGGAGGCATTTAAAAACCCTAGAGAAGTATCATCAATGATGTCTTAGAAGAATTCTTGGAATTAAATGGCAGGGCCGACGAACCAACCTCAGCATTCTGGAGGACGCTTAAACAACTACCATTATCAGGCACCAGCAGCGATGCATTGGACACGTAATCCACATGCCAACGGAACTTCTCCAAAGAGAATCCTTTATTCAATGCTTAAAGTCGGCTCACGAAATCAGGGAGGGCAGGAAAAGGGGTACAAGGATGTTCTTATAAGACCAACATGAAGAAGTGTGGCTTAGATGTGAAGAACAACTGGGAACAGATCGCGACTGAGATGGCGGCATACCGTTTACGAGGGTCATCAAGTTTTTGGATGCGAAGGGCCAGCATCGGAAGGATAGAGAATGCATCGATGGAGCAGCGCACCTACAACAGCCGGTAAATGGTGGTGATTGGGTGTATCAATTTTGTGACAAGGGTTGCGGCTCGAGGATCGGTCTGTTTAGCCATCTTAGAGTTCACAACAGAAATCCCTGAGTTGGAGTAAATAATACTCGTTATGGAGTGAATTCTGATGATGAATAACGATTGCGTGGGAAAATAGAATGGGATCATTCTTTACCTGTATTGAAGCCAACATATTTGGCTTTCTTATGAGTTCAGTTATAAGTTGCAAACGTTCTTCAATTAGTTTAACCGAATACAATGGTTGTAAAATAATTGCGCGTAACATTCTTGCTCCTAATCTGGTCTGAGTGCGATTTATCACATCATACAAGCAGGAATATTTTGTTGCTTGAGCTGGCTGTGTACTGCTAACCAATTCCAAACGATCTGCTGTTGCTACATCTGTAAAATTAACCCAAGACTTGTTAGCTTTTTTCGCGGGTCAATTCCCAATCAGTTGCGAACCAATTCAGCATGTTCAGTGTAGGATTTTCATATTACTAAAAACCCTGAAATTTGTGACCCGTGAACACTATAGTAGCAATGCGCATGCAAATAGTCCCTGACATCATTTACATGTGGCGTAACCAGGGGGGTTTAGGGGTAAGAACCCCATCATTAACAAAACATTTCAAAAAATACGTATGGAAATTAACGATAATTATTGTTGGCGCCCTTGGGGCACGAATAGCTCTCCATACAGAAATTTCTCTTTTTGTTAATACTGACGTTGAGTTATTTTGAGGGGGCCCATGGATTAGTACATAAAATGACTAGAAAATGTTGGACATAATTGAAAGGAAACCAT